>OX123200.2:20435407-21035407 GCA_944739405.2 Euclidia mi
TCGGCGTTCTTATATATTGAGACAGTTTCTTAAAAGGAGTGAAAATAGTCTTTACTGAAACTTTGTTAAGAATACTGGCGATCTTATCTGTCACTCCTTTGACGTACGGTAAGTACGCTGGGTGTCGTTCAACCTTGAAGTCCAGGTGTTTTTTTAGTATGTCTGGGTGGTCCTGATTCGCCTACTGTATCCGTTTTTGTGTAGAACGTCGCTTAAATGCGAAAGTTCCTTACCCAAATGTTCATCGTCACACAAGCTGTATGCCGGTCGGTAAGCGACGTTATAACGGAATTCAGTTGACGTGGGTTATGATGTGAGTAGGCGTGTAGATAGCGATCTGTGTGTGTTGGCGTTCCTCGATGTTATGATTGGCGTACGGGATGACGGTTCATTAAGCCACTTTGTATACAGAAAGCCAACACACACAGATCGCTATCTACACGCCGACTCACATCATCACCCACGTCAACTGAATTCCGTTATAACGTCGCTTACCGACCGGGCATACAGCTTGTGTGACGATGAACATTTGGGTAAGGAACTTTCGCATTTAAGCGACGTTCTACACAAAAACGGATACAGTAGGCGAATCAGACCACCCAGACATACTAAAAAACACCTGGACTTCAAGGTTGAACGACACCCAGCGTACTTACCGTACGTCAAAGGAGTGACAGATAAGATCGCCAATATTCTTAACAAAGTTTCAGTAAAGACTATTTTCACTCCTTTTAAGAAACTGTCTCAATATATAAGAACGCCGAAAGACAGTCTTCCATTAGAAAAGCCAGGTGTATACAAAGTAGACTGCAGCTGTGGCAGTTCCTATATAGGCCAAACGAAACGCACCATCTCTTGCCGGATAAAGGAACACATCAGGGCAGTCAAAAATAACGAGCCACATAAGTCAGCCATAGCTCAACACCTTTTAGAATCGGGTACCGACCACTGGATTGAGTTACACAACCCTCAGGTGCTTTCGACAGAACGCCACTACATACCTCGAATGGTTAGGGAGGCCATTGAAATCAAAAAGTTTAATAATTTCAATAGAGAGGATGGGTTTCAACTGTCGAGTATCTGGCATCCAGTGGTGCGTCTATGTAAAACCCGTGAAACGGAAAAACTCAAACCGCGAGCTGACGTAGTGAGTGTAGTATGTCGTGATCGGGTACAGTGCGATAGTGAAAACAGTGGCAGTGGTGTTGTACGCAAAAAACGAGTAAGAAAGCGGGTAGACCGTTATACTTGCTCGTAACATTCATCCACCCGCAATACCCTCAGTACATCCGTGAACATGGCGTTTGCAACAGTGCCGAAATATCGGTTACTCCAAACAAAGGTACGTGGTATATATCCCGAAAGACACTTTAAATCAAGTTTAAATGACCACGAAAGTTTAAATTCCTATATGGCAATTTCTGATCTATTACGTGTTGGCTATTTAGACATTAACACATCTTTTTAAACCTATTTATTGATTATGTTTCTCGGCACACTTTTAATAACGCCTATAAATTAAGTTATAAATAAAAAGGATTATTCAACAACAAATTGAAACTCTATTGTGCTGTTCATGAGTTCCAAACTGGGCCAGAAATGGGCATTGTTCTTTGTCGATCTTATTAAATTAATTTGACAGATAACTAATACAAATACCGTTCCAATTTTAAAATTATCTACAAGATAAGCTAGAGCTTATCTTCTAGATAATTTTTAAATTGGGATAGAGCCGAAAATCACTTCGAGATGGATCCCGAACTGATGAAAATGGGCTTAATTCTTATGAACCTTTGGCATCGAAATATTTGCAGGATAAAGAACGAATAGGTTACAGATCTAAGGAAAGAAGAAAGAGATAACATATGGATTCTAAGACAAAAATAATGAGAGAACGATAGATCAAATACGTAGCCTCTCTAAGCATGGCTTAGTATTAAGTTTAGCAAGAGCGATTTCGTGTTCAATGATATATTTAAGTGCCGAACACAGACTGCGGTGAGAGATCTAGCTAAAACTTATTCGGGACACTTAAATTTATAGACTGAGCTAGTTTTTGATTCAAAACGATGAATTGATTGAATGCAATGCAAATATCTGCAATATAAGACAAATAAAACTGTACTAGTAGTCACTCATTCATACAAGCTCTCCGGGAAACACATTGACTAATTAATACGAATGATCAGGTTTTCTGAATGGTGAGTTACTCCAACAATACGATTGATATATGAAAAAAAAAGTATATAATATGTATCCATTATCCATTATCTAGTACCCATAACACATGCTCTGCTTAGCTTGGGACTAGATAGTGATGTTTGTATGTGGTAGAATATTATGTCCTTTATTTATCTCTTATCTCATGGTTTCATTAATATTTTTAAGTTACATTTCATAAAAAATAAAATTTCATTTGAAATTGTTGTAATATATAAATATTATAATATTAATTAAAAAGTATGTATGTAGCGGTGAAAACCTTCTTACTCCTTATCTCTGATCTGTGGTCTGTTCAGAGAGGTTGGACTAGGTTTAGACCAGCCTGGCGCAAGTTCCTAAGAAAAAACCGAATGTATGAAACGTGCTATCTTTTTAATGGCTACTATTATAATTGTATTAAACGTGAAGATAGCATCCTTCACTATGTACCCTTGGAGCAGTATTCTTTCAAAGTTAGACGGGTAATACGTACATCACCGCCTTGGCTGTCAATAGTGTCAAATGTCACAACTGTCACATTATTATCCACATGGAAGAATAACTAAAGCATGGAATGAACGATATTTTTATGAACAAATTGAATATAGCTACACTCTTCACTCATATGACAAATTAGAGTTGCCAGTAGAAGATGGCACTATGTTTGTCAGTTAGGGCTAAAGACAATTTGAACACAAATTTCGTAACTTTTTAATTTTTTAGTGATTGAGCAAATCAGCTATCGATATCGATCAAAGTTTCAATAATATAGGTTCAAAATCAAACAGACTTGTAAAAGTAAGTATGTACATGTTATACATTCCGTAAGTTTGTGTCCACAGCAGTCAGAACGCTAGTTACATACATACATACCGGGGATATAACGTCACGCCTTTTATCCCCGAAGGGGTAGGCAGAGGTGTATTTCTACACCGACTTTTCGCCAGATATACTTTAGTCCCACGTAATAAGGGGCGAGCCTATTGCCGTACCGGGCACATTTCCAGACTCCGTGCTGCTACTGAGGTTTTCGTGACAGAAAAACCCAATAACACTGCCCGATCCAGGAATCGAACCCGGGACCTCCCGATCCCACGCGCACATTTATGCCGCGAGACCAACGAGGCAGTCGTATAGGGTTTGATGTCGAGTTTTCCGTCTATACGCAAAGATGGTATTTGCATAGTGTTATCCCTTAGTCGCCTCTTACGACACCCACGGGAAGATAGGGGGTGGTGACACTTGTATTCTATGCCGTCAACCACACGGCGAGTTACAGAACGCTAGTTAATGGATAGTATTTATATAATTATTACACAAACTTGCATTTTTAAACGGAATCTATATTTTTTTGTTTCAAATGGGTACTCAGTAGCACAAATGAAGCGTCACAGCATTTTTTTTTAACTTCAAGCTAATCTCACGTGTTTTGTCACCAGCCGCGCGTGAAAGGTATTTTTAATAACACTGTTATTTTTCACGTGATCTAAAATTATCAAATCCTTCTTCACGATATTTTCGTTTTGCAAACTATCAAGTATATATGGGCGCAAATTAATATGTAATGATTATAATATATTGTTACGAAAATGTTAATAATATTTAAGATTTATATTTAAATAACTATTTGTGAACACAGATCTGAGAACTTCACTACTTTAGAATATTAGACACTGTATTGACTGCTTCACTGTTTTATAAATATTGGGTATTTAATTTATCGCTTAATAATTAAGATAACTCCAGAAACTTTCAACAAAGTAAAATCAATTAGTATTAAATAACATTATTCTGATACTTTTATGTTAACGGTAATAAATAACCTGCGCTTATATTTACATCCTGTTGATAGCGCCATCTGTTGCGAATGTTGTAAAGCAGCGTTTGATTATTACAATAGATTTGTTATTCGTATAAAATAAATCATATGGTGTTGTGCAATATTCATAACAATATTAATGTTGATTTTTGATAATTAATTGTACAGTAATTTCAATTATATGTTGAAAAGGAAGTGGAAGTTGTTAACAATAAGTGTAATGACGGTTAGTTTATAAAAAGGATTGTAGGTCACATTTTAATTCAATTCTGTGCTAGAAATCGTCTGAAAATAAACCAAGTAATATTACGTGAGTCTTTTTATTATAATGGAGTCTGGACTGGACACGATAACCCTGGCGTATCGGCGACATATACGTGAATTCATAGCAATGTTCTTTTTCATCAGACGTTTAGAACGTTGTCTTAAATAGGTAATTAATTTTTAACAAACGTCTTTTAACAAGCTGCTCAAGGTGAAAAACTTCTTTTTGTAGTTTTTCTATTGTACGTAAGTGTTTAGCGCACACGATTTTCATCGCTTCTGTACCTACTGGCGGAGAAATTGTAATTAACGTAGGCGCTTTAGTACTGGTTGTCGGAGAAACAGAAGATGTCTCATTTATGGAAGGCGCACGCGTACACTAAAGAAAGAAAAAAGCCACGTTTTAATGCAAAGCAGTATATTAAAATAAATAAGCATACCCTTTGTGTTTGTCACCCTAGCAATCACTGATGATACCTGAAGCTTGATTTATAGGCCAAAGCCGATTGATAAAAAGTACCTTACACCTTTTTCTGTACTCCCATTACTCCCAGCAACGTGCATTGAACTTTTTATGATCGATTGAGTAGTCAAAATGTGAAAGCTTAACAAATAAATAAATTCACTTACATTTATAATAGGTATTAGTAAGGATATAGTAAAACTATGAAATGAGTGGATGTCGTCTAACAGCCTGGCCACGAACGGCCGCGACACGCTGAGCGACAAGCGATTTCGATGTTTATTTGTGCAGTTTAGTTCTGCACTGAGGTGTAACTGCAGGTAGCTGGCTGAATATTGTTTATAACATACATACATAGGCTCACGCCTGTTTTCCCGAAGGGGTAGACAGAGGCATATTAAACGCCCACTTTTTGCCAGACTTTTGATCCCACGTAATAGGTGGCGAGCCTAATGTTTTGTTTGCCAGAGCCTCATCCGTTGATAAACAGGTACACCACTTGCAGGTGAGGTTGGCTTGGGACCTTGGTTCTTGGTGGGAACCCTATGCACTGATAATAAAATTGTAGAAAATATTAAAATTAAATTATTCCTTTGGTCGAGACATCGAATGGAGCCCAAGATCCGACTCCTGTTTGGCGCTGCTACCGTAATAAAAGTAAAAGCAATTAATTATTTAAACACTCACACTGATACGTTTAGAATGGAGGAGTAATGTTGGCACAGAATTTTCTTTTAGTCTGCGCCATCTGTCATTACTATAAAAACATTCCGCAGTAAAATGCTTGGAACAAATTATATGGTGCTTTCTAGGCACCCAATTTTCTCCCCGACATACTGCAGCAATCCACTTATTTTATAAATCTTTATCACGTGCAGAAAGAATCTAAAAAATAACGAGATAAAAATATACGGTGGATAGACATATCGATAAGATTTCTTACAACACTTGAAAAGTCGATATAAATATTATACGGCTAAATTCAAAATCATGATAGAACTGTCATAAAAGATGAATCACTAAAGTTATATAATTTGATAGCATTAAATTGTCTAAATTGTATCTTACACGTCAGTTGACTGTGTTCAATTTTTCAGTACTAGGGCTACCTCTATGTATTATATATCCAATCTCTTTGATTATCCAGATTGAAATTTGCCGCGTATGTAGTTTGTTTTTAAAACGTAAAAAGCATACTGTAAAAGTGCTTTGTGTATACCAAATAAATGTGATTTTACACTTCTTGTGTTAGTGTTACTATATTTATTTGATTAGCATTGAAAGGAGCGCAATGAAAACAAGCAAAATAACGTGCGAAATATGGCATACAACAACATGCCGGTCAAGCAATGAAAAAAGGGTAGGTATTTATGGCAAAATGTCCCTAGATAAAGATCAATGAATATTTATAATGTTATATAATGTGATATATTTCAATGAAACATAAAAAATAAGGAAATATTCTAGTTTCATTTCCTAGTACTTTGTAGGTAAACAATAGTGCTGCCTGTCAGTTATCGATAATCCGTTATTAGAAATTGGCACAAGGACTAAATATTCTATTCTTTTTTTTCTTTTTAGATGTAAAAATGGGTAGCTGCAACCGGAAACCAAGACTTGATTTATGTGCCCGTTGAAAAGTTACATCAGTTGAACTATGTGTGTGGCAAGCATTTTAAGCCGAAAGACTTAAAAAAAAGGGAACTCAAGTCAGAAAAACAGCTGTGCCTTGTATCTATAGACATTTCTTTAAATCCTATTAAAGAAGAAATGTCAAAAACCTTTCCATTACATGTACATACATATATCTTTTAGTTCTGCGTATTTTTCTTCGCTAATCTAGAATAGGCTAATTTGTTTGAATAAACACATAAATATTAAATACATCTTTTATTTGTGTTGGAAAAGTATAATTCTAGTCGAAACATAATTATAATTATTTCTTACCGAATATTATCGATATCGATATTTCGTTAATTACTAGAGGGTACATCCCTATATTGACAAATATGACAATGCTGACAATATAAAAACGATGTCAATTAGTATCTTTATGTTGGTACGAGTTCTCCCTGCACGTTTCATACAAAGCTGAAAGTCTCGCATGATCTATGGCACATCCGCCTCTTTGGTTTAGACTAGAGAGAACATGCCCGCTATATTTCCTTATACCGAACGTGCAACATGTAATGTCAGTTGGTCTTAGTTGGTTAATCATAACGTCAAATTATGCGTCTCATTTAAAGAGGCATAGACTCCTTACAGACTCATATCTTTGACTGCATTCTCTAAATAGCCGTGCTGTCATCTGTCATCAGTGTAAAATTTGTTGGAAGGTTGTGTTTACATTTTTCATAACTTTTTTGCATTTAAATAGAAAGTAAGCTTAAAATAATCAAATAGTATAGTCATGAATTAATACACATTGTGTATCTGATATCGGGATGTGGATTCCACTATTCTTGGAACTGAAATAACAGGAGAAACTTTATCTTCTAGCAGTGAGTTGGCATTTTACAACAAATTTCTTAGTTTTCTCGTATTAATGCTATAATGAGTGTTAAGTTTACACAATATCATTGTATTGCAAATTAAAGGAACAGCTTGCATGCGTATGTGATATGAATTTAACTCACAAATTGATATTTTGTACATTTATTGATTTAATTGCCTTAGTGATGGGATTTGACAGTGAAAGGAGATATCGATGTTTTTTGAATGAAATAAAATGAAATGAAATACTTCTTTATTTCCTGTAAACTTTGAAAGTACTTACGAAACGTCATTAAAAAGAAATATTTAATACAATTATTTTTGTGTGTCGAATTAGAACAGCTCAGTCCCAAGCGTTTTGGTTGTCTTTATAGTCAGATATTTTATAATAGGCTTTTGAACATAATTTCGCTTTTACAATAATTTTGAACTTATTTATAGATAGGTCTCTTATATTATAAGGGAGCTTGTTATAAAAGCGTAAACATTGCCCCATAAAACAGCTACTTATTTTGTGGAGACGAGTGCTATGAACTACGAGATTATTTCTGTGTCTTGTATTTACAGAATGTATATCACATATTTTACAAAATTTGTCAATATTTTTATGTACATATAGCAGATTTTCATAAATATATTGTGATACAATAGTTAGAATGTTTATTTCTTTGAACTTTTCTCTTAGAGAAACTCTTGGACTGAGGTTATAAATTCCCCTTACAGCTCTTTTGCTGCAGAACAAATATTGTATTTAGGTCTGCAGCATTCCCCCAGAGAAGAATCCCATACGACATTAAGCTATGAAAGTAACTGAAATAAACCATTCTAGCTGTTTCTAAATCTGTGAGGCTTCTAATTGTCTTAACTGCATAAGCTGCAGAACTGAGTTTGCCCGAAAGCCTTTCTATATGTGGACCCCATTGTAGTTTGTTGTCCAGCATAATACCTAAAAACATGGTTGTCTCGACGGGCTCAATCCTAGATTCATTAAGTTGTACATTGGTTGGCATATTTTTAACATTAAAATTAAGAATGAGAGATAAGTAAGGAAACTAACTATCGGACATGAATGTGAACTGTAGCTGGAAGCGACAGCGGGTAGCCACGGTTGCTAAGTTGGCAATAAACAAAGACGTCCAGCGGTCTAATTTTCTATCGCGCGTTTGATAGTAAGCGCAGTTTAATGTAAAATGTACATAATTTACTTAGATACCTACCTTAAACTTTGAATGTAGCGTCTATTAACCTAAAGCCTTGTACGGACCAAACGTTACAGTGAACGCGCGTGTGTGTAGGCTTACATTTTTGCATCTTTATAATAGTAAATGGATTAAAGATGTGAGTCGCATTTTTTATGATTAAGAAGGTGTTTTTTTATTACAGGTTGCCTATTAATGACGTCACAAGAAAACTTTGGATAAATGCCCTTGGACTGCCTTGTTTGATTTGGCAGAAGTACCATCGTATTTGTTCACGTCATTTTAAGAAAGACTGTTTTTTAAAGACAGAAAGCACCTGGCGTCGTTTAAAATCGCCTACATGCCTACATTATATTTATGCCCGGACATTGCACACCCAGTAGAATTATTTATCTAAAGCTAAACAAAAAGAGTGTAATTTTAGTTTGAAGATATTAATAAAATATAATAATTACAACGATTTCAATTAATCTACCTACTTCTATATTATTTATAATATGAATGCTATCCTGACTGATCAAAGATGTCTTGCCTTGTACGACTATATGATATTCTACCATATAATATAATATTCTTCCACATTCACACAACACCATCTAGTCCCAAACTAAGCAAATCTTGTACTACGGGTACTAAACAATCGATAAACATACATAGTATATACTTTTTTGTAAATATATTACATATTATACACAGTACCACCCAGACCAAGACAAACATCCATATTCATGCACACAAATGTTTGACTTGAGCGGGAATTGAACCCGCAAGCTTCAGCGTGGCAGTCGATTACACTCACGCCAACTGGGTCGTCAAAGTATAGCACTTCAGCAGTACACTGCTGTACTAATAGGTACATAAAGGCAAATCATTTGTGCTGGCGCATCACAAATCGGATTACCTACAACTCTAAAAAAATCGAACAGTGTCCAACGTAAGCGATAGCAAGCAACGTGATCTAATGCGACACAAACAAATTGCCAAAGCCTGCCGCATTAGCCAATCTGGTATAATTCGTACAATACATAATCTAAGTATCAGTTTCTTAGTACTGTCTGTCTGGCAAGTCTTTGCAAAGCACTGTCAGGCGTCGACAGCAAAAACTACAATTTCAATATTTTAGTTGTTTACTACTACGGCTTAAATTTATCGACACATACTAAAGTCATACTAAAGACATTTGACCAAAAATATTTATCGATAAATCATCACTGTTACGAACAACACTCGGTTTCCTAACTCTATGTTTTGTCTACTGTCTGGCTACCACAAGACTGCTATAAGATCGTGCTGCTATACTTATCGATAGCTCTTTCTATCTTACTTCATGTGTCATTAGAAAGAAGATATCAATCATAGCAACCGCTGTTGTTATTTTAGTGTTACTTCTATGACTTAGTAAGGTTATATTTCTTGGGGTCTGTTAAAAAAGCATATTGTCATGTTGCACTAAAATATTATAGTAAAATGTATTAATAAAGTAACCGCATATTTTATTTTATAATGATTATTATTTAACATGGTAGCAGAGCGTGGTTAATAAGTGAAAACTCAATGTGATACGTAGATTGTAAAAAATCAGTATGAAAATACGTTTGAGGTAAAAGTCACATGAGCCGGCAACGAAAATTTTTTCACATGATCAAATAATATTAATTACTCATAATAAACGCTATTATGGCTAAACAAGCAAGAATAGAAGATATAACACTACCTATATTAGATGGTGCTAACTATTCTAGTTGGAAATTAAGGTTGTTAACCTTATTGGAATATAAGGAATTTGTCGAGGCCACCATTACTAAGAAGAATGTTCTAGAAAAAAATGAAAAAGCTGAGGCGGAATGGAAAAGAAAGGATTTAAAGGCAAGAACTATTATAATGAGTACAATCTCAGATAAACAATTAGAATATGTCAGCGAATGTAAAACAGCTTGTGAAATGATGAGAAAATTTGACAATATGTACTTAGCACAGTCTACTGCTATGCAAATAATATGTAGGGGAATATTGAAGAGATCAAATTAAACAACTATAGTACAGTGGAAGAATTTTTTGTTGACTTTGAAAAAACAATAAATGCATTTAAAGTTGCTGGGGGAAAGACTGATGAGTCAGAAAAGTTGAGATATCTTCTCAGAGCCCTCCTACAGAGTTATAGTTATATTGGAGATTTTCTTGATGTAATACCAGAAGAACAAAGGACAGTAGATTACGTACGATCCAAAATAAAAGAGAAAAATATTACTACTAGCGACGCGGATGAGAGGTACAATATGAGTGCATTTGCAGCTAAAACCAAAGCCCAATGCTTTATCTGCGGCAAGACGGGTCATTTCAAGAGTATTGCTGGTACAAACAGAGAAATAATCAAGGACAACAAAGTTACTGAGGCAGATATCAATCCATTCAAGGTCAGCGAGGACTACAAAGGGGTTATAATAGAGGTAGATTCTACAGAGGTTGTGATCGAGGCAGAGGTCAAGTACCGAACAATTCTTCATCGGAGTCATGGATAACTCAAGTATGCAATTCGGAAGTAAATCAGGTATTTGGTTGTATTGAACAAGAATGTACTAATAATAGTGAAATTGATTGGCTTTTAGATAGTGGGTGTACAGACCATGGAATACAGAAGTAAATGGAATTAGTATGTCAGGCATATCATACGAGAAGCAATGTCGCCTCTCACACACATATACACATTTACCACTACATAAAACGCCACGGCGTGATTCGTTAAATATATAAGACACAAGAAGACTTATTTTCAAAGTCGTAAGAACTGATTTACATTTATATTCTAGTTTTAAGTGTTACCAAGAGCGTGAAATCGTGCAAAATAATACATTCAAACGGTTTTTGCATATTACTAATTAATTTAATTAGTTAGGAATGCCTTTGATAAAAATGTATATGTTCGTATTTTGTGGCCCAAATGATTTAAACACCTAGATTTCGCTGTTTCTGTTTATAATTATATAATAGATTATAAATTTCTAACGCTGGTATTATTTAACATAATCTGTTTTGTACAAATGACATGACATTTAGACATGGGGCACTATCGATAAATTTTTTATCTATAGTGTATTTTACGATTAATAAAAATATTTAATTTAGTAGGATTGTTTGTGTAATGTGATCTAAATTACACTTACAAGTGTTCAACTGACAGGTGAATAATATTGGGTTCTATATAACAAAGAAGTATATTTTATGAATCAATTCATCAATTTTCTATGTTAAACTTTTGTTTTAAAATAAAACACTGCTATAACACATAGGGCAGCTAAGAAGCCCTATTTTTTGTTAAAAGATTAGAAACAGTATGTGGGCGAGAAGTGAATATAGGTGTGATCCACCATTTATAATCGCAATCAATATGTGAACGGGCAGTTAGTATTTTTTGCGGGCTATATATTTTTTGATGTTACACATTAATATTTTTATATTTTTTAAATTATTATACTTATCTGCGATGCCCATGAAGGGATTTGGGATTTATATCGCGCTATGAGCCACAAGAGCGGAGCAGTAGGTAGCCCTAAATAATGCGAATGTACCCGCAGGTTCATCTACTCCCATTGCCAGTCCCATGAACCACATGTGGCTCATAACAATTGAATTTCTATTGTGTCTGGGGTCGGACAGTGAAAGTGTTAATAAATAAAAGACAAAACTTTGGTAGTAAAGGTTTTATTTAAATATATACACTTAAGGAGAAGAAGAAACAAAATTGTTTAAATTTTACTACAGAGAAATAGCATAGGTAGAGTACCTACTCTGGCATACCTATGTCGGTTACGCGTTCACCTTCGGTAAAGGACGAATTGACTGACTAGACTTAAAGATAATAATAAACATACCGCAGATAATTAAAAATGCATGCCATACTGGTGCAATATGGTCATTAGACAAAACGTGTTTAGTATTATTCATGTGCTGTCGCAAGTATTAATCTTTTCATTGAGGAATGAAACAATTATAACTACTTAAAACAACAAATACATAAAAAAATATAATATATATAAAAAAGACATTAAATATATTTAAAGGCGTTATAAAAGTCCTCTACATCGCCGTCTATTGCGAACGTGCCCAGAATATAACAATGCAATTTTTTGAGCTAGATACATACCAGCCTTCAGGTCACGAGAGGCGTCAAACAGTCTCTTCGCAAGCTCTCCATAGAAAGATCTAGCACTTGAACCCCATAACCCCGACGTTTCGACTCCAAACGGCTTAAATACATAATCACCTATGACATTTACGTACTTACGCCGATGGAGGGTGTCCGCTGTGGCAGCAGCAGCGCCTGCCACAGTGGAGACCTGCCTAAATTAATATATATTGAATCCTATCTATTTGAAATAAATCTTTTCATCTACTTGAAACTAGTGGTAGGTAATTGATAAGTAGGTACTACATAGAAAAACATTTACTGTCCTTGGAATAAAACACATTTATTTAAAAGTTGCCTTTTTGAGAGCTGGTTTGAGTTTTTCAACAAAAAGTGAATTCTGATATTCATATATTTCTCAATTAAAGCTTTAATTAGATCTGTGATGTGGAAAATTGATGAAAACTGATATCATTGAATATGTCTGTATTTATAAACCGTCGCAGAATTTTATTAATAAAAACCGGTTTGATAACTTTAGTTTGGCTATCCATATAACTTCTAATTACAGTTTCCAAAGATTTGCAGATTTTAATAACGTCAGGTGATGGATACAACAGGCCGCCATTGTCTTTTGTAATTAATTGTACTAGACAAAATAGCCCCGGTACATATATCACAGTGGATTTTAGCTATTAATTGATGCACGATATTCCCTGCAATATATGCTATTATTTGAAAACTAAATTCTGATAACTCAAATCCATTTTTAAAATATGAGTCATCTTCTTCGTCTTCGTGATCATCATCATTAATATCAATACCAGAAGTTGTGGTGTTAATTCTTTTTATTACAGAAGAACAATTCAGAATAGATATATTTTCTAAAGCTGTGCAGTTACCACGGTCTGCGGCTTTTAATTCTATATGTACTAATAACTTTTTATATGCCGCAACGAATTGCCGTGCTGTTGGATTATTGTTAGACCCTCCATGAGATCGAATATTGCTAAAAAATAATTCCAGGTGATCTTGACTCAGTTTATAGAAAGGTAAGTAACCAAAGCATTCGTTTTTATCAACGTTTCGTGAAAATGTCGTAATATCTTAACACATCCAAGAAAACCTAAGAACCCCACTTTCCTGGAACTCATTGTTAAATATATTTCATTAGATTTTAACGCTGAAATACAGGTGACAGCTGTATCCAGATAGTCAAATATATTTTGAGCATTATTTGAGTTAAATGCTTTTTTATATCCACGATGAGCTATACTTCTAGAATTTATAATATCAAAGAAATTATTTATCAACCTTAAAAAGTTTGCTGTTGCTGAACTACCCAGAAAACTGGACCGACTGGCATGTGTCAAATTGTGCAATATAAGATATGCTTGTAGAATTCATATCACGGACACGAGTATCAGGCGAAATGCTATATCTATTTGTATTATATTATCTATGGTACAGACCATATAATAAAAAATGACACATATTTTTATAATTCTGTCGATTTAAAAAATCCTGTTGATGTAAAACTACCCGATGGCAAAATGTTAAAAGCTACCAAAGTAGGTACAGTTAAAATTTATTTCAAAAACTATTATAATGTAAAATGTGTTGACTTAAAAAATGTTTATTTTGTGAAAGGTATCAAGCAAAACTTGTTAAGTTTTTCAAAGATAACTAGAAATTCTACAATAGTAGCTAAAGATGAAAATGCAAAAAATTATAACCAGGCCAGGGAATTGATAGCTGTTGCCGATAAAATAATCAATTTGTATCATTTAAAAAGTTTTGTATCAAAAAAATATACATATGAAAAGTATGCATATTCTGTAAAATTAACTCATAAAGAGAAATGGCATAGGGCACTTGGTCATGTAAATTTTCAATATTTAAACAAGTTAATAAATGATAAATTAGTAGATGTTTTGCCAGATAAGATTGAGAGTATGGAGATGAAATGTTCAAATTGTATTAAAAGTAAAATGGCTAATGTACCTTTTGAAAATAATACAAAAAGGCTACTGAAATTTTAGAATTAATTCAAACTCATTTAAATGGTCCACATAATACAACTGGTTATGGTGGAGAAAAATATTTTTTGACATTTATTGACGATTATAGTAAGTGCACTAGAATCTTTTGTATAAAAAGTAAAGCTGAAACTGCTAGTTGTTTTATAGAATTTGTGAATTTAGTAGAAAATAAATTTAACAAAAGGGTTAAGAAGTTACAGTGTGATAATGGGAAATAATATTTAAATAAGGATATTTATAATTTTATAAAGCAAAAGGGTATAGAGTTATTACCATGTCCCCTATGTTCATGTATTGAATGGTGTAGCGGAAAGATATAATAGATCTGCTATGGATATAGGTAGGTGTTTAATAAGAGAAGCTAAAATCTTTAGAAAATATTATCCAGAAATAATTAAAACAGCAGCGTATTTAAAGAATCGAACCATTGCAAATACAGTACAATATAAAACTCCTTATGAGATATTTTTCGGAGTAAAACCAAATGTAGAGCATTTAAAAATTTATGGAAGTAGGGTCTTTGTTAGAGTTCCTGAAGTTTTAAGAAAAAGTAAATGGGATGATAAAGCACAACTTGGTATTTTAGTGGGTTATAATGAAAAAAGTTACAGAGTTCTACTAAATAATAAAATTGTTAACGCTTAGCATGTACAGGTAATTGAAGAAAATACTGAATTAGTGTGCTTAGAAAAACTTGATGATCAAAGATAAAATAATAATGATTTAGAAATTGATCCATCTTTGAATGTCTCAAATGAAATATGTAAAACTGAATATGAAAGTGATGAAAATGTTGTAGGTGCTGGTGAGAATGAAAATTGTAATAATGATATGAAAGATAATAGTAAATGATAATAATCTATATGATGAGAATGACATGCAGTTAGAAGTAGCAACATCAAAAAGAAAGAGAACTCCTATCTCTAGGTATGGTAATCCGGTTTCGCATTTCATATATGTAAATTATACTGATGCAAATATATATGTAAAGTACCCGAAACTTTCGAGGAGGCGATGAACTCTCATGATCATGAACAATGGCAAAGAGCAATGGATTCAGAAATAAATAGTTTGAATAAAAATAATACTTGGCAAAGTGTTGAAAAGCCAAAAGATATAAAAGCTATTGATGTTAAGTGGATTTTTAAAAAGAAAAGTATTAATGTTTATAAAGCTAGATTAGTGGCAAGAGGTTTCCAGCAAAAGGAATATATTGAAAATGTGTATTCACCAGTAGGAAAAATGCACACATTAAAGTTTTATTGTCATACAGTTGTAAAAATAATTTATTTATCGAATAGATGGATGTTAAGACAGCATTTTTAAATGGTTATATTATGTCAGAAGTATATGTAAATCAACTGAAAGGTTATGAAACTGGAGAGAATAAAGTTTACAAATTGCAAATGGTCTTAAAGAAAGTCGTAGAGTGTGGTATGAGTGTTTTAATAATTTTATAAAGAAGTTAGATTTTAATAGATGTAACTATGATTACTGTTTATATGTAAACAGATCAAGCAAAGATCCAATATATATATTAATATTTGTTGATGATTTTTTAATCTGTTGTAAAAATAAAGATAAAATAGAAGAGATAAAAACTCATCTGATGTAAAGATTTCCTATGAAAGACTTAGGAAAAATTAAAAGCTATGTTGGCATGGATATTGATTATAGTAATGATAAAAATATATTGACCTTAAGTTAAACAAATTATATTGAATCTTTGGCTGCAAAATATAATCTGGAAAATACTAAGTTATATGATACTCCAATGGAAACAAATTTAAAATTAGAACAAGCTAAGGAAGTAGATGAAAGTATAAATTACAGAAATATAATAGGTGAATTATTGTATATTAGTGCAGGCACAAGGCCAGACATTGCTTACAGTGTTAATTACTTGAGCAGGTATCAAAATTGTTACAGTCAAACACATTACAAATATGCAATGCGAGTATTAAGATTTTTATATAAAACTAAGGATTTAATTCCTTGAAATGTTTTTCTATAGCTGCCAACCACGTTATTATGAAAGCGATTTTTCATTCATTTGTTTTATTGTGCCTTATCGTTTGGAAGGTGACCGCAACTACTAATTAAACCGTAGTATTTGCGGAAATGTAAACTAATAAATAATGGTCTATCTCATAATAAAGTGTAAATCAACATCAGGCTCTACATGTCTAAGAGTTAAAGTTAACATACTATGCTAATGTAAACACTGATATACTAGATTGTATGGTAGATTCAGATTATGCAGGAGATAATGTGGATCGAAAATCCACATCAGGTTTTTATAATTAGATTGTTTGGAAATTATTTTTTTTGGAAAACACACAAACAAAAAACAGTCACTGAGTGTTTAACTTTTGCAGAGTATATAGCTCTATCAGAGGCAGTGTCAGAAATATATTTTTTTATTAGAAACTTGTTAAGTGAGTCATTTGATGTAAAGTTTTCTAATCCGATAAAGTTGTATGAAGATAACTTAGGTGCAATAGCAATCCCTGTCGAAGACACGGCGTTGCATACTTTGGCGGAATGCCCAGCCTGGGCATCGCAGCGCCGTGATCTGGTCGCGGCTCTGAATACGGTTGTCCTCTCGCTCCCGGCCGTAGTTCTGTCTATGGTCCGGAGTGAGAGGTCTTGGAACGCCGTCGCCTCCTTCTGCGAAGCAGTCATGCTGAGCAAGGAGGCGGCGGAGCGGGAGAGGGAAATACACCGCCCTCTCCCCAACCGTAGGTCCGGGCGTCGGGGACGTCGCACAAGAGACGACCTCCGACCACCCTAAATTCAGTGCCTGCGGACGGTGAGCGCTGGGGCTGCTCCCTGTCCGCCAAAAGGTGGGAGGCGGCGCGTGTCCTCGCCGCCTCCCAAGTAGCTTTGTGAGGTGATGGATGCGAGAAGTTTGATGGATGCAAGAAGTTTGATGGATGATTGCGAGATCATAACGAGACGGGGCCCGCCAACACAAACGGCGGGCCAATCCCGGGCGGGGTCGCGAGAAAGTATGCTAATCGCGAATCGCGTGACCCCGCCAACACACGGGACCCGTAGGGACACCGCGGTGGTTTTTAGTGGGTATGCCCCGAACGCCTGTAGGGGAGAGCCTCCACATACCTCCTCCGCCAGTCCCAAGCCCAGCCGTTTTAATGGCTGGGTTGGCGGAGTTGAGAAGACTCATAAGGAGAGTTTACCACCGTAGAGAACAAAAAAAAAAAAAAAGGTGCAATAGCAATAGCTAAATTTGGTAATTTTACAAAAAAATCTAAAACTTATTGAGGTACAGTACCATTATATTCACGAGAATTATGAAAAGGGAATAATTGATATTGTAAAAATTGATTCAAAATTTAACTTAGCAGACATGTAACTAAGAGTGTAGATAAGACAACATTTTTGAAAAATAGGCTAAAATTAAGATTAATTTAGTTCATACATCTATGTTATGTTCAAAATAAAGTAACAGTTTATGATTAATATTATAAATTTAAGGAGGCGTGTTGTAATATATAAATATTATAATATTAAATAAAAGGTATGTATGTAGCAGTGAGAACCTTTTTACTCCTTATCTCTGATCTGTTAAAAAAGCATATTGTCATGTCGCACTAAAATATTATAGGTAATAAAATGTATTAATAAAGTATCCGCATATTTTATTATATAATGAACATTATTCAACAGAAATTAATATTATTATTATTAATATATAGATTATAACGGACATTTAAAATGCTGACCGTAGTATATACTGCACTCCTAATTGCCATTGACTTTGTAAAAATATAATATGTAGATACATCTAATTATGTATTTATAAAAAAAGCTATCTATACTGAGATGTAGTTTCCATGTCTCTGTGCATGCTCACACTCGCTAAAATAACATCACAACATTTGTTCGCGAGCAGCGATCTGCATATTTTCTCGACCAAGCCCTAACACTGGAATCATTCAGAATTAGTAGTGTAAATGGAGCACTGAGTTCACTCGCGTGCGGTTTCTGGAGAGGTGTTTATAATATGCTGAAAGGGTGAGTCGGTGCGAGTCGGTACAAGTCGGTTGCATTGTGTGACACGGCGCCAGCCTTTTGAACGATATGAATACACAACGGGCACTTATGGCCATGTAAAAATATTATTCCGCGCGAGTGCCATTTGGCTCCTACAGATTATATACACATGACTGCGTAGCTTGTAAGCCTATCGGGTTAATGTTGAGTGGCTGTTGACTTTAGCTCGTTAACAGTACTTCACTGTAGCTATGAAATAAGCTTTTGGGTTGGAAAACCTACGTGCCATATTATGGTTATCGGATGATGGTTATCGGAATGTGTTTAATTAAAGTGATATCCAAACAATGTCGTATTTAAGGTACTCGTATAACGTCTGTGTAAGAACAACAAGTTTCACAACATATGCGACGATAGTAATAAAACTTATTTTACATCACAATATTGAGTTAATTGCATAGTTTAGGTATTTACATCATAATAACTTAGTATGTGAAGAATACGAAATTGTACAAAAGCTAATTTGATCATATGTTTGCTTCTTCGTTAATATTTATAAACGATTCAATAAACAAAATTACATCCTTCCACCTCGGTATTAACGTGTACCTAATTGCTCACAAATCTAATAGCAGAAGTACCAGTTATATTATCTCTATTAACAAATAACACATTTTTCGTGTACTATCAGTAGATATTCAACTCCAGGCTCGTTTACCTGACAAATATATGTACGTATTGCTTATGCTCCTTGGACAAAAGCCAACATGGTCGCCTGTGTTACGCAACCTTACGGGCCATTTCTTCGATACAAAGAAGATCACATTCAGTTAAAATATCTACCAGAAAGCGTCTAGCTTGACCGGTTCGTAAAGGATTAACAATATTTGGTGTAGTACGGACGACAAAGCTCGTTAATATTAAAGATAATAAAAAACAAGCTTTGTCTACAAGATATCGTACACTCGGACTAAACATACTTATTTAACCGAATATTAGACAGATTTTAAATTTAGACTGCCTCCGTGGTCCAGTGGATAGCGTATGCGACTGCTGATCGGAGGTCCCAGGATCAATTCCCGGGTCGGGCAATAGTGATACTGGATTTTTCCGAATTCTCAGTAGCAGCACGGAGTCTGGTGATGTGCCCGGTACCGCCAATGGGCTCGTTGCGCTACTTGGGACCTAAAAAATCATGGCGAAATGTGGGTGTAATATTACACCTCTGCCTACACCTTCGGGGATACAGGCGTAATACTATAAAAAAAATAAAGAAAAAAAGCAGATTTTATAAGGCGAGACTGCCATCGTACCTCGTAATTTGAAGTCTTTGCGCTTTGGTGGTCATGTTAGTTTAAGTTCGCACGCGTATTCACATGGTGATGATACACGCAACATGATGGTTAGATTAGTCTTTGACCATTACGTCGTACGTTCCAAGCCAACTCCTAAATATGGGCGATTCACGCCCGCACAACAGACAGGAGAAGAAGCCTCTTGGACAGGGTATTTGTGTATATGTTATCTTATTTATTTGTTTTATAGTTCTTAAACTTAAACATTATAACAACATCAGTAATAATTTTGCATTATGAAGTGACACTCCAACTATTTACTTCTGTGTCTCCTACAATTATTATCATTCGTTCTTTGATGTCTTTAACAGTAATATAACGATGTTGTTGCATAACTTCATTATAGTCAAATTAAAGACGCCCCGCACGATAGTGCGGAAAGGTCTGTCCCGATATGTATCACTTAGTGGAGCCGGTGACCGTATCAAGCTCCTTATCTGGTTGTGGACGCCTTTATTTTATCGGACAAGTGATACCTACATATTTGGAAACGCCTTTAATTATATTGCGACACTATAGAAACTGATACCACATTTTTATAGCAAATTAATTTTAACATAAAATTACGTTTCAAATTACGTCATGCACCGGAAATGTTCATGATAATGTAAGGAGATTTTGTCATGCAATGACCTTAGCATTACAAGGCACGTCTTGGACTACCAATATTACAATTTGTTTTGGAATCAATAATAATTTTAAAGAAGAAGAGTTGTTGTTGATATCGAAAAGAAGTGTATTATAATAAATTTGTACTTCATCTGGCCATAATAGTATTATATGCACATAACTTCGAAAAGTTAGCGGTGCCCGCCGTGGTTGAACCCCAGTCCATCTACGTACCTAGCCGTCTGTTGGTACCTTCACTAGGCAATCGCTGCTTCTATGAAACTTTGATAAATATAATACTAGACTAAGGCCGTAGATCCGCCCTCGTGAGCTATAAGCGTTCCTCAGAAGTTACACTATCAATTGCTGAAAACCGTACAATAATCCGTTGGTTAGTTTTTGGTTTTATCTCGTTTAATTATACAGAGGACGCGGTAGACACTTCATTTTATAATATGTGGCATAGATCCGTGGCATTATGTTCAAATTATTGTCAAGAATAACAGTAAAATTTGATATCCATAACGAGATATGTTGGTCGTATCTTCGGCTACAGAACTTACTTACAATTTGTTTTGGAACCAATAACGGTTGTAAACAGGAGTCGGTGTTGACATCGTAAAGACTCATTAGCGCTCGGTCGTTTAGCGTTTAGCACGGTAATTGGTCCGCACCACACAGGGCTGTCAAATGTTGAAAATATTTCCTAAGTTTCGTGATAAAAGGCACCAAAAACTGAAAATTTTTGTTTATGGCAATGTGTTACACGCAGAAAAGATAATGTCATTATGTCAAAATTAATACAGGATATGATTTTTAAAATAGAACTTAAACGCAACAATTTGGCTTAAACTATCGGATGTTCCCATGTTAGCGTTCGTCAAGAGCGCTAGACAAACGCTAGTGTGATGGAGTTCTTATTCGCGGCATTTATACCTTGATCAGAAGAGATTGTAATCAGGCTCCGGTCAAAAACTTCCCAATTTAATAGAAACTTGAGGTATGGTAACCCTACAGCTCCGCTCTGCTAATGGCCGCTTATTAACCACCGTGTACTGTTTGATCGCAACGTTACACTGTTGGGACAACTAAACAGATGTCGTTTACTGTATTGTTCGGCAGTTAGCTTCCACAGCACGTATCGGCAACACATGGTGCAGCAAACACAGATGGAACAACGTACGTAATAATGATGATTGTCACTTTCGATGATCACTTGGCTATAATGAATAAACTTGTTTCTGCTTGTCTGGATGTTTACCATATTTTTGGGTTTTGATATTTAAGCTTTCCATTTATCATATCGACCAAAAGACGTCCACGGCTGGACATAGGCCTCCCCAAAGCTATCCACATAGAGCTAGTAGCACTAGTCTCAACCATGGAATATCCCAATTTAGTAGAAACTGTCTAAGATGGTAACCCTACAGCTCCGCTACCACTAATGGCCGCTTATTAACCACCGTGCACTGTTTGATCGCGACGTTACACTGTTGGGACAACTAAACAGATGTCGTTTACTGTATTGTTCGGCAGTTAGCTTCCGCAGCACGTATCGGCAACGCATAACACAGCAAACACTGATGGAACAACGTACGGAATAATGATGATCGTCAATTTCGATGATCATTTGGCTATAATGGATAAGCTTGATTCTATGATGAAAATGTTTACTATGTATCGTAGCTTTGGGTTTAAATATTTAAACTCTACCATATATTAATTATGATTGTATCCAGAATGTGGGTTATACAGAAGCAACTTTTAAAATAACGGAATTCAAAATAAAATACCCAGGGCTGACATATTAATTATGAAATAAATAATGGCTTGTGTTCAGATTCTAAACTTTCTTGATAAAGTCATAAATAAAATGTATTCGTTTTCATTTTATTTATGACATTTTCTATGACTTATAAATAAAAATAAATATCACGCGATTGAGACTTACAAATCTTACGCGATTGGAAATTTACTTCTATGTAATTCACGATAAAACTGCAAAGACTCTTTGGCCTCTGGAAAATAAGTGCCATATGTTAAGATTATATGTAGCAACACAGCCAGTAATTTATTGCGGATAACCAGCACAAATCGTTTTCTGGTGTAGATGCTCATGGATTTATCTCGATTGCTACCCCGCAGACGCCGGGAAAAGCTTTTCATGGTCTACGTGTAGATATATCCTTTCTGGACAATAAAATAATAGTGCAATAATTTATTTTAAAATATTGCGTTTCATAAATCTAGACTCGTTTTATATATTTGTGGGAACTGACTGCACAGATGGTTCTGGCGGTTGAGTGGATGAGTTAGCGATAGTCTAGTGGAAATACCAGTAGACTTCCATGCAGAACGGTTCTAACTTCAAACCCACGTCGCATGACTGAGCAATGTTATGTGCGTATTAAATCATAAACTAATTGTGGCCCAGTGTCTTGAAGAGTACGTGTAACCTTCGGTAACGTCTGTCATATAGATCTTTGATGGTCGTTATGCGAAGTAAATACTCTTGGATAAAGTGGCACTGATCTAAGTCATAGATTGTGGTTATCTCTTTGGGTTGGTGAGGTCAAACGACAGTCGCTGTGGTAAAGTTAATATTCTGACAGATGTGGATAGACTAAAAAGCGGACTCCAAGCTATAAAGCTAAAGCTGGGATGCAACTGTGATAAGTCTAGAGCGTTGATGAAGAACAAACATTAACATGAAAGATAATTAGAAACACATTGCCAAAACTATTCATGGCCCTACCTACATACAAATATATCTAATCTACAAGCAACATAAAGTTAACAAAGCGTTGTCACCAATAAGCCACGTTGAAGACGAACGCGCCCTTATCTAGAGTATATAATCGTCTATCTAAATTCAAAATCATTGCCTATACACGCATAATAGAGATATGTAGTCCGGATCGGAAGCTTGTTTCTCGTAGAAGCAGCAAACTCGTTACGTAGTTTAGTGACGCAATATAGTATAATCTTCCCGGATCCAATTACTTGCGTTAACCGCACTCGCCCCTTCCCCCGCACCGCTGTCGGGACCTCACCTCCTCTCTCGCCCGCACTCACGTACAGCTGTGCTTTAAACGTATAGGACGAGAGTTTGTATGGAACTGTATGCGGCGTTCTAAGCCTGATAGAAGTCATGCGGTTACAGTAAGATTATTGGTATTACATTCTGGCTGCTGGATAGTTTATGTATATTGTCTCGCGCAAAAGCAATGTTTTCAAAATTTATTTGAATAACAAGGAGAAGTTCATATGAACAGATTTATATGCACATTAGGTCTCTTACAGAAAATTTAAAGACTATAATGAATTGCAGTAAATATTGTTACCCGAACATTTTAATACAATAGTTGCAATCCTACCAAATACGCTAGTGATAGCTGATCTATCAAATCATGGCATGAATGTCAGCAGTGTCAAACATCCTTGGTGAAACTCAATAGAATGTCTGCGTCACTACATACAAGCCACTGCCAAAACACATACATTTGGTACACAGTCCTACCGCTACTTATCGACAAATTAGCAACCAAAAACTCAGCAACCCCAAATGACACGAGTGTGTGTCGCTAAAATAACCACCATCACGAAACAAGTGTACATTCCTCTATGAAAAGAATATAGTGTACCTTAAACATGAATCCATAAATTGTTCGTTAAATAGTTACAAACCGTGGCACTCAGCGGTGTGTAAAAGTGGACGCATGGAGCTACAAAATGCGATACACATGAACATTCAAGTAAATTGTACAATTCGTGCATTACGGCATTAACATAAAATGTACAGTCTGTTGCACAGAGTTCAACCGGAGAAAAACAGATAAACTGGATTAACTCTACAGAGACTATAAAATTATTTTGCTTTCGCTACCAGGTGAAACTGCGGAATTAAAATCAATCCAATGGTTGGAATGTTGCTTTGAGAAGCACGGGCGAAGTGAATATAACGTTCTATATCAGTGTTAATAAAAATCGAACACATTTTGCTAGAAACTAGAGCCATTAGTTCGTTCTTTTATGTTTCTAATAGTTTGAATAAGTTTTTTAATTGGAAAACAATCGTAAGCATAGTATAGCCCGAGAGCTGGTATCTGAAAAGAAGTCTTTTAGGCCGACGACGTAAAACTATGAAACTATTTTATAATTTAGATGTTAACGCGCCAAGTACCTTAAGTCTGCCTGAGAGTTGTTTAGTTGCAGTTTATTTTACATACATTGTAATTTAACTACGAAAGTGTTATTCAAAGTAATGAAATAAAATGCTCAATAAAAACATTTCACAGAAAAATCGTACGCGATAATATCAGTTTATAACATATTATTTCTCGAAGACACTGTAAAATATGAATTAAAATCTTAATACCTCGTAGTGACACAGTCAGTTGCAAAAATAAATGGGAAAAGGTATAAAATACCTAAAGTCAACAAGTCCGAGGTTCAAATTAATATAATATTCTAATATTCTACCACATACACATATCACCATCTAGTCCCAAGCTAAGCAAAGCTTGTGTTATGGGTACTAGATAGTGGATAAACATACATATGTTTCTGTTAGACTCTGTTACTTTGAAATGACCAGTCTTAAGAACAGAAGATGGATGAGCGACATGTGCACCCTACACAAGATTGTAAATGGCAAACTCGATTGTCAACTTCTAGGTCGTATCCAACTCAAGATACCTACCAGATCTGTGCGTATCCAACAACTTTTTTCCGTTCCCACTAGCAACAATAATGTATCCCAAAACAATCCAATCTCACGAATGTGTAGTCAATATAATACTATATGTTCCCAGGTTGACATTTTCCAGAACCAGCTCAGTAAATATAAAAGCACTTTTGCTAAATTTGTATAAAGCATGTTATTGTAAATTAAAAGAATACATATATATTCATAAAATTTTACTTTGAATCTCCTCTGTATAAGTGTCTGCTGTTTTTAATTTGTTGATTTTATTTTTTATTTCTGTAGTAGTTTAATCTCAAGTGTTTACTAAAAAATGCTGTGTAGTTTTAATTGGGCTTCAGATTTGTGTATTGTATACTGTTCATAGATTAAGTACGAATTCATCTGTATCCTGTTACTGTACCTATTCAATAAAAATAAAATAAAATAAAATATATACTTTTTTTTGTAAATACATACATATTATACATAGAAACACCCAGACCAAAACAAACATCCATGTTCATGCACACAAATGTTTGACTTGAGCGGGAATCGAACCCGCGACCTTCGGCGTTGCAGTCGCTTACACTACCGCTGCGCCAACCGATCGTCAAATTACAATTACATCATAAAATCTAAAACTATGAATGTCTTCCAATAAATAATTATAGTTAATATTAACAAACACCTTCAAAAACTTCATTCATTCCTGTGTTCCTAGAGGGGCAGGCGGTGTTATAGAAATAAGTTACAGGTTTTGTTTACTATGTTGTTAGAGTCTGTTATCCCGAGCACTGCCCTTTACGGGACACACATACTTCCTTACTGCTGGCAGTTATCTGATAGATACTCGTAACCTAAGATAGTATTATCCTATTCGAAAACTGTAATTTCGACGTGAAGAACGATATCATAAGCTTCACTGGACAAGCAATCGAATATAAAGTACTAAAAATAGATCTTATATCTCTTACAGTCTCCACTTTAACCGTTGTACTACAAAACCGTACATAAATGCTATCTATAGTTATTTATGCTCTCAGCCTGGATTACACAAATCGCGTATTTGCTGGTCCGTTAGCAATGCGTCTGTATACATGTGTGCGTGTGTGTGTATTGCATCGTGTGTACACGCGTGTGTATACGTGCTTCTCATATGTGTGGGTGTACACATGGAAGTAGAAGTATTGCCTCCGGCTCTCGCGGCCACTAACCCAGGCTTCTGTTCAAAATAAAGCCTCACATAATTGTTGCATTGTAGTAGACATTGTTTGGGTTTACAAATTCTATGCAGAACTTACTAAATGTACTCTCGTATACGCGCAGTCGTGCATGTTAGTTTAGTGCCCCAACGAGTAACTTAGTTTTGGTTAACATGCAAAATATTATGGAAAATATTGTGCAGTCGGAAAAAACAACTTACATATCTATGCAAATACACTAGCGTGATTGTCAAATCATCGCAAAGTCAAAGCTACGGCAAATAGAAAATTAAAAATGGATAGCTGGATTTCTTTTATGACGTACTTATAAAGCCACCGAGGTAAGATTTTTTAATATTTCATCCATATAGGAATAAATGCTTCTCTACGGAATTGTGGCGCAAATTAGGTGAGGCCTTTGTCCAATAGTAGACTACAAAAGGCTGATGATGATGATGACGGATGGGATAAAATAGATGTAGAGAGATTGTTCTAAAATACAGAGATTTTTAATCAAGAAACTATGAAAATGCTTGCAACGGCTAGATTTTATGCATAAATGTGCTTTATATGCTTTCTTAATTATAAATGTTCTGCTTCAACAAGAATTAAGTTGAACGTTTGAAATATTTACAAAATACAGTAATTTACTATGCGCATAATTCAATACTAAAGTGAAACTTGTCAACTACAGTTAGTTCAACGTTAGCTTCTAATTGAACTGAGATTTAGCAAAATATAGCGAAGTTAACTTACTTGTTATAAAATAAGGATTATAACGATAAAATATTAGGAAATATGATGGTGCTATTATCATGAATTTATAATATACTAGTTTTTGCCCGCGGCTTCGCTCGCGTAAATTCGGGGTTCTCTAGTTATACTATATAATCTATGTTCGGGGTAACACAAATCTCTTTTATTGGGCAAATACTTCTATAATTGTATTGTCGTTTTAACTGTTTAAGAAATATAACTGCAAAAAGTATTTTCACATACAAACTACTTAGTACTAAGACTTAGTAGTACTCAAAATGTTATCCGGTATCAGTGACGTTTCTCTTGACTGGTCAATATGGCGACTGCGATTTGTCTTCGATTTGTCTGTCAGAACCTTTAGAATTTAACAAAATACTCGACAATCCGAATTTTGCGGATCTATGCTGTCGACTCGAAATCTTTATTTTTTAATGTTTTATTATTCAGGATATGTTTCGATGTCCTCCTTGACGAAAATATTAATATAAGATTTGATACTGCGATAGCAGCGCAGTCCGTCGGTTCCAATGTGAAACATCCCAAAATCCACTACTTAAAAATTAAGCAAATAAACATTTTCCAGTGTACTAAATTGTGAATCTAAACCATTCTCAAGTCCCCTTGAACACACACAAAAAATTTCATCACTACTGGACCGATCTGGTCCAGTCGTTTAGGAGGAGTTCAGTGACATACACACGTACACAAGAAATATATATATTAAGATAATATTACATAGAGTAATAACGGCTTAGACTATTAGCTTTCAATAATGGTTACATAGAAAAATATCATATCTCGTTAGACCAGAGACGGATTCCGGACTTCGAGACAACAGTCTTGTATGCAACCGGGGATAACGCTAGGTCGGCGAAGCATAGCTATAGATAGATAAAATATATACGGCCTATATGGGGCCGCATATATTTTCACGCCGTATATATATTTTTCATAACGTTCAGTTAATTTGAATACAGTATATCCACAATATCTAGACTACATATATTATAATACATAATGCGGGTCATTTAATTTGGTTAATTAAATAAAACTATTTCAGTTGATAAAAAACAACAAGATTTTTTTAGTAAATTTTTGTGGAGATTATTACATTTTAATAGAAGTGTCCAAAAGTATATGTAAACAATACATTTTATACACAAGAAACAACTAATTATATTTTCAGAATATTACCCATTTAGCATTATTTTCATTGCCATCAACACGATGCGCCAAGAAATATCCCTAAATATATTTACGGAAACATAAGGAGGCCTCTCTAAATAATCCGCAGTGGGGACCGTGGGAGGGTATCCCTTACATCTTGGCAAAATGTCTTGAAGGTCACGGTCAAGGACAACGGTGTTATACGGGAGCTTGCCAAGCGTGAACTCAAAAGTAATGAAGTGCAAATAAATATGCGAGTCACACAGAAAAAAGAAATTTAAGTTTAGACGTTCTTTAAAAAGTCGAGGCAATTTTCGAAAGAAATGTAAAAAGTGGAAAGGAAGTAATTTGGTTGTTTTTAGGGTTCCGTACCTAAAAGGTAAAAATCGGAACCCTATTACTAAGCCTCCCCTGTCCGTCTGTCTGTCTGTCTGTCTGTCACCAGGCTGTATCTCATAAACCGTGATAGCTTGTATTTTGGTTGCCGCTATAACAACAAATACTAAAAATAAAAATATGAAAATATTAAGGGGAAAATATTCATACAAAAAACGTGTTTTTTTCGTATTTTTTGCTCAAAATTACTAACTGTAACAGGTAGACGCTTTTAATTTTCACAGAATATGTAGTTGAGTGTAATATGTTGTATTTAAAAAAAGTAAATAATAAAGGGGTACGGGTACCCATACAACAAACGTAATTTTTAAGCAATTTGTTACTCGATCTTAATAAACAGGTAGAAACTTAAAAAGTATTTAAGTATACACACAAAAAACGTGATTTTCTTTTATAGATGATGGTACGTAACCCTTCGTGCGCGAGTCCGACTCGCACTTGCCCAATTTTTTAGGTTTCCGTAGTAACTTACAGGAAAACTTTATAAGTAAATTGAGATAGTTTCACGCGGAATGTCAGACTTCACAGGTATTTATAAAACATTAAATATAACTCTCAGACATGGAGTTTCCTCTCGATGTTGTCTTTCACTGTTTATCATGCAATATTGAAAGTTTTAATACGTACTTAGCTTCGAAAAGTCAGTGGTGCGTGCGGTGGCATTGACCTCGAAACCCTTTGCATAGCAGTCTATTCTATTACTACTAGGCTATCGCAGCAAATCCCCTAGAGTTGGAGAAAAAAATGAGGATGAGAAAAGAAAACGCTAG
The DNA here is from genome assembly GCA_944739405.2 of Euclidia mi. NCBI lineage: Eukaryota > Metazoa > Arthropoda > Insecta > Lepidoptera > Erebidae > Euclidia > Euclidia mi. Next base: position 20,464,975 of record OX123200.2, read on the forward strand.
TACGGTCGTGACAACAGCCTACCTTATAGGAGTAAATTGTTACCGAGGCGGACAACATAAGCCGGATAGTATTGTTAAGTACATGATAAATGATCTCACCTTCAGTTAGGGTAGAATGGAAGAAGGGGACACTATAATATATGGTGCGTATCCTTCAAGTCCCCGTGTGACTAAAGAAATGCAAATTAGATTGTTACAATAAACGAATCGAGCTTAGCTCCTTGCGTATGCCTGAAAAGTTAAAGGAGAAAGCTTAAAATATAATAATTGCCTTGTGTCATTGTATTTTTTTAGATTTGATGTACCCTGTACGAAAGGTTACGTACATACTATCGTGGGAGATATAATAGTTATTTAAAAGAATCAAGTGATGCGCTATAACCCATAATTATATTATGTAAATAAACTGTATGCATCATGAAATTCGCCAACTATATTTTCTATCGTGTCTTGTAGTAGCAATAGAGTTACAAACACAAATATGTATCACATTACAGTCCATCGTTACGCAGACAGACAGATTGGCAGACGGCATGCAGATTGTCAAATCCTCTTCTCAGAAAATCGAATAATATTTTGCTGACAAAATTTCTATCTGCCGAGCCGTTGCCATCGTTCAAGATTTAAACTAAATCTTTTAGATTTTTTAAGCCAAATCTTATAAAACAGATGAGTCATCTAAACATCCAGCACTATTAGCGCAAGATGTTCGCCAGTCGTAACACACTGCGCTACACTCGCTTAGTTAATTATGCGCCGGCGACGGATTAACACATTCGTTAGCCGCAAAACGGAAGTAGATGCGTTATTGCTGCATTATTCACGCCTACACAAAGCCTGAAGTGTAATATAATCATAACCACGGTTTGCTAGTAGTATAAATATCATGGTTTTTGTCTACTGCTGCCTTTTCCTTCTTGCTCGGTCTAGCGGCGGAACCTCGTCTGTGGGTTTTTCTCTTTAATTCGAAATGTGAGTTTGGTCCGGTGCTGAGGTGTGTGAGACACTGGCCTAGAGCGGCTCTAGACCGCGCTCGAGACCCCGTCATTCAGAATTACTCGTTAGAGGAATACTTGAGGATGTATTCCTCTAACGAGTAATTCTGAATGACGGGGTCTCGGGGACTACGTTTGTATGAAATATCCGTGACCGACTACTGCTACCTTTTGAGCACAGTTCCTGAAAACAATTACTGTGTTAGTTTGCCTTTCTTTGCGATTTTAAATATTAACATAACAATATTTTAGCAATATTCTTTTATCAAAATTCGACCAAATAATGTAATCTTATAGGACATATGCATTTTAAGTTGGACGACCTGATGTTTGCCACTATGGTAGGTTTGCGCATGTACAATACAATATTCTCTGCCTCATGTTACCAAAGTGTTCTGTAACGGGTTCTGGTAGTAAAAACGCAGTAGAGGTTCTAGATGCGTTTATTGCAGAGTATTGTCTCGCTTCCTATGCCAAGTATGACCGACCAACAACACGACACTGGCCTGAACACTAAGGGCTGCAGTCTCCCACGCTGTTCCCTCCGGTAGTGTGTAGGCAGGCTGCTCGAAGGCTGCGCGTAGCGGTAGATCCTCGCAGGCCGTTGGTTCAGCTGGCAGACGCCGGCGGTGCGAGTACGATGAGCAGGGCAGGCCAGACTCTTCGGCAGAGGTGACGCCGAAGGCGATGCAGGAAAGTGTAGCGGTCTAGGAGCGTAGCCGGAGTCTTAACGTGAACCTGGAACCTGAAGGAAAGCAGCATTAGGAGAGCCACAACCAATAGAGTCAGGCAGGCGGCGTCAGCCGGCCTCAGCTAGCAGGTAGAGAGATGGGCAGTACGCTAACGCAGTAAATGTAGTGCTTACCCGTAGCTGGGACCAGGATACACGTAGATACGACGTAGGGTCAGTAGGTACGCTTAGTTATAGTAGGTTAGAGTTAGAGTAGCGGTGCCGGCCTCTCTGTCGGCCCCTTTATATACCGGGCCCTCCATCAGGGTGAGAGTCCGTTTATGACCATATTTGGTCAGGCTTTGCGAGTGCGAACGATGGCTTTCTCTGATTGGCCGAGCGTATGGGCGGTACTGTGACGCAACGCGGTAAGTACCGGACATACGTTACAATACCGCCCGCCTTAGGAGAGGATTTTACGTGGCTAACAAGGAAAATCCGACTAGCTGCGTTAGGTCTATGAGTCCGCTACTGTCCAAGCTAAGACGGCATATAGAGAGAAGGAAGGGAAGTCTTCTACGGTTTGTAACAAATAGTTAGGCACCATAGTGTATAAGTTTTAGGTCCTTAATGTGCCAAAACCCAATAGAATTTCCAGACGGGTCCGACAACTCGTAAACGAGAGGCGACTTTTATTAATCACTGTGCACTTCACGAATTTAGGGGCTAGTTTCTTACAGAAGGACTTATCCTTGTCGCTCTGATAAAAAGTTCTTTTCCACACAGTGTCTCCCACATTAAACTCAGCTGGTTTACGGCGTAAATTATACGTTTGGGAATTCCTAGCATGAGCTTGAATGAGGAGTGCCTGAATTTTGTCAAATATGCCTGATAAGTGACCTATGTTTTCTGCGTAATCGTCCCTAGGTATGTATACTATATCATTAGCGTCCGTGTCGACATAGTGTGAGCCGCATGGAACTAATTCACGGCCATAGACTAAAAAACTAGGTGTATAGCCCGTGACTTCATTAACTGCAGTATTTAATGCAAACTGCACCTTAGGTAGGAGAGTGTCCCATAATCTCTGGTCATTTCCTTCAAACGCCGCTAAGGTAGAACCAATGGTTTTATTATAGCGTTCGACCGTATTCACATGTGGGGAATATTTAGGAGTATAATGAAGATTAGGGATTTTGTACTTGCGCAACATAGCTTTTAAAGTAGCACTTACAAACTGTTTACCATTGTCCAATATAATTGTAGATGGTATACCATTAACTAAAAATATTTTTTCTTCCAAAATATTAGTTATTATTTCAGCAGTTGCGCGCCTGATAGGAAAAAGTAGACAGTATTTACTAAAACAACAAGTTACAACAAAGATGTAGGCGTTTTGTTTTCTTGTGACGGGTAATGGCCCCACCAAATCTACACTAATGGTTTGGAAGGGTCGTGAACACACTTTGGGTCGTCCCATGGTTCCCAATGGTGCATGGTTCTGATGTTTGTGCGCGATACAAGTGTCACAAGAATTTATGAACTTTACCACGTCACGGCGCATTTTGGGCCAATAGTAACGCAGTGGTGGGTTTGGCATGGTTCTCTAATATGGCATTATTTCGATCAGAAGAAGGTAGTACTTCTTTCCATTCGAACTCCTTACGTAGCATACACCTAGATTTTATCAAACGATACAATTTATTATTTTTATTAGAATAGTCTGGATAGTCATTAGGCGAAGATAAACAACCATTGTAGGTGGCTGAAGCTGAATACCATTGATCAGTGTCAACATTAGGGTCATTCACGTTATTATTATTCGCGTTAATTATATTTACAGGTAGGGATCGTGATAACGCATCGGCTGTAATATTATCTGCGCCGCGCCGATGCTTTATTTCGAAGTTAAAGGCTGACAGACGAACCGACCACCGAGCTAATCTACCAGTCGGGTTGCTCAAGTTTAGGAACCATTTCAGTGCGGAATGGTCAGTATACACAACAAACTTTAACCCGTTATCTAAATAACAGCGCCAATATTCGAGGGCAGTTAGAACTGCTAATGTCTCCCGTTCTGTTATACTGTAGTTTTGTTCCTGTGCATTTAGTGACCTACTCATGTAAGCGATAGGTAGTGCCACGCCATCTATTTCTTGTGTAAGTAACCCACCGATGCCGCTCGCACTCGCATCTGTGTGAACTTGAAAAGGTTTCTCGTAATCGGGACACGATAATATTGGTGCGGAGCTTAACAATTGTTTTAGTTTACAAAACGAATCATCAGCTTCCACCGACCACTGGAATGGTGCAGCTTTCTTACCGGTAGAAGATAGTTTGTTCAAAGGACCGGCAATAGTACTAAAATTAGGTATAAATCGCCGATACCTTGATGCCATGCCTAAGAACCTTTTGACTTCTTTTTTATTCTTAGGCGTAGCATATTGAAGAATGGCTTCCACCTTACATGGGTCTACTTGTAATCCTTTAGAGTTTACTGCGTAGCCCAAGTACTTCAATTCATCACGGAAGAATTTAGATTTTTCTAAGTTTATTGTAAGGTTGGCCGATTTTAATTTTTCGTATACTTTATTTAATAGTGACACATGAGCATTAAAAGATGGCGATATAAGCACGATATCATCTAAAAAAACGAATACAGAGTTTTCGAACTCAGGACTGTTCGTAAACAAGTGATCCACCAAACGCTGTTGTGTCGCAGGCGCATTCGTTAAACCAAACGGCATAGTCACAAATCTAAATGTTCCTCTAGTAGGCACATAGAACGCAGTCTTATCACGATCACATTCGCGAAGAGGCGTCTGCCAAAAGGACTTAGATAAGTCTATACTACTTAGATATCTAGCGTTCCTAAGGTTGTCTAAAATTTCGGATACGTAAGGTAGTTTGTACGCGTCTTTTTTAGTAATAGAATTAAGTTTCCGACTATCTAAACAAAACCTTAGTTTACCGTCCTTCTTAGGCGTTAGTAAAATCGGTGACGACCACGGACTTTCGCATTTTTCTACCACTCCCAATGCAAGCATTTCGTCTAATTCGTCAATAATTATTTTTAATTTCGCCGGCGGTAACCTATAATATCTTTGGCGTATCGGTGCAGAATCGCCAGTGTCTATTGCATGTTCTATTAAGTGAGTTCGTCCTAAACCGGTTTTTTCAGTAGAAATCGACTCGTATTTTTTTTTATAATTAACTTAGCCGTTCTTTGTTGTGACTCACTCAACTCACTAAAAGATTGCAATACGTTCGTGTTACTCGGCTTATTTTCACTTACCACACTACACGGCAATGTTTTAGACATGCATACGGATGCGATATGGTTAGGCAGTAATTTAAATAGTTTCCAGAAATCGATGCCTAAAATTAAATTACTTGTAACTTCTGGAATAATATAAGCTTTCAATAAGTGGGTTTGATTATTAAAAGTAGTGAGTAAGTTGATAAGACCGCGCGGCAACAAGATATTTCCATTCGCGGTCCGAATGGAATTAGTGTTGTGACACTGCTGTATTTCTAACCCGGTTTTAGTAATTACCTCCAGATGGGAGTTGTTACCTAAAATTGTAATGGCTGAACCGGAATCAAGCAATCCACAAATAGGTAAACTGTTAATCGTTACGTTAACATAGGGCCGTAGGTCATTTTTAGGTTTATTATCCAGGATCGAGGCGACGGAATAACTAGAAAAATACACTTTTAGAGTGTTTAGCCAATTTCTCCAATCATCTTTGTCAAAATTGGTTGAATAGGTTGTAGAACCTAATTTAGATTTTGACACGCCCCGACCCTGACCAACTAGTTTTTTGGTTTCGTCGATTTACAGTTCGGGCAGTTAGGGAATGTCACATCCCTACGGCCGCACTTGAAGCAAATTGCGAACCGATCGCGTTTGCATTCATTCAAACTGTGATCATTGATACGGCAGCGCGGGCAGTACTTGGACGTGACTATAGTGACAGAGCTAGGTTTAGACTTAGGTTTGCTAGGTTCGTTGTTCTCAGTGTATTCGGACGTACCATCTATAGTAGCAACGGGATAATTATTGTAGGAATTATTACGTGCTCGGTTATTAGGTTTGTGACTGTAAGCTAGGTCTGGTGCAAACGTGTCGTTATTATAATACGGTTCGCGGAATTGAGAGTTCAAACATTTCATCCGTTCGTAGTTTAAACATAACGTCTGCAGTGTTGCTATACTGTCTATTGAAGATATTGACGGAGCTAGCACTAGTGAGTAGCATGGACGTATGTTATGCAATAGGATGTCTAACTTTTCGCGTTCCGACAATCGCTTTGACGGTGACAGCCTAGCGAACAGCTGATTCATTATCGAGAGATAAATTATTATAGTTTCGGTAGCACCTTGAGTACGTCGGCGGATTTCATTTAATAACCGGTAGTCATAATCGTACGGTGTGAAATCGTCTATTAATTTAGTGGTGAGTTCTTCCCATGTATTGAAATATTCTTTTAGGCCGCGGTACCAGTGAAGTGCGTTACCGGTGAAAATTTCGGAGCCATATGATAAAATTTTTGTGGAAGGTAGATTACGCGCGGTTTGGAATTCGGTTACGCGTTGTAGGAACGCTCGGACGCATCCCGTACCGTCGTATTTTAGCTTAGACAGTTCGCTAACTCTCAAATGCACGCAATGCAATACTGGGGCTAACCCTGCCTGCGTCCAGGTAGACGGCGCAGGTTGGGCCTCAGCCACAGCATCAGCTGAGCGAACTCCTGATTAATGAAAGAACAATGGCGGACAGCTCCGCCGAGACCTTGTCGAACCGGCTGCACAATTCGGTTATTCGTTTTGAATACGCCGTAAGACGTTCCATCCTACGGAGTCTATGGAAAATGTGGTTGTGCAGTGCGGTAGACCTCCTAGCTAGGTTCGCGTCGTAAGAATTTGTTCATAAATTCATTCGCTTGGCCAGCTCAGAGACGGCCTCGCTAGCGCCCTCGAAGTCCACCGCTATGGCTAGACCCGACTCCAAAATGTCATCATTTGGAATGGCTTCCAGTAATTTAGGGAGCTGCTTCCGCAGACCTAGGACAGAGGTAGCCGCCTCCTCATCTCTAATCGCGACCTCGTAAGCTAACTCGTTCTTATTTAAAAGAAAGTATTTTATGGGGTGTGAGCCCATTGTGTATGAAGGAGTACCGCGTAAGTATAACACTACACACTACACTTAGTGCGCAAGCGTTCTGCCCTTACAAATGGCCTACTTTACGATTAGGCGTAAAAGTTCGAATTAGAAAAAACGTTAGAATTCAAAATTGCGAACTAGTACGTAGTAGGTAGTTACACTAAAAGGTTGACAATTAGTACAACAATACGTACCGGTTCGCTGTAGCCGCACCTCCTTGCTTACAATAATGGAGACCTACTAGAAGAGAACTCGAGCACGGAAAGCGAGACAATAACCCACGTAGGCGCCACTGTAACGGCTTCTGGTAGTAAAAACGCAGTAGAGGTTCTAGATGCGTTTATTGCAGAGTATTGTCTCGCTTCCTATGCCGAGTATGAACGACCAACAACACGACACTGGCCTGAACACTAAGGGTTGCAGTCTCCCACGCTGTTCCCTCCGGTAGTGTGTAGGCAGGCTGCTCGAAGGCTGCGCGTAGCGGTAGATCCTCGCAGGCCGTTGGTTCAGCTGGCAGACGCCGGCGGTGCGAGTACGATGAGCAGGGCAGGCCAGACTCTTCGGCAGAGGTGACGCCGAAGGCGATGCAGGAAAGTGTAGCGGTCTAGGAGCGTAGCCGGAGTCTTAACGTGAACCTGGAACCTGAAGGAAAGCAGCATTAGGAGAGCCACAACCAATAGAGTCAGGCAGGCGGCGTGAGCCGGCCTCAGCTAGCAGGTAAAGAGATGGGCAGTACGCTAACGCAGTAAATGCAGTGCTTACCCGTAGCTGGGACCAGGATACACGTAGATACGACGTAGGGTCAGTAGGTACGCTTAGTTATAGTAGGTTAGAGTTAGAGTAGCGGTGCCGGCCTCTCTGTCGGCCCCTTTATATACCGGGCCCTCCATCAGGGTGAGAGTCCGTTTATGACCATATTTGGTCAGGCTTTGCGAGTGCGGACGATGGCTTTCTCTGATTGGCCGAGCGTATGGGCGGTACTGTGACGCAACGCGGTAAGTACCGGACATACGTTACAGTTCCTAAAATAGCCCGGCTCCGATTGAATACGCGAATTGTAACTATTATAGACTGTGATATCACTCAGTAATTCTTAACCCAAATCAAAACTTGAACAAATAATTTAATAACAGAGCACATCTTCCACCACTATAACTGAAAAAATCACAGTTAATTTGTCTACAATCGTAAGATCTCGAACAAAACTAGATCAAAACAGCATTCGCGCTTTCACAAGTAGCACTATTAGCCAGCATTGTATCTGTCGTGATACACTGCGCGACTTGCTAACTAAATTATTATGCGCGCGCAACAAACGTTATCATGTTGGGTAGTTGTAGCGACGACTGCAATACGTTGATATGATTCAAGTAGTTCATTAAAGAAGGAGTATAACTTTGACTGATTTATTGGATTAGTGTAGCCCTAGACTATATGTTCATTATTTGATTGAGGCGAATATACCTTGAAATTGCATGCAGTTCAAAATGATCGTTATATAGCTGAGCTCATAGGATACATCCGCGTTATTGATAACGATATTGTCTACGTTGCCTTTAACGTTTCGCGATAAATAAGCTATCCAACACAAAAATAATAAATCAAATCGAACTTGTCATTCCCGAAATAAGTGCGTGAAACCAAACAAACAAAAAAAAACAACTTTTCAGCTTTGTTATATTAGTAGGTAAGTATTGAGACCGTGCACGACAATAGCGCCACCTAGCATGCTACTACTCGGGACTGCAACTATTCGGGATTATGCCAAATAATGACATGTCAGTATTTTATTGCTTTCTAGTATGTAATTATAGTAAATCAAAGATAAATAAAAAGACGAAGTGGTATTTTTACTATCAACGGTCATCCACTGCTGTCGGTATTTCAATTCGGAATTCAGTACAGTAATTGTATTGATGTAATCTGGACTGAAACACTTGGTCATTGTTGCTTCTACTGTGGCTCTATTCGGCCAAAAGATTAAATTAGTAGTTGCACAAGCTAGATTTTGTAAGATCAAATGAAATATTCGTGAGATTGTGGTTCTGCTGTACACCAAATAATACACTCAATGCTGAAAATGTCAAGCAAGTTTTCATTTTTATAAAAAATAAGAAGTCAGTATTTAATGGAAACTGTACATTTTTACATAATAATATGTAGTTAATCTTGTTACTAAAACTGCAAATTGCTAAATGACATACCAGCAAGATCTAGGAGTTCTTGATCATTTTTATTGATGAAATACCAACAAATTATTGGCTTTTTGTTTCTGGTAGCGCCATCTATCTTTCTATTGATAATTAATTACATCAACGTCAATCGTTCCTCGCTTGCTCGTCCAATACGAGCGATCCTTTTTATTCCTTCCCTTTCCCAAAGGCACGCCTCGCTGTAATTGGCTGCAGAATTCAACGACGCTGCGAGCCAGTCAAGAATCATCCGTGTCGCGCCGAACACGTGTACCTAATTACCGCCATATTTTACCGCTTCTATACTATAAACGCAACAAAACCGCCCGCGAGTGAAGTGATTTGTGTAGTTCTAGGTTGGATCCAGACGGAGTGATCAGCTTACAGCCCGATCCTGCAAGGAGCCGACGACAGCCATATTGTCGAGCCGAGAGAACGAAGGTAGGTGTGCTGCAAATCCCATTCCTCCCAGTACCTACAACTCCCAAGTCCCTTTTCCTCTCCTAGGCGATCAGAACTTGCTCTCATACAGTCTACAATATTAAATATTTTCCCAAATCGCCTAGAACATACGGTTTCGGTGTAACGCCGAACCTGTTTCGGTACATTAATTATGATACAATATTTTGTCAGTGCAACAGCTTTTATGTTTCATTCTTGCATCATTCATTGCTACAATTTTTGAAGTTGTTGCTATATCCACTTGGATTTCAGCATCAGAGTTATCACTGTAAATGAATCTATTACAAATAATGGATGTTTCTTTTAAATTCGATTCAGAAAACAGATCGATTTGGCATCCTTGATCAGCCACACGAGGTTTGATTTGATTAAATTCATTTTCATCTTTAACTCTTATTGTTACTTGATTTGATGTGATATCTAAGACCTTTGTGGTACTACGTTTTATAAAACGTAGTATATCTAGCTAACACCTGTGACTCTCTAACTTTCTTCTGTCGTTATATTTGAGGGAATATCGTAGGAACATAACTTGGACTTGTTTGCACGTCAGATTTTTTGCCTCCAACAAAACGTTCACTAAAAATTGTGTCGTGACGTCTTGGAGTCCATGGCGAGCCATCAACACTACAAAATAAAACTTTATTTAGTATCACATTAAATTCAGAACAAATAAAAATAATTTATTGATTAATTATCGTATCTAATCTTTCTTTGATCTAATTTCCACTCTACTGTTGGAAAAATATAGAATTTGTTTACACAGACTATTTGTGCCGTTATTTTTGCAGTCCACAACACAACAACAATTATGATCCATTACAAAGATGATAATATTTAAGATCAAGAATTAAATTATCAGATAATGTATGTATTTGTTATGACGAAATTCAAATAAAAAATCAAATCGACTTCCCGAATAGTTACGGATTTCTACCACGGCATGCGCTGCGATCGTTTTAGCTACCCCCTCCATGCACTTGGCACGTAGCGAATATATTGAAATGTTAATTCAACTTCACCAGCTATAACAAACTGCGTGCGGCCTTAGCGGTTTGGGAGTGGCCACCGATACTATTGAAATGTTAATTTAAATTTAGAATCTTCGAATGCCATTTCATATTTTTTAGTTTTTTTGTCCTTGGCAGCACAAGTTTTCTTTTAGTATACGTTTTGATCACTACGAGAAAGTTCTTTGTGTAATCTTATTCAGCTAAAATAAACAGTAATTCATTTGTAAACCGTCTCCTACTTATTTAAAATTCATTAGTATAAATTACTTGGCCTATAACATAACTTACTACATAATGTGTACCTACTACATCTTAATATATAAAATCCTTGCGTTACTGACTGACTGCCAGACACGCTATAGCCGATACTATTGGGCGCAGGGAGTTGAAATTTGGCATGTATGTTCCTTAGGGACCGTAGGGGTGCACTAAGAAGGGATTTCCCGAAATTCCCACAGGATCGGCCAAAACGGGTAAATTTAAAAAAAATGCAGCCGTAGCTGCTGGCGTCCTCTAGTTAGTTTATAAAGATTGTAGTACATGTAAAAGTACTTTATTATAGTTACACATTACCTGACCTCGGAATCTTGATTATACCAGAAAACTTAAGCACAAATATATCTCAAGACAAACGAGGCAGCTTAAATCGTAAATTATGTTAGTATTGACATAAATAACGTAAGGCATATTGGCCGCCTCAATACGCCGGGCGATAAATACGGTCATGTCAATTACAGTATCGGCCTATTTGATGCGGAATCACCATTATATGAGTAAATCTGATTTCTTGTGATGTATTAAGTTCCTTTTTTATATTTTAGGAGACAAACGAGTTGATAGATCACCTGATGGTAAGTGATTACCGCCAACAATAGACACCTTTGACAACCTGGAGTTACAAGTGCGTTGGTGAGCTTTTGGTAAAAGTAATACGAGAAGGAGTAGTATTAGTAGAAGAAATAGGGGTTACGGCATCCGGTACCCTCACTAACTGAATAAAATGCAAAATTGTAGATACTTTTACTTTTCTTTAATATTTTGTGGGAGCACACATTCATGCTGATATCAGCAAAGCACTCCTACGCTCAAATTAATAATAATAATATAATAATATTCTACCACATACACACATCACCATCTAGTCCCAAACTAAGCAGAGCTTGTACTATGGGTACTAGATAATGGATAAACACACATATATACTTTTTAGTTTGTTACATACATATTATAGAAACACCCAGACCAAGACAAACATCCATGTTCATGCACACAAATGTTTGACTTAAGCGGGAATCGAACCCACGACTTTCGGCGTAGCAGTGGCTTACACTCCCGCTGCGCCAACCGGTCGTCAAATCGTCGTAATTGTTTTCTATCTATGTATTTAAATTATTTTGTTGAAGTAATTAATAGATGCGACGTCTGAAGAGTTAATAGTTTCGAATTCGGACTAATAAGCAAAAGATGGCTTGGGCACGACGTCTGAAATCATACATACATACATAGACTCACGCCTGTTTCCCCGAAGGGGTAGGCAGAGGCATATTAAACGCCCACTTTTCGCCAGTGTTTTGATCCCACGTAATAGGCGGCGAGCCTATTGCCGATTATTGGGACATTTTGTTTGCCAGAGCCTCGTCCGTTGATCGGCAGGTGCACCACTTGCAGGTGAGGTGGCTTGGGACCCTAAGTTCTTGGTGGGAACCCTATGCACCCTGAAATCAGTCGAAACAAATTGTAAAATTTAATCATAATCATATCAGGCCTTTAATAGAACTGTGTCCACGCTAGGCACAGGTCTCTTCTCAATACGATAAAGGATTTAACGTTTTCTCTCCACAACAATATGATAAGAACTGTCGAACATGCAGGTTGTCGTTTTCTTTCACCGAATATGCTCTCGAAACCTTCAGCGTCATGGTATCTTAGTTCTCTCTATGAGCCTATCGCTGCAATTACTGTGAGAAATACACGGTTTTATACGTAATAGCGAATTTTAATTAAACGAGATGAATTATTGAACAGTTAGGAGCAGCGGTGGCGGCTACGTATCGACATGGATGAGGGTCGGCCGTACCGACAATATATAGAATAGTGGAGAGCCGAGGACGAAAGCCGGCTCAGCGCACCTCTACTATCCACAGAGCCTTGTCATCGATTCCGATTGACATTCATTACGTGAGAATGGATTGAATTATGTTATGTTTTATTCAGCGGGACGTCACCCACCACGGGCCGGCGTATCGTGATCACGTGACCACCATCTACCTCACTTCCGCCCTGGCTTAGTCTTTATGATTTATTTTCATCACGCAATTCCGACGTCAAATATTGTGACTGTTTCAGACGAGAGTTGGGCACGATTTACGGTTTTAAATCGTCGTGTAAGCGCTCGATAATATGACGTAATAACCGAAAATATTTCCCGTCAGAAATAATTCGTTTGCATAATTTATTAATAGCTGCATGCTTATGTTGCTGGAAAAATTATTTATGTAATGGTCTACTGTTTCAGTGAAATCTGTGTGGGCTATAGGGGTGGGTGTATTAACATGAAGGAACAATATTTTGTGAGAAGGATAATACATCCGGCCGCTAATTACGTGGCCGTCGGGACTGAAGTGGGATAAAGAGGCGCTATTAAGTAATACGAGGATAAGTATATAAAAATGCAAGGAGAGCTCGGAACCAACTAAAACGAATAAGTACTAGGATAGCATCGGGCAAAGATATTGTCTTGAATATTTTATGAAACAAACAGTAATTACTGAGATAATCTAATCTAAACCCGTTTTCATGGCCACACGTAATGTAGGCCTTTTTCCACTGAGAGCGCCTAACCGTGCGTGACTTGCTGTGTATTATTTTATTTTTTATATTACTCATAAAATTAAATTATTAAAGAGATAAGTGTACGAAACACCGCGGGTCCATTTTACGTATAATGTGTGTTTAACACCTGAAAATTGTATAAAGTTAAATTATAACTTTCTTGGTGTACCGTGGCGTACTTTTGTTTGGAATCTACACTAATATTATAAAGAGGAAAAATTTGTATTTTTGTTTGTAATGGATAAACTCAAGAACTACTGGACCGCTTTTCGCGGATCAGCTTTCTAGCACCAGGCGTCTTTGAGCTAGGCTGCGGACGGACAGACGGACGGACATGACGAAACTATAAGGGTTCCTTGTGGACTACGGAACCCTAAAAAGCTAATAATGAGTTTCAATTACTAGAAAACTGCTTCTATTCTTGCTAAAGGCCCAAATAACAAGAGATTAAAACACCGTCCATAAGCTTATTTGCGTGCTGTACGCATTGTAAATGTATGCGAAATGTTTAAATACATTTGCGGAAAGTTACAATAGCATTGAGAGCGGGTACAAAGTTGTCTCGAACAAAAGCCACCTCACCGGCCGGGACCGTCCGTGTTAAATAAACATCAATTGGTTAAAAATGAAATACATTTACACTATTCTAGGGCTTGAGCTGAGTACAGAGGACTAGCAGTTGAATGGAGTGGAAAAGTAACCAGTGATCGAGGATAGAAAAATAGAGTAGACTATAAGTTGTTGGCAACGACGACTATAAGTTAATAGGCAGAGAATGCCTATTAGCTGCATTGTATTTTGACGTCTTAAGTAAAAATGCAGCCTTTGACCAGTTGGTATTTTTTGGAACGAAGTTCCTTATCGCGCTTTGCGAAAGGGGGCTAGACGGAAAAAATTAAGAGGAAAACTTGTAACGACACTTTTTGCTATAGTAAGCAATTAAATATAAGCCGTGCGGCGTGCGCATGTTTCTCTGTCTGTCTCTCTCTCTCTTATGCTCCTGCTACACCTGCGTCTTAACGCGTTAATTGGCGCGTTAATTTAGGCGCTACGTAGATGTGGCCAACGTTTTAACGCGTTATAGTACTAACGGCATTACTAATGGTGTACAGTCTCGATACACTGTACATTGCATTTTGCTGAGGCGCGTCTTTTACTTAGCCGTCATAAATTATATTTCATTAACACAACCAGTGCGAACTGTACTGTCGCAACGAACGGTCATTAGAGAGTCGAATTGTCACAGCCTAACCTGTATACGTTTACCCGTAATATATAACAATTTAGTGCTACTTGTGATCTTTTTCTTCTCTCCGCACTCACATAACAACAAACTATCTTCTAATGTACGTAACCGTACATTCAATGGTCCTTCGATCCTAAAATTCGGTGTTAAATGTCTCTATTTGCGGTAGCGAATCGGTCCAAGCAGTCTCCTAGAAGCGGGTCGCCCCGGTTGGATTGAGAACGGCGCACATACCGTAAGTGGAATACGAAAACACTGGATTTACAGAACCGACTACGGAGAAACTGCATACTGCTTTCTTCAACAACAAGTAACACGTTCTACAACAAATAACGACCATCGTTCTCTGTCACCAAACAATACGTGTCAGAACCACTAGAACAATAAATTACAACATGGACAAACTGGAGCTGCAATGTACATGTTTCGAGAACATCAAGAGCCTGTGTGTGAACTATCGCAAGGACTCGGAATCTCATAAAAATGTAGATTACCTAAAGAAACGTTTATCTTCACTGGAAAGCCTATGGGCGCAGTTCGACAAAAGACATGCCTGTTAATCCTGGAACTGGAAGATAAAACGCTTAGTTATTTCGTGGACGACATCCACGGAAGGACTAAGGAGATTTACTTGGGGACTAAAACTGATATAACTAACAAACTGACGGCCAAGGTGAATGCGAAGACGAGCATCAAATTTGACTTGTCCGGAACATCAGTACCCTTAGCACGAACATTTAACAATTTCGTCATAGAATAGTAGAGAGACAACTATTCGATTACAGATACGAAACTATTACTACGGGCGAACGGCAGCACGGAAGCCTAAATCTTACTTTCGTGACCTCTATACGAATACTTAACTATAGTTAAATAGAACGAAGATTACAATGACAAAGAATGAATGTAAATGAATGATATGTTCAAAAACTGTTACGATAGCATTCGTTAAATTATTTAAAGTGGTTTATAATCAATTATTTAAACAATTAATGTTATACATATAAATTAATAACTTAAAAAGTAACAATTATAACCGTAGCAATATTCCGATGTGCTTTTTTATAAAATAGTTACTAAAAAGTGCCCGTTCCCTTTACGATTTCTGAACGTATCATTTGTGTTACTTGTCAGTTTTGGCGCCACTCATTTTTAATAAACATTTTATTTACTTCTAAAGTTTTAATAATTATAGTATTTACCGTTAAGTATATTAAGAAAAATGTCAGCAAAAACAAGATAGATAGATAGATAGATAATTCTTTATTGTGCAAATGTTAATACAAATTCGGTGTAAATGACAAGTGTACTACATACATATCAAATGCACAAGGGCGGCCTTATCGCAAAGTGCGATCTCTTCCAGGCAACCTTAGGATGGACAGACTGAAAAGACAAAAAGCTTTGATGTGTAGTCACAATAAGTATCTGATTAGGTACTATACATTGTTTTTATTTTTGTACATACATACGCAGGCATATATACAATAGATATGATAGGTGCTAAATATATTATAAATAAACTAGCTGACCCAGCGAACTTCGTATCGCCTTTTTAAGAGTTTTTATTTGATTCCCTTTTTTCCAAGCCCCTTTTCCAAAGTTACCATTGACTTAGCGCTTAATCTCTTATCATTTCAGAGTCTATAAATGATGAACAAACAAACATAGATTTTTATATACCTAATATTGAATTCCCCATCCCTTAAAATATCGGAGACGATACCCATATCGACTTTAAAAAAAAACTCGTCCGCCATCTTTGATTTCCAATTCGCCATCTTTGATCACGAAATAGATGTTGTATTTGGATTCACCATGCCTTAAATAATCAGAGACGATACCCATATTGATTTTTTAAATTTTTTCCATCCGCCATCTTTGATTTCCCATCCACCATCTTGAATCACGAAATAGATGTTGTATTTGGATTCCCCATCCGCCATCTTTGATTTCCCATCCACCATCTTGAATCACGAAATAGATGTTGTATTTGGATTCCCCACCCCTTTAAACATCGAAGACGATACCCATATTTTTTATTTTTTATTTCCCAATCTTTTGATTTTTTAAGATGTTGTATTTGGATTCACCATGCCTTTAAACATCGGAGACGATACGCATATTATTTTTTTTAATTTCCCAACCGCCATCTTTGATCACGAAATAGATGGTGTTTTTGAATTCCCCATTCCTTAAAATATCGGAGACTATACCCATATCGACTTTAATAAAAATCCCGTCCGCCGTCTTTGATTTCCTATCCGCCATCTTTGATCACAAAATAGATGTTGTATTTGGATTCTCCATCCCTTAAATCATCAGAGACGATACCCATATTGATTTTTTAAATTTTTCCCATCCGCCATCTTTGATTTCCCATCCACCATCGTGAATCACGAAACAGATGTTGTATTTGGATTCCCCATCCCTTTTAACATCGCAGACGATACCAATATTGACTTTTTTTTAATTTTCCCATCCGCCATCTTTGATTTCCCATCCGCCATCTTTGATCACGAAATAGATGTTGTATTTCGATTCCCCACCCCTTAAAGTATCGAAGGCGACACCCATATTGATTTTTAAAATTTTCACATCCGCCATCTTTGATTGCCCGTCCGCCATCTTGGATCACTAAATAAATTTCATATTATTAATCAGCGTCCCGAAAAATCTCGAAAACGATACCCATATTCTCGTGTGACCATTTTATTATTTTTGTCCAGCCCCTAAAGGTTGTGGCGTAATTTTATATAGCCTATAGCCTTTCGGAATAATTGGGCTATCATAAGCATAACAATTTTTAAAATCCAACTGCTAGTTCCTGAGATTAGCCGACATTATCTTTTAGCCTTTTTAGCCTTTTGCCCAGCCTCAAAGGGTCGATGCGTTATGTTATATAGCCTATAGCCTTCCGGAATAACTGGGCTATCGTATACAAACATATTTTTCCAGATCCGACCGGTAGGTTCTGAGATTAGCGCGTTCAAACAAACAAACAAACTCTTCCGCTTTATTATATTATAGTATAGATTCGGGGTAACACAAATCTCCTTTATTGGGCGGATACTATATAACTGTAAAAAGTATTTACACATACAAACTACTTAGTACAAAGCAAACTTGGGCCAATATCATAGAGCCAATATGGCGACTGTGATTTGTCTGTCAGAACCATTAGAATTTAACAAAATACTCGATAATCCGAATTTTGCAGATATATGTTGTCGACTCGAAATCTTTATTTTTTAATGTTTTATTATTCAGGTAAGGTTACGATGTACTCCTTGACGAAATCATTAATATAAGATTATCGACATCTGTTAGAATCTTCTGTAGTTAACAGATAATTGTGACTGTCAATTAATTACACACAAATAATTTGCAATAAAATAAAATTGCGACTATAATTAAAGATCTTAGCTATCCTATCTCTCAAGTTGGACCAGACTGCTCACGGTGTGCCAATTTAATTTAAAATCGGTTAAGTAGTTTAGGAATCCATCGCGAACAAACATCGTGACAGGAGATTTATATATATTAAGATTATACATAAATATAATATAATGCATATACATACATATAATAATATGAACCCAAAATACAGTGACAAAATTAGTTTACAATGACAAATAGTGTTTCTTTAGTGCATTTTTGAAAATGTTCAATGATTTAGCTTGCCTAATTTTGACCGGCAGCGCATTCCACAAACGGACAGCTTGAACAGCGAAGGATTCATCGTAGAAGTTTGTGGAATGTGTTGGCATCTGCAGTTTCAGATCCACCGACGACTTGATACCTTATTCTTTGAGATACGTGGGGGTATTAGGATTAAACAACACGTTGTACAGTAACATAAGAATATGAGTATTCCGGCGAAGTTGAATTGGGAGCCACTTGAGCCTGGATCGAAATTCAGATACATGATCATATTTGCGTAAACCAAAAATGAATCTAATACAGAAGTTTTGGAGACGCTCAAGTTTATCAAGCTGGTCCTCATTAAGATCAAGATAGCTGACATCGGCATAATCGAGTATTGGGAGAAGCAAGGATTGTGCAAGCGCAATCTTGGTGTTGGTGGGAAGAAATTTCCTCAGCCTACGCAATGACCCAGCTGAAACAAACAATTTACGGCTGGTCTCCTGTAATTGACTTCCCCATGAAAAAGTTTTGTCCAGATAAATACCGAGGTTTTTCACGTTATCTGAGATTGGTAAGATGTTACCATCGAACTCAATCTGCGGCAGCTATGGCCAATTTATCTTGGAAATCATCCTAGAACTGCCAATTAGAATGACCTGTGTTTTTGTCGGATTCAACTTGAGGCCATAATTTTTACTCCATGTACAGATACGCGCCAAATCTATGTTAATATTAGAAAACGCCGTTGAAATTGACTCTAGTGGTGCTTGTGAATATATCTGCAAATCATCTGCATAAAGGTGGTAAGATGAAAGTAACTGTTTGGAGATAGAATTTATGAAAATTGCGAAAAGTAGCGGAGATAGCACGCCACCCTGCGGTACCCCGACAGTTGTATTACACCACGAGGAGTACGACTCATCGACACGTATACGCTGTCGGTGTCCAGTCAGATAACTATGAAACCAGTCAATTACCGTTGGAGATATGTTAATAGAGCGGAGTATGGCAAGCAGGATGTGGAAATCCACAGTGTTAAATGCGTTGCTAAAATCAAGCAAGGACAACAGCGTGAGTTTTCCACCATCCATGCCCAGCCTTATCTCATCAGTGATATGAACCAATGCTGTGGTAGTACTATGACCAGGACGAAAACCGGATTGGAAAGGATTCAGGAGAGCATTCTTGGAAAGGAAAGTACAGAGTTGCGTATGCACAAGACGCTCAAGGACTTTAGAAAGGAATGGAAGTATGGATATAGGACGGAAGCCATTAATGGAACAGGGTTTGGATTTTTTAGGTATTGGAATTATTTGTGCATCTTTCCACGCTGATGGAAAGACGCCGCTGGTAACTGAGTAATTTAGGATATGACAAAGGACAGGGAGGATTTCATTTAGGATGGGTAGGATCATATTTCGACTGATGCAGTCATTACCAACATCATTGGATGAGATTGAAATGATGCTCTTTTTAACACCACAGCAGGAAAATTGCTCGAAAACAAAAAGTGAGTATCTGGGAGTTGGGATACGTGAAAGATCTTGTAACGTGTTTGATTTTGTTTTCCCATCAAAGTTGGGTGAAGCAGTGAAATGTGCGTTAAGTGAATCTATATTTATATCTTTGGAGATTGTGTCATTGCGAGACTTACCAAATCCCAGTGTTCTAAGAAATTTTCAGATTTTAACTGGGTCTCCGTTTTCAACAGAGTTGTGAATGTGATGGCGCTGTGCTTTCCTACACACCTTATTGCAGAGATTTCTGGCACTTGTTTGTTGGACGACATTTATACTTCGCCTTGGCAGCCGCTTTCTTTTTCATAAGAATTTTAATTTCGTCCGTAAGCCAAGGTGCGGGTAGGTGCTTTAATTTTATGGCACGTATTGGTGCATTCTCGTCGTACAGGTGAGTTAACTTATCTGTAAAAATTTTAACTTTGTCATCTACACAGTCTGATGAGTACAGAGGAGACCAATCAATGCTACGGGCATCCTCGCAAAACTTCAAACGATCCATCCCACCGAAGTTGCGTTGCATGATAATTTTAGGTTTTGCCTTTGATGGGCGTATTTTATACGAAAGATAGATTAAATCATGGTAGGAAAAAGCATCTGCAGAACACTGACCATGTTTGGATACAAAAGTAGGGGAAGAAACGAAAATTAGGTCAAGGAGAGAAGGTACAGAGTTTGGAAAATAGTGTGTAGCATTGAGAGGAAGAATAGATAGATTGTTCGAATGTAAAATACGCTCGAAGGTCGTGGCACGATTATCCTGTTTTATAAGGCAGGTGTTAAAATCACCCATTATAATTGCGTGACTGTAAGAAGGTACAAAAGTTTCTAGGAGATGTTCGAAAGAAGGGAAAAAATTTATACGTAACGAAGGAGAATAATAGACCCCTAGAAGAACTTTAGAATGATTCAGTTCCACTTCTAAGAAGAGATGCTCGCCGGCATTCGAGGGTGGTGGTTGCGGTGAGATGCTTACTATACGGAAAGGAATTTGAGCTCGTAGGTATATAGCGACACCGCCGCCACCACCGGCCGCGCGATCATTTCTAATTAGGCGGAACCCTGGAAGAGAATATGAAGTTGATGGCAGACATGGTTTGAGCCATGACTCTGAAACGAGAATAGCATGTATGTTCTTACAGTCAAGAGTTGTCAGCATATCAGGGAAATGAGCTAGAATACTTTGGGCATTTATATGGACTACATTAAAGTTCCCCGCGACGTCAGAGAACTGAGACTGAAGAATCTCTGCAAGTGAGGGCAGACTAGTGAAACTGTCATTGAGACTACTACTAGCAGTTAAAAAGCTGTCATCGTCACTACTTGTATCTTGCATAATATTTTTAATATAAATATATATTATCTATATATAAATAAAAATATGAATATAATATACTAATAATATGTAAGTTATGCTTAAATGAAAAATATGTATTAAAGCTATGTAAAAACATATGTCCACCCGCCAGTTGCGTGTTACAAAAAGGCTATTGTATAAGTATATAACACCACATAGCTTTACAGAACCGAAAAACAAGAGAAAATTTGATTTAGACCAGGTGAATTTCTAATAGATATTTGACACAAGCTGAAGGATAAAAAACCTGAGATTCAGATAGGGAGTTGAAACAGAAGTACAGGTGACAATCAGAGGCGGCTCGTGAAAGATTATATTGGGTGTTCACTAAAAAAGAAGATGAAACTGCATACAATTTATTTTGTGAATGCTTTTACAATTAATAGTAAGATGTGCTAAATCATCGATAGGTTCCTACCCAAACCGTCCACGCAGTATCAACTCCGGCGCCACTAAACAAAAGACACGGAAAACAAAACCGCTTCTTACTTCCTTCGCATTTTTGCAACCACATAACCAAAGCGTTTTATCATATTAGTGGTTTTTAAAGTTTTTTCACAGTTTTTTATAAAGTTTACGCTGTTATATTACATATTAGTTACACAATTTAACTGTCTTTCTTAAACATATATTATATACACGATCACACATACCTACAATTAACAATATTTTAAAAACCAATCCATTTCTAATTACCAACGTTTGCAGATAAATGTTTTGCTTTTGTTTACATTCAAATGATACCGGCAAAACACTATTAAAAAAAAAAACGGCGCACACGTTTTAATTTTCTTCGTGACAAATGGTCATATAATTTAGTCGGGTAATATATTCGTGCATGCGCACCTCGTCAAGCTAGCCAGGAGCGCCGCTCCGTATTTGCCTTATTTCTCATACAAATCTTTTGTCTCACGCGCCCAGCGCATAGAACGCTCTCTCTTTCGCACTCATTACGTTTCAGTATTAAGCGTTGTACTAAGCTTTCGTCAACTAAGAGCGCTGTTATGAGCGCTCCACCACAGAGTACTTTACTATATACAGGAACGCTCCACTCAACAAAAATACCTACATATGTATGTTTCAAGAATGTTGACAAATCACAAAATTATGATAAACAGTTTAGTAGTCAAATACTTATTTGTAGATATGCATTATAGAAAAGAGAATAGGTGTGTATTAAAATATTGAGCATGTTTATAGAATAAGTTTATATGAGTTGTATAATTTTATAATTTTGGGAGTTCACTGCTCCAGCGCTCCTTTGAACGAGCCGCCCCTGGTGACAATGACATTACTGACATGAGAGATGTCAAAGTGAAAAATGAAAATTATTGTGCGGGTTAATAAAATAAATAAGAAGAAGGTAGTAAAACTGTGAAATGCTAATTCACCCGGTCAAATAACAAAACAAAAATAAACCTATTTCTTCGATGCTGCAGTCCGCTTGGTCTTCGCAGGTCTTCGCAGCAGTAACCTTCCCTGCAGGCTTCTCTGGATCTGCGCCCTTGATTTGGTTGAGGTCGCCTAGGCACAACACCCGATGCCGTTGACCATCAGCGCCGAGGACGAATACAGAGCCTTCCCTGGTCCAACACTTGGTCACGCCAAACTTCTCCCGCGCTGCCATGAACGCCATGTGTCGCGTTCGGGTCAAAAACTCGGACAGCGTTAGACCGGATCCCTTCAACTTCGTTTTGGCGAACCATATGCTGTCTCGCACCGAAGTGCTCTGCAACTTGATGAGGATGGGCCTAGCCTTACTTGACTGAAGACGGCCCATTCTATGACATCGCTTGATTTCCGCCGTAGAGAAAGTATCCAGCTTCAGCCGCTGCTTCACTACTTGGACAACAACCTGAGCTGTATCCTCATTCTTTACCTCCTCAACACCATGCAGGAGAATCATTTTGCGACGGCTGCGTGTCTCCATACCGTCCACTTGGCGAGCGATGGATGCCAATTGTTGAGAAAAAGACTTCATCGTTTGCATTATGAAGTCTTTGAAATTCCCAAATTCTTCTGCTAAACCACCCGTACCAGTGGAATTCTTTTTGAGAAGATCCGCTTCGAACTTAGCCATCCGCTCTTCGAAATATTGCTGGATATTGTGGATAGATGATTCCATGCTGGTGCTGCAAAACTGTTGTATGTGTTTGTGGTATTAACTATTGTGATTTTTGTGGGGATAACGCTTGTCTGGCAGGTATTTAACTTCAGCTGTATTTATTATCATTAGCATTAAATTTACTTATATTATAGTATAACTATTTTATTTAAAATAATTATATCAGCTGTTCAAAAATAGGTCTTTACTCAACTACCCACCAATTAGAGAAGCTACGCGCAATTTTCAATTATGGTGGATTTCATGGAAAAGTAAGTTGCTAAGTACTTCATTATGTTAATAATAGTTATGCATGCATGTGTGTGAGCGTCCCTACATTATTGGTAAATATCATACACTTGTCGTAGTTTTACCTACTAATCGTGGCACGGAGATTTATCGAAGCCACAGTATCTGCCAAATGGGCGTCAATGTAGTGTACGTATATGGAAGTGTGATCCATCTATACAACCACAAACGCCCGGTATCCTATATTTTCTAAAAAACCTATAAAATAGTAACAATCAATTAGTACCCATATAACATAATAATAAGTAATAAGTTATCAAAATATAACTTAAACGCACTTTTGCTTTATGAGATCTCTCTCAGCTCTCGAAGTGTGGAACTTAACAAATGTGCTAGTGATGGCTGGATTATTAAGTGCCTTTGTTACCTCGGTCACGTATTTGCTAGTTGCTAACACTTGTTTATCCCAAGTGCTTAGCCATGCCAACTAAGCGTTGATACGATCCTGTGGCGTAAAATGACAACGCACAAAGAACCTGTAAGAACATAAACAATATTTTAATATGAACTTCATAATGATAAACTATGTAGGTACCAATTTTTTATCGTTTTTTCCATTCCAACATTAAGCTCTAAACTAATTATTTTACTTGGTTCTAAATAAGGTTTGCTGCGAAGTTCCTGACACGGGAATCTAAAGGCTTGCTTGCTTAGCCTAAATCTTTTTTTAAATTCGGATTCCGAAATATTTACTTAAGGGATTTTCAATTTTTCGTAAATTCGTCCGTTCAATTATGTCCTTGTAATTATGTTTTAGGGCATTAAATTCTTGTTTAATACCTAATATAATAATGCCATATAGATATCATTACTTATTTAAAATGCAGATTAGATAGAATACAAGTACTTATAATAAAAATATAGGTAATTCTAAACACGACTTTACGAACCTTGAATCCCGTATTTATCTTCCTGCATTTTGAGCCATAATCCACGAACAATAGTAAAATGCCACAGAATGCGTTCTATATGGTGCCAATAAAAACATTTTGTTAATAATTGAGTATTTTAATACAATGAAAAACCAGCCAAACTTATTTCAATAGTCTTCTCACTGTAAAAATGCCGGTGAGTAGACTTTCGTGATTCTCGATAGCTTACTATAGTAAATTGGCGATACTATATGTCAAAACAATGTTCGTGCTCCCACTTTTCATACATTTGTTTATCTAACTACACCCTTGACTACACGATGACTATACTATGACCACAGTCAAATAATCCATACAGTCGTTCGACGAACGCGTCTAGACGGGTCAATCGTGCGGGGGCCAAGAGGTGAGACGCGGGAAGAGCGGTACCTAGTTACGTATCTCGCCTTAGTTCGTAACTAGGTACATGTTTTTGGGGGCTGGCACGTGCTTGTTTTTTGTTCGTTACTTATTTATTTGCTTATGAATATTAATTAAGATGGTGCATACGACTTGTGCTGTGAGACATTGAAATTCTTTATGCTGTTTAAAGATTTAAATAACTAAGGATTTAAAAAATCTGCGATTTCATCAATTTACTTATCTACTAACATATTACAAAAAAAGAAAATTTCATTAATTATAATTATTTATATTATTTTGAAATGTATGTACCTATAACCACTTAAAATAATGTGCACATTTCTACTAATCTACTACCTTTTTACAATATCTCATGTCTGGCCAAATCACAGAATAAAGTAGCAATTATTCTACGTAAACAACATGGCAGACGTAAGAAAATATGCGTTGTAAGGTAATATTCGATTCTGGTGTGATTTTAATTTCTTTCAATAAGTACCTAGTGCCTTCGCATTAGGTAAGTACCTATTACATATTATTATGTATCTTGGTAACGGCGCATCCTAGCTCAAAAATAATTATATTTTTGCCCCCTTTTATAAACCCCACACATGTTCTCCGTTATCTCATAGACCGGTTACCCATCCATAAAATGACCGTGATGTCTATTGCTTAACCTTAACGTAGTTTGCACGAAAAAATCTGCAAAATACTTCATATCGATAACATAGGGTCTGCAAGCTGATCCCAAAGTTACCCATCCATTAAACCACCGCTATGTCAATCCCTTCATTTTTCGTACAAACCAAGTTAGGTTTGTACGAAAAATGCTTTATATTCTTAACCGCGTCCCACGACACTTGCGGGATGAAATAAGTGCTGACTGACACTATGCAAATCTGTCACCGCACGAAAAATGCAACGTGTTTTATAATAATTATTTATCGTTAATTATTGTAATATAATAAACTAGCTGTTTCCCACGGTTTCACCCGCGTCCTGAGGGAAAGTTTTCGCGTACCCAGTTAATTTTTAGCCTAAGTTACTACTTGGTACATCAGGCCAGTGAGGGTCCCGTCAAAATAGGTCCAGCCGTTTCAGAGATTAGCGAGAACAAACAAACAGACAGACAAAATAGTAAAAAGTGTCATTTCGGTGTATGTACCGTGTATACATCCCTATGCATTTAGTAAAAAGCGGTTATTTTAGTATTACAAACAGACACTCCAAT
Organism: Euclidia mi; assembly: GCA_944739405.2. Taxonomy (NCBI): domain Eukaryota; kingdom Metazoa; phylum Arthropoda; class Insecta; order Lepidoptera; family Erebidae; genus Euclidia; species Euclidia mi. Next base: position 20,490,992 of record OX123200.2, read on the forward strand.
TTTATTTATATGTATAGATAATTTACGCTATATTACTCATGTGGCGTAGCAATTGTAATATTTTTCTAAAATAAATAGACGGTGTTTGAATAAGTAGGTATTGGGTACATGTGGCAGCCCTAGCCTCCTTACCCTTGTCTAGACGTTGTCGGCTTTTTCTACGAGATCAAAGGCGTCAAACTACTGTATGTCTTTATACTGTGCTATGACTATTCGCAACGTGCGAAGTGCAAGTAGCTTAAACGATCGCAGCGCATGCTGTGGCAGAAATCCGTAACTATTCGGGAAGTCAATTTGATTTTTGATTTGAATTTTGTCATAACAAAATTAAATACATTATCTGATAAATTTATTTTTGATCTTAAATATTATCATCTTTGAAATGGGTCATAATTGTTGTTGTGTTGTGATAAATTCTATATTTTCCCAACAGTAGAGTGGAAATTAGATCAAAGAAAGATTAGATACGATACTTAATAAATAAATTATTTTTATTTGTTCTGTATTTTATGTGATATTAAATAATGTTTTATTTTTCAGTGTTGATGGCTCGCCATGGACTCCAAGACGTCACGACACAATTTGTAGTAAACGTTTTATTGGAGGCAAAAAATCTGACGTACAAACAAGTCCAAGTTATGTTCCTACGATATTCCCTCAAATATATCGACAGAAGATAATTAGAGAGTCACAGGTGTTAGCTAGATATACACGTTTTATAAAACGTAGTACCACAAAAGTCTTAGATATCACATCAAATCAAGTAAGAGTTGAAGATGAAAAAGAATTTTATCAAATCGAACCTCGTCTGGCTGATTAAGGATGCCAAATCGATCTGTTTTCTGAATCGAATTTAAAAGAAACAACCATTATTTGTAATAGATTCATTTACAGTGATCACCCTGATGCTGAAATCCAAGTGGATATAGCAACAACTTCAAAAATTGTAGCAATTAATAACGCAAGAATGAAAGACAAAAGCTGTTGCACTGACAAAATATTGTATGATAATCAATATACCGAAACAAAAAGCCAATAATTTGTTGGTATTTCCTCAATAAAAATGATCAAGAACTCCTAGATCTTGCTGGTGTATTATTTAGCAATTTACAGTTTTTAGTAACAAGATTAACTAGGTAAATATTATTATGTAAAAAGCCGTTAGCCGTGTGTTTGACGGCATAGGATACAAGTGTCACCACCCCTATCTTTCCGTGGGTGTCGTAAGAGGTGCCTAAGGGATAACACGACGCAAATGCCATCTTTGCGAAGAGACGGAAAACTCGATATCAAACCCTATACGACTGTCTCGTTGGTCTCGCAGCATAAATGTGCAAGTGGGATCGAGAGGTCCCGGGTTCGATTCCTGGGTCGGGCAGTGTAATTGGGTTTTTCTGTCACGAAATTCTCAGTAGCAGCACGGAGTCTGGAAACGTGCCCGGTACGGCAATAGGCTCGCCCCTTATTACGTGGGACTAAAGTATATCTGGCGAAAAGTGGGTGTAGAAATACACCTCTGCCTACCTCTTGGGGGTTATAGGCGTGAGACAATGTAAAAATGAACAGTTTTCATTAAATACCGACTTCTTATCTTAATATATAAAATCCTTGCGTTACTGACTGACTGACAGACACGCTACAGCCGAAACTATTGGGCGCAGGAAGCTGAAATTTGGCATGTATGTTTCTTGGGGAACGTAGGGGTGCACTAAGAAGGGATTTTCCGAAATTCCCACGGGATCAGTCAAAAGGGGTAAATTAAAAAAAATTGCAGGCGTAGCTGCTGGCGTCCTCTAGTTTTTTATAAAAATGAAAACTGGCTTGACATTTTCAGCATTGAGTGTATTATTTGGTGTACAGCAGAACCACAATCTCACGAATATTTTATTTGATCTTACAAAATCTAGCTCGTGCAACTACTAATTTAATCTTTTGGCCGAATAGAGCTACTGTAGATACAATGACCAAGTGCTTCAGTCCAGATTACGTCAATACAAGAGTTATTATTGACTGTACTGAATTCCGAATTGAAATACGGACAGCAGTGGATGACCGTTGATAGTAAAAATACCACTTCATCTTTTTATTTATCTTTAATTTACTATAATTACTAGAAAGCAATAAAATACTGATATGTCATTATTTGGCATAATCCCGAATAGTTGCGCATGCTAGGTGGCGCTATTGTCGTGCACGGTCTCAATACGACGCGCAACTCTAGACGCTTATGCTCGCAAATTTTAGTTCCTAAAACGGCCACGGTGCGCTGTACAAATTTCCATACATTTATTTACTATAACTATTCTATTACGGAAACTATACGATAGTACAAAATGTTCGTGCTAGGGGTACAGGTATGGGTGAACCATCTGAAAATTCTGATGACATCCAGCTTCTGCTCAACAAGCAACAATGTAACTTTAACGCGATTTACCGCACGATGACTAAAGTTGAGCAGGCATCTATTTCAGAGAAGTGGGAGCTAGAAGACCACATGTCAACTCTGAAATCAAAGTGGGTACCTATTGACAAAATCCATTGGCAAATAGATTTTCACTAAAAAGGATCTAATGAACAATACTATGACATGTTCTCGGAAGTTGAGCAGAAATACCTTAAAAGGAAAATAAACAGCAAAATCTGGTCAACAGCGCATTATCACAAATCGGCACCGAAAATAGAGATACCTGAATTTTCCGGCAACTACAAGCAATGGATTTTGTTCAAGGACTTATTTTTGGAATCCGTACATAAAAATCCGTCGATTAATAATGTGCAGAAAATGCAACACCTCAAAACAAAACTTCGAGGCGAAGCTGAACGATTAGAGCAACATCTCACAATAAGTGCTGACAACTACACTTCTTGTTGGGATATATTGGGTCAACGATACGATAATCGTCGCTTTTACGATAATTTTCTTCCTTCATGAATACCATGCTCAACCTGCCAGTAATACAGCAAGCCGATGCATACAACTTTAAAATAATGCATGACACCATAACAGAGTGTTTGTATGGCATTTCTAACATCGGCATCGATACATCTACGTGGGATCCGATTATTGTTAATATCATGTCACAAAAACTAGACTCTGCCACTCTTAGTGACTATATGAAAGAACTACAGGACCGCAGAGAACTGCAAAACTTGCAAGATTTCTTGTCCTTCCTGGAATCGCAATTTATGGCTCACGAAACTATGAAATCAACAAAGAAAGCAAATTCAAAAACTGCCGAAAAATCGTCAAAATTTACCAAGCAAACCCAGGCGAAAAAAGCTACCTATAATTATAACAAACATAATTATTACGCCGCATATGGTAAATGCCCGCTTTGTAATGCGAGTCACGTTCTAAGGCAATGTCACAAGTTTCTGGAAATGGACGCCGGGAAACGTAACGCCACGGAAATGAAATTGCATGTGCAAAAATATTAAATATTATACAGTCACGGTGGCGAAGAATGCAAATCCAGCAAAACCTGCCGAGATTGCAATCAAAAACATCACACTTTGTTACATAATTCGGACAAGAAAATTGCAACTTTGCCGAATAAAAGGAACAATTACGAACAACGTCCTTCGTCGTCATCTCAGTAGGCGACATCTAATCATCTACGAACTCGGGATGTTGAAGTTTTACTGACAACAGTTCTGTTGAAAGTGAATTCCGTTGATGGCACGTATATAACACTACGTGCCTTCCTTGACCAAGGTTCACAGGTGAACCTTATAACAGAAAACGCCGCACAAATGCTAAGACTACCACGTAACAAGTTCCACGCATCTGTAACAAGCATCGGTGCTGTGTCAGGCGATTGTAAGGGACAACTGAAATTTAGCTGCAAATCGTTGTACTCTGACTACAGTTTTGAAACGCGTGCGCTCATTATGAAAAAGCTCACCAACAACTTACCTACATCCACGTTCGAGAAGGGTGAATGGCCGCATCTGAAAATTATGAAACTAGCAGACCCTGACTTTAATATCTCGCGGCAAATCGATGTCCTATTAGGAGCCGAGATATATTCAGAAATTATACTGGATGGAGTCCTGAAAGGAGAGGGCCAGATGCCCGTTGCGCAACATACGCGCATTGGATGGATTGTATGCGGTAAAATGCAAACGTTTTCCTATAACGTGTCCTTGATTGACCTGGAACAACTCACATAATTTTGGGAAACGGAAGATATACAAACGTCTACTGACATAACGAAACACGATCGCTGTGAACAATTTTACAAGGAAACTATACGACGGTCGGAAGATGGCAAATATATTGTGAAATGCCACTTTGTGCTGATTATCAAGAAAAACTGGGCAGTAACAATTACAGTGAAATTGTTATTCTAAAAACTCTGGATGACAAAACTTAGCTGGGATGACGAAGTGCCACAAGACATTGAAACTGAATACCTGAGACTCAAAACAGAACTCCATTTCAGAATTATGTCAAGAATATGACAATAAACAGATGGATAGGAGACACACATAAACGAATAGAACTTTTTGGATTCTGTGACGCAAGCGAAAAAGCATACGCGTGTATAATTTACACCCGAACATGGAACGAACAAGGCTTACCAACAACAACACTATTCGCGGCAAAAACAAGGGTGGCACCACTGGCACAGAACACCACGCTGCCCCTCCTCGAACTATGCGGTGCTTTGCTACTGGCGAATCTTATGAACAAGACTAAAGAAGCTTTGTCAGAATACGAAACCTCTATTCACACTTGGTGTGACCCCCAAGTCATTCTGGCATGGATAAAAGGAGACGCATCAAGATGGGAGCCCTACGTCGCTAATAGAGTTACGAGAATCGAACGCGTTATCCCTGCAACAAACTGGCGGTTCGTCAGGTCTGAACAAAATCCCGCAGACTGCGCAACAAGAGGCCTACTACCCAGTAAATAACTGCACTACGAATTATAGTGGCAAGACCCTGATTTTTTGCTGAAACAAGAAATATTGGACGATTCGAGTTCATATGAAATAAACCACTGTATAAACCACGTAGAAAGCATACAAAAATCATCTAAACACAATGAACATTTTATAGAAACATTATTAAATAAATATAGTTAATTGATGTTTATAATTCGAGTTATCGCATGGATACAGCGCTTCATTGCCTACTTGCATAACAAAAGGAAACCGAACCTAACCTAACGACAAGCGAGCTAGGCGCAGCGAAAACAAGTATCGTCATGCACGTGCAGCGTACTCAGTTCGATCCGGAATATAACCAACTTATTACTAACGGAGTTGTATCAACAAAGAGCAAGATTTTGAAGCTGAACCCCTACTTGGATAAGGACGGCATCATACGTGTTGGAGGTCGTCTTAAGAACTCTAGTCTGTCACCAGGGATGAAAAATCCCGCTATTATTCCACATACCGGCAAATATACACAACTGCTGATTGAACAGGCACATTCGAGCACACTGCACGGAGAGGCTCGTTAAACCTTGACGTTTATACGTCAACAATATTGGATAGTCGGTGGAAATAGAGCTGTAAAAACGCAGCTACGGAAATGCGTTCGCTGCCACCGATTTAACAAAACAAATACACACCAACTGATGGGCGATTTACCCCGTCAACGTATTACTACATGCCGACCTTTTAGTCATACAGGCGTAGACTTTTCTGGCTATGTGGAGGTCAAACACAACAAGGGCAGAGGAGTGAAGACATCAAAGGCGTACATTGCTATATCTATTTGTATGGCTACAAAGGCTGTACACATTGAGCTTGTTTCGGACCTTAGCACCGAAACATTTATTGCCGCCTTCCAAAGACTGTGTGCCCGAAGAGGTGTACCCAAACAACGAACTTCATTGGTGCATCAAAAATACTCAAGCAAGAGTTTGAAGCATTCAAGCTAATTCTGAAACCAGAATTATTTAGCGAACTAGCTAAATTCGAAGTTGAATGGCACGTTAACGCACCGGCTTGGCCTAGCGCCGGTGGGCTTTGGGAAGCAGCCGTAAAGTCTATGAAACATCATCTCCGGCGAGTATTAGGCGACCAGAAACTTACCTTTGAGGAGTTCAGTACGCTATTGGTCAAGATCGAAGCATGCCTAAACTCAAGACCATTGTGCCCTCTTACCGAAGATCCGGCAGAGTTCTACAATTGCCTAACACCGGCTGATTTCCTAACAGGAAGCCCGATACTGTCGCTGCCACTATCAGACTATAGTGACACCATTAACATCGATTTACGACGTAGAAGGCAGCTAACTGAACATTTATTTCATCAATATTGGAAAAACTGGTCCAATGATTATCTTACCACTTTGCAAGTAAGTGGAACAAATCCGCCACAAACATAAGACAAGGAGACGTTGTTTTGATAAAGGATAACAACCTACCACCCGGCAAGTGGGCTATGGGACGAGTGTTGGAAAAACACCCAGGTTCCAATGGTCTTGTGCGGGTTACCACCCTCAAAACTGCGGCTGGAATCATAAAACGCCCCGTGGTAAAACTGTCACCATTACCATTGGATTCGGAAACCAACATTGAACAGGATGGCGCAAAACAAATTAAAAGTAAACAAGAACGTCATAAAACGGGCATCAAATCTATTACTTCGTTGAGTCCCACGATATTAACTTTGTTTACATTTATAGCTGGTACCTACAGTATAAGTTACGCCGCGCCGCCGACGTCTGATGGTCAGATAACACGTTTGGAACGTGAGCGCCCGATATATTATGAGTTATGACACTGTCGGTAAAGTACAATGCATGACGAGTGGATATTGTTGATGTACTACAACCTGACTAATTACTGGAAAGGAACTCACCGACTTAAATTATATATTGAAAATTTAGATAACATCTGCAAACAAACAGAACTAAAACACTGCAAGACAACGATTCAACAGCTTCAGCATGAAATGGATCTAATGGATTATTACAACTTTATGCTGAAAAATCCTCATTAAAATCTCAGCAAACGCAGAAAGCGTGGTTTAGTGGATGGAGTTGGATACATAGCCAACAGTCTTTTTGGTATACTAGATCAACATTTTGCCGAAAAGTATGAAAACGACATAACATCGCTTCAATACAATGAGAACTATTTACTGGATCTCATAAAAAAACAGACTAGTATTTTACATACATACATACATATCGTCACGCCTTTTATCCCCGAAGGGGTAGGCAGAGGTGTATTGCTACACCCACTTTTCGCCAGATATACTTTAGTCCCACGTAATAGGGGGCGAGCCTATTGCCGTACCGGGCACATTTCCAGACTCCGTGCTGCTACTGAGAATTTCGTGACAGAAAAACCCAATAACACTGCCCGACCCAGGAATCGAACTCGGGACCTCCCGATCCCACGCGCACATTTATGCCGCGAGACCAACGAGGCAGTCGTATAGGGTTTGATGTCGAGTTTTCCGTCTCTACGCAAAGATGGTATTTGCATCGTGTTATCCCTTAGTCGCCTCTTACGACACCCACGGGAAGATAGGGGGTGGTGACACTTGTATTCTATGCCGTCAACCACACGGCGGACTAGACTAGTATTTTGAAGCTCGAAAATCAAGTTTTGAAACAAACTGAGAACAATATTCAGCGACAGTCTGAGTTTATTAACGATTTCGTCAACCAGACGAGCTCAAATATGGCCTCCATGAAATCAGAACTTGGGATAATTTCGGCTACTACATACATTAACTCGGCTTCCTTGACTGCATATTTACTGATCAACAGTCTCCGAACGTTCCAGGAATTGCTTTTAACACCCTTACCAATGTGTACTAAGGGCACGTGGATGTACACTTGATTACTCCTGTGCATTTAACTCAACAACTGAACGAAATCTCGGGCAATCTACCAAAGACAGTGACTTTACCTGTGGAACATTACAAGGAAAACATCAAGGATCTCTACAAGTTGATCACAGTTAAAGCACGAGTTACGGAAGGATATTTTCTGTTTGAAGCCCGCATTCCACTTGTAGCTGACGAAGATTATATTGTCTACAAGGCGATACCATTGCCTATTAAAATTGGTCATAATTTCACATACATCCGTGTATCAGCAAAGTACATCGCTGTGAATCTGCAGAAAAACAGATACATTTCGATTACCGAAGATGACTTGCAGCATTGCCTACAACACAAACCCGGAACATTTCTTTGCAAGAAAAATATACCGACGTACCACCTACATATGTCACATTAAAATTCCACCCCTTGTGATATCGAACACGGTACCTGCAAAGAAGTTTGGATGGAACTTCACTCGCCAAACAGCTGGTAAACAACATGCTGCGATGTATGCACACTACGTATCGTATGCAACGATGACGTCACAACAGCTACTATTACAACGTCGAGCATATTGACATTACCTCAAGGTTGCGTCTTGCAATCAAAGGATTTGACCATTTACGCTCATCGACAATACAACAGTCACATGAAAATGGACAACGAATTCAGCGTGCCAGCCTTGGATACATCTATCAACCGTGTGGTCAACTTTACGTATCAGTATGCTCAAAACACGCTCAAACCTACAGCGACAGATCTACAAATTATCGAAGACAAACTTGCAAATCAGCTAGAAAATGAATCCCGACATCAAATAATAATCTCGAGCCACGACGTTCATCAATATATGTATTATTGGCGTCAGCAGTTGTAACTCTCGTTGTGGTCGTTGGGAGGAAACGCTGCCATCCCCGTGTGAACAAGAAGTCTAAAGGTATACCACATATGGATATAGAACTTCAAGAAATCAGTCGGCAACGGGCTACGGCAACATCATCGTCGAAGCGGGAATACACGCATCACCTGGAAATTGAACCTGAGACGTCCCGGCAAACTCGCTTCACTATAGGAACTAATAATATCGCGTTTAATTTCGATTGAATTTAATATGAATTCCTTGCTTTGTTATGGCTTTTCGACTCTCTACTGTTGTTTTTTCATACAATGTTTCTCTTTTTGGGCTTGCCAAGATGTACAGTCTCGATACACTGTACATTGCATTTTGCTGACGCTTTCTCTTTTACTTAGCCGTCGTAAATTATATTTCATTAACACAACCAGTGCGAACTGTACTGTCGCAACGAACGGTCATTAGAGAGTCGAATTGTCATAGCCTAACCTGTATACGTTTACGCGTAATATATAACAATTTAGTGCTACTTGTGATCTTTTTCTTCTCTCCGCACTCACATAACAACAAACTATTTTCTAATGTACGTAACCGTACAAATGGCGTTAAACGTTAAGCGATAGCTCGGGTGTCGGTTTTTTGGACACATCAAAGGGTTTTAGCGAGTAGTTTAACGCGCTAAGTGATGTTGGCTACATTAACACCGTCTCATTCGACGGGATGCGCGCGCAAAGTAAGGACTGTTTAATTTACAATTCAAAATTAGAACCTTTAAGAAGCGTGCATGTTAGTTTTTTAAAGTTTCGTTTTTTGAAAAGTCCTTGACGTGTGAATTGTCCAGTCAAGTTAGACTTAAAAAGGGAGTCGTGCTTGCAAAAGGTCGGACAATCACGATTTTTTTATATGTTATTAAGACCTACACCAGTGTTAAAAAACAAGATTTGCAATTTTCAAAGTGCTGAGCGAGAGACAGGGTGTCCAAAAAACCATGAAATTTTCGTTTTTTTTTCAGTTTTTCTCAATATCTTATTTAACGGAGGGTCTGACTGGTATAGTTGCTATGAATAATTTAAAGTAGATTAAATTTTCTATTATTTGAGACTAGTACGACCTCTATACAACCATTAGTTTTCAAGATACAGTTCTTCGAACATAGATATCATTTTTCAAAAAGTATTTTTTTCTTCGTAATGTTCACATTTTTTGTGTAATATCTTTTAAAATAAGCGCCTCACGTCAAAAATCGTGAGAAAAAAATTGTAGTAAATTTTATTACCTTTCATTTGAGACTAAATTGCTATCTATGTGCTGAGTGGTTCTCTTAAAAAAGGTAGATTACCAAAAACAATTATAAAACTTGATTTTGAGGGGTCCTGCAAAGAAATATAAAACTTGATTTTGAGGGGTCCTGCAAAGAAACTGTTCTTACTTCTTGTTATTATCTGATTGACCAGTTAAAACTCAAAAAATACATTTACACAAAAAAGCCAACCTCCATGTTCTAATTGGAAGAGCGTCAGGCTTATGAGCTGGAGGTCGCGGGTTCAATTGATTCAATTCCCGCGTGGCACATGCCATGAATTTACTTTTTGATATTTTCCAGTTTGATTAGGTTATTGCAGGCTTGAATCACCTGGCTGTCCAAAAGGTTTGCTGATTTTGTGCTTTGGAGGAGACGCTAAGGTGTCAGCTCGGTCGTTGTATGGCGGTCGTTATCATCATTATCATCTGTATTGTAGCTGAAACGTAGTTCTTTATAGGTGGAATATTTTTATCTTGCATTATGCTCTCAAAGGAGTCACGTATATAATGCGTTCCATCTCATGAAATGTGTTATCACCATCCAGCGCGTTGACGTTCACATCCGCATTGTCATATACAAATTGGATGAAAGATCCTTTTTCTATTGGTGGTGGGGATTCATTTCGCAAGATCGCTGAAGTTACAAGCTGCACAGCTGCATCCAGAACCGTTTGCCTTATACCTAACTTCTAAACAATGTCCGGGTGGTGACGGATTAAATATACGGAATGTCACCACCCCATATCATCCCATGGGTGTCGTAAGAGCCGACAGAGGGAGCATATTATGCAGAGAACAGCACTGTAAGAGAAGCAAAACTTGATACAAACCCTATACCAACCCGTTTGGCCAGCGTGGTATTGTAAGCCAATTTCTTCTTTCAAAGGAGAGGACTAGTCCAGCAGTGGACTGTTAAAGGCTGATGATGATGATGATGGTGAACTTCTCAACTGTATGGATAACATTCCTTAATTATTTAAGGATAGGGCATTGTTGAGAAGGGTAGTTTGCTTTATTCTTGAAGAAATTATTTAGTGATAGCATCACCACACAAAAAGCAAATCCCTCTCAAGGTAGGAGCCAGTTTACTTGACGATCTTGTCAAAGATCGCTGGGAAGCAGTATTCTCTCCCCGTCGAACTGAGGCTTCAACATTAGACAAAGCTGTGTATCTTTTCATGCATGCGTCATGAACACTGACTTGGTTGCAAGTTTGTAGAAAGTTTTTATTTTCATCAAGGCCACGTTTTTGACTCACTTCAATTAGTGTTCGAATTCCTCGTTATTTATTGATCACAATAGTACCTGTGTCGAGGTCCTCGCGACACACGAAACACATGCCCGGACGGATAGACATGTTGAAACTCATATTTTTCTTTCAAATAAAAACACACTTTTAATGGTGGCTGCTCCCCTGCGTTACCGGATACACAACCACACATTAACTGCATCAACTCAAAAACCTACAACATAAGCCCGAAGGCATTTACATTAATAAATATATTTATTATTAAATTTGGAAGTTTTAGCCAATGTAAAATATTGTTACCGCCTTCACCGCGTGGATGTACTCTCAGCTTATATTACTTAAGGTACTTATTGTTTGAGAACCGCTAGGCCTACAAGCATTAAATTGGTGTCAAATGAAAGGTAATAATATTTACTACAACTTTTTGTCATGATTTTTGACGTCGGGCACTTATTTTAAAAGATATTAAACAAAAAAAGTGAACATTCCAAAAAAAAAACACTTTTTGAAAAAAGATGTCTATGTTCGAAGAACTGTATCTTGAAAATTAATGGTTGTATAGAACTCGTACTAGTCTCAAATAATAGCAAATTTAATTTACTTTAAATTGTTTATAGCAACTATACCAGTCAGACCCTCCGTTTAATAAGATATTGAGGAAAAGATGGAAAAAAACCGAAAATTTCATGGATTTTTGGATACCCTACTGCTCGCATAGCACTTTGAAAATTGCAAATCTGGATTTTTATCACTATTATAGTTCTTAACAACATATAAAAAATTCGTGGTTGTCCGACCTTTTGCAGGCACGAACCTGGATCTTGACTGGACTATAACGCTTAACGGCATTGTAACCGTAATGTAGCCAAGGCGCATTTTTAACGCGTTAATTAACGCGTAGTTGGCCATTGACATCAACGATAACGCTAACGCAGGTGTAGCAGTAGCATTATAGAAGGCAAGCATCATGTTCATGCTTTCTGATCACGAAAATGACATCTATTTGGGAATCCAAGATGGCGGACGGGACATTTTTAATAAAATTAAACTGGGTTTCATTTTCGGGATTTTTATGGATTCTGGTCACGAAAATGACATCTATTTGGGAATCCAAGATGGCGGACGGGCCATTTTTAATAAAATTAATTTGGGTATCATTTTCGGAGTTTTTATGGATTCTGGTCACGAAAATGACATCTATTTGGGAATCCAAGATGGCGGACGGGACATTCTTAATAAAGTTAATGGGTATCATTTTTGGGGTTCTTATGGATTCTGGTCACGAAAATGACATCTATTTGGGAATCCAAGATGGCGGACGGGACATTCTTAATAAAGTTAATGGGTATCATTTTTGGGGTTTTTATGGATTCTGGTCACGAAAATGACATCTATTTGGGAATCCAAGATGGCGGACGGGACATTCTTAATAAAGTTAATATGGGTATCATTTTTGGGGTTTTCATGCTTTCTGATCACGAAAATGACATCTATTTGGGAATCCAAGATGGCGGACGGGACATTTTTAGTAAAATTAATATGGGTATCATTTTCAGGATTTTTATGGATTCTAGTCACGAAAATGACATCTATTTGGGAATCCAAGATGGCGGACAGGACATTTTTAATAGAATTAATATGGGTATAATTTTCAGGGATATCATGCATTCTGATAACGTAAATGACATTTATTTGGGGATCCAAGATGGCGAACGGGACATTTTTTATAAAATTAACAATTATTAATAAAATTGAGCCTACTGATTAAGTTTATATTACATTATATTTGTTAATAACAAAAAAATATTATTATAACTTTAAAAAAATAAGATTTTATTACAATTCCTTCACTAATTAATCGAAAGGAACATCGTTCTATCCGGGTGTCCCTTGACACCTCTCAAGCAGTTTTTTTTTTGCTTTGGTTCAGTTAAGGTTTGCCGATTGTATCTTCGAAATACGGAAATCCGATTTGGCAATTTGCGCACCTACATAGTCATGTACATCTTTGGTTTGGTTTCGCTAGCCGCATTTCATTTATTTTTTCTAATTAGATCTTTGAATTTAAAGTCAAATTCGCAATTCGTACAATCAGCGCAAATATGATATTGATATTTTCCGTGTTGGTTTTATTTCGAAGTTTGATTTTGAGTTTTGGATAGTTATAAAATATTTATCATATAGTCTTATCAAAATCATAAAATCGTGTGTGTATGTACAATCAGCCTAAGTTTCATCTAGAATAATGACAAAACAGAGTATGACATGTGCGCAAATACGCGAATAAATAGCGGTCGCGTTGTGGTCACCCCGCGTTGCTCGTTACGTTGCGTTGTGTCGGCCAGAGAGCAAGTTCGCTCGCTAATCTGCCACAACAATATTTTTAATAGCATTGTTATTGTGCAGTGTTGTCTTAGTTTCGTATTGCATTAAATAAAGGTGGAGCTTATTTTTTTGTAGCTTGTTGTACTGTAACCTAGTTTATAAGTTTGAAGGTTCTTGATTGCATTTTAATTAACATTTGCTAAAAATGTTTTCATACGTTTTTGATTATGATAAAAATGTCATAGCTGAACGTGAAGAAGGAAGAACATATATCAAAATGTATTCAGAGTAAGTTAGTCGTAAGTAGACTCAGGACTTATACAAATTGCTCTTTCATATCTTTTGATACTAGGGGCAGTACACTGATAAAGTGACCACTAAACGTATAGAAGTTCAAGTTTCGGACAATTATAGTAACCATATACCTCCATAACAAGCCACAATAACTGGTACGGAAAACGAGAAATAGTTTATCCACACACATTGAAACACAGACTAGCACCGTCGACGCGAGCGTTCCAAGTACAGATATGTGCAAAGTTGTTCCACAGTCGGTGTAAACAGCACGCAATAAATAAGCGCCTAAAGCGACGCGACGCCAACTTTCCGCGTGAATATCAGCTGGAGTCGGCCGCCAGCTAGCCACAGCGTTTAACTTTAAAACGGACTAGAAAAAATACAAGAGCGGGCTTTCAACTTAGCAAGTCAGTAGTTTGACACAGATTTCGATTACACAGCGGGACTCAGGCCGCATCGTTAATGTACTCTACGCCTGGCTTAACAAGGGGACATAGTTCGAAAGATTTGGTTAAAATTGCGATGGAAATCGTATAACTAGCTGATCTGAGAGGCATTCTATCCAAACTGCTATGAATAAAGCAGATTCTATGAAAAAACAATATTGTTATAGGTAACTTATTCTCATTTAAATCTTTTTGTTCTCAATTGTCTGATGCTTAAATGAGAAACATCAGCTTCTTTTAGGCAATTGATATTCTTATGATGAAGACTCTTGGCAATGATGACTACAGTTAGGTATATTTATTTATTATAGCTACTTTGTCTCTATTTCAAATTCTTGAGATACTGACTGACTGCCAGATAACTCACAGCCAAAACTATTGGGAGAAAGGAGAAATTCACTAAGAAGGGATTGCCCAAAATTCCTACGGGATCGAGCAGGCACGGTTAAATAAAAAAAAGCAATGTTCGGGTGTAGCTGCGTCCTCTAGTAATACATAAATGAATGAAATCAAATAGGTTTTCTTCTCAACTGTACTTACAGTGGATGACTTTAAGTCTATTACCCTATGTCATAAGTACGCACTTGTCATTAATTGTTGTTAGAACAGACATTTAACTTGAACTTTAATGTGTTTGTATCTTTGTTAGAAAGGGACTCGACGGGCTTGTGAGTCGTTATGACTTTTGAGACGACAGTAAAACAAAATGTCTCTTTGGAAAATGCTGTTATTATCACCATTGGGATTGAATTCCTTCTTAGAATATCAGAAGTATAAATTCATTGAGCGTTTCAATAATTGCTCAAGTTCATCCTTATTTTCCTCATTAGGCAGAAAGGTATTGATTAGATACTCAGCGTTTCTTTATATTCTGTGTAAGTACTATTGGTCGAAGTTACGTTCGAAAATTAAATTTTCAACGGTAATATAAAACTTAAATTCGTTGGAGCAATGACTGGTTCTCTGTATTCAGTAACGGATAAAGTTAGGTGTCTGTTAATGAGTGTTAGAATTCTGGATTTTCTTTGAGAGTCTGCTCGTTAAATTATTCAGCGAAATGTTATCTATAGCGGTGGAACCTCGGCGTTCACTCAGGTTTTCGGTTTTAGTTTCAACATTTCTTATATCTCAAAACAGATGGATCGTTGCAAATACTTCAAATGAATTTCAACTTAGTTTTTGCTTGACTTATTTTGTTCAAGTTTCCAATTTAATAATTAATTTTATAAAGTAAAACCCGTAATAGACTTGTGCGAGAAATATTTGAGCGTTCAAAGTAAGTGATGATATTACTTTTACGAATGTGAGAGGGTGAGTATCTATACTTGTCGTAAAATTGAAAATCTCTTTCTTTCTGCATAAACGCAATAAACTCAAGAACTACGGAGCGGATATTTGTGCGGTTTTCACCAATAGATAGTGTGATTCCTGAGGAAGGTTAAAGTGTATATTTCAAGTGGGTGGCGCCGTGGCCGAAGTTTAGTAACTTATAAAAACAACTTCATCATCAGCCCTTTATACTGTCCCACTGCTGGGCACGGGCCTCATCTCACTATGAGAAGGGTAAGGTCATAGTCCACCACGCTGGCCAAGTGTGGGTTGGCAGACTTCACATGTCTTTCGAGAACATTATGGAAAACTCTCAGCCATGCAGGTTTCCTCACAATGTTTTCTTTCACCGATAAGCAAGCGATAATTACCAATTATAGCAATAAGTAAACATCCCTAAATAAATGTATCTATAGGTTAACCTCATGGGTTACAGTTACCAATGAGGTTTGCTACAATGTTACATGCCGCCAAGAAGAACGACATTCCAATAGCGAACACCGGGCTCTAGCGAGGTGAGCACTGTTTAAATCGCAGTCAACGAGGAAACAGCTAAACAGGCGCTCGCGGCCACGTGAACGGCGGACGCTAATTTTTGATAGAAATTGTAATTGTTGCGATAGTCAATTTTACTGTGAGTACCTATTTACAATAATAACTGAAGTGATAAGCAATGGTTGTTTTACTTACATCTCCTAGCCCGATAACCCACACGCCCATACCACATGAGATATGTTGAAGAAACAAATGATAGAAGAAGGAGAAAAGGAATGCAGTAGAAATCCCTTAACCCACAGTCGAAAAACTTTATATCTATATATGTTTATATCGTCAAATTGAAAACAACGTCCGTTTTTCATTGGTTAAAAATAAGAGATAATGTAACAATATTGGTACTCAACACTTTTTCATACGTACGTAGCTGTGGTTCTACGAGTATGTACAAAACATGTGCTACACTGCGGCAACACAAACCGCATCCGAGGTAACCAACTCACAAAAAACGCATTTGTAAAACTGAATAATGTAAAACAATTAAAAATAAAGTCGGCCGAAATCGCAGTCCGGCGCGAAGTCATGCTTGCGATGTCCCTGCCGTGTCGCGGCACTTGTAAGGGCTAGCGCATACATAAAATTTTTAATTGAACAACTGTTGTGTATCATATGTCTAAAAGAATATATTGAAGCGCACATACTGTCAACTCGATAGTTGCTCGACAAAAAAGTCAAAAATGCTTATCGATTTGCTTTTGATTTAAAAGTTGGACAGCTATCGATCAAGCGCTAATTTGTATTGCATTGTATTGATGTGCGCAGACCATCGACTAAATAGTCGATTCGCGACTGACCACGACTACCAATCTCGTATAAGGATTTAAAGCGGCGCCACGTCTCTATCTTTGTAAACACCTTGACTCGAGCGTTGCTGAATAAAGACTGGTCGATTTGAGGAGATAAAAAAGTCGATTGTATGCGCACTTCCATCAACTAAACTGTTTGGTTGAGTAGAAATCACGAAAAGTACACAAACGGACGTAACAGTTTAGTCGATGTAACAGTTGTATGTATGCGCTCGGCCTTACCCACACTGATACAACTGCACTTTTATTTGCAACAGCAAATAAAAGACTGCAGTACTATGTGAGTTTCGCGTCAAATCGCTACATGTTTTTGTACCACATTCTGTGGCGCGCCAAATTATAAGTCTACATTATGTCGCCCGCGTTTGTCGCTCTGTACGGGGCTCTTTTGTCGCCAACAGCTGTACTTTAATAAACAGTGGATACGCGCCCATTGTGCACCTTCGCCGTGTGGTTTGTACGTACAAGCTGAGTACATACTATACACTGCGCACATCTACATCTTTACCACAAGGAGATAAGGTTTATTTTCGCGTGCGCGGGGTGTTTAGCGGTGGTCAGGACACAATGGGAGCGGGACAACAGGCCGCGGCACAAGTTTTAATTAATCCGCGTGAAGCGAATGCGACTGATATCGCCCCCCCTCCCTCCGTTGTCGCTCACCGCACCTCCACCGCACCACCACCGGGAAATTGATCCCGTCGACAAGTATATCGTCACCGTCACAATCAAGTGCAAAACTCATACTAGATCCCCAGAAAGCGTTTCCAGGTGGTGCCGTGAGGGGGGGGCGCGGGAGGTAAGCTGCGGTTTTATCAAATTGTGCGCCGACCGAGCACCGGCTACTCGTGGCATAAGAGACCACGTTTCGCTACGCAAGCACTTCTCACATACGTTCGTTTCTTACTTGGTGTCTTCACAAAATTTATTCGTCAGATTTATTCTCTAGACTTTTATTTCATCTGAAGAGTTAAAGCACTAAACGAGGCTTAAAACGATCGTCTATCCATTACTATGTTGATTGAACGATAAACGATGAGATGCGGTAGTTTCGTAAGTTGAGTCTACGGGCTGTGTACCAACGACCTAACTCGTTCAATCTCATAACAGTGTGCACCGCACCTAATATCGATAGCTCATCTATACTCCGGCGTCGCTAGTCTCAGCGGCTGAGCGCGAGGTGAACCAGACAATTATGTTAGCAAACAGCCTCGCCTCTCGCCCCCCACCTCTGCATCAAGCCCTTACACACTCCGGTTCACTAATTTATAATTCAGTTGCCCCCGCACCCCACGCACACCCCTGCCTTGCCCGCTCGGCCCCGGACTGACAAGCGGTCTGTTTGTGACTAGCTAACTAAGCAAACGATGACGTAGAAGTTGCCAATCCACCGCTACCGACGTTCAAACTCGGTCTAATTTATAGAACTAATCTAATATTGCAATTAATTTAGTTTCTGTCTATCTTGAATGTTCGAGAGCATCTATTTCCATAAATCTGGGGCAAGTAGCTGCCATCGTCATCTGTATGTTTTATGTATGAGGGAGCGTCGTAAGTCATTCGATGTTGTTAACTTGCGAACTCTTGTTCAACGGTCACGTAAACGCTTCTGAAATCGATCAATCAAAGATTGATGCATTTTCATTAAGCTGTTTATAAACGAAACATTGCGATTTGATATATGGGATTAATTGGTTGTAATATGACAGAGACTGAGGATGTCGCGGATACGAGTGGCTAATGTTGCGTCCCATATTGGTTTGTATGGATAGCAAGAGGTTCTACACGATCCTTGCTTGAAAAAGAGTGACCACTGAATCGAATAATATGAAGATATATCAACAATATCAACGGTTTACATTAAAACCTGAATGTTCACACATCGAGTTCATAAAGAAAGTAAAATTCAGTTAAACGTACTTGATAATATTATGGACATCGAATATTGAAGACAATATTGCAATCAACACACAGGCGCAACACAAGAGGAAACAGGTGTGAGTCTATGTGTGTATGTATGTATATTGCAATCAGAATAAGATTTAAGAGATACATAGGTACCGTAATTTCTGACTTTAAGAAAAATTCTGGAACACTTGTAATTCCTTACCTACTTAAACAGATTTAGAGATAAAAGAACCTTCCACATTCCACACATAGGCATATGTTATTTTATTGGAACACCACAGACGACAGTCTCGAGATAGTGATCGTATCGTAAACTCGGATACTTAAACAATAACGACAGATGTCGCCGTAAACATGTTTATGTTTGCGCGAAATCACGACCTACTTGAAAATCTGAACGAAATCGTAGTCGCAGACTTTTCAGCCCACGCACATCTCAAGTAGAGACGACATTTCAAATTTGATTCACTGCAGAAAGATTTAGGAAGTTTCAAAACTAATCGACGCTCAATTTTTTTCCATGAACCACACAACAACTGCATATGCTTTTTTGTAACACCGTAGTTCGTATTTGTTTAAATGATACAATACTTTATAGTGCCTTCATCTGTGCTAATTACTCCTTACGCGTAGCGTCGAATTGATTAAATAATTATTTCAACATTGTCGTATTAAGAAGCGGCTAATTAAAATGTCCCTCCCTAACAAGCATACTCCGCATAGCAAACTTTAATTTGCATAATTTTATATCTCGTGCGTGAAGCTCGTGACACTACTAATTCGTTGAAGATACGGCATTAAAGTAAGCTGTTCTTGCATAATTCAAACAAATTGCGATTTGACGAGATATGAAGAGCCGAGTATGCCATAAACCTGCAAAAATAAATAAAGATAATGCGATAATTGGCAAGTGATAGGCAAATTCTCCATCTTTGTCGCCAGTGGAGAAAAGGATCGTTTCACTGGTTTGTTCGGAACTTCGGACTATACTATCGACACTAATGCCCATTCAAATGGTCCAAATATTTTTCCTGATGATGATGTGTGTACTTTAACCTAGAATACGTGATATCGAAGACAGTAATAACGACTAATAAATGCGGTTAGTTATTGATTTTTTTTTCAGATGCTACAAAGTTAGTAATTGGAGAACCTAGATGCAAATCAAAGTGAGATAAAAATAATAGTTTTACTCAATGTTACTGTAATAAGTTACTTAAGCGCTTAAAACACTGTTATGAGAAGGGTGAACTCAGTAAAGCAAAAAATAATATACACACTACCTGGAAAGTTGTCAAAAACATAGTTTACTCTGACTGTAAGAAGGACTCGGCAGAAGCTCTTTTAAAAATTGAATCTGACGAAATCACTTCGGTTAACAGGGTCAATTACTATTTTTCTAATATAGGTCGTAACCTAGCAATGCAATGTAGTCCCAATCCCGACAACACTAACCTAGTTGGGGACAATAGCCCTGTTGTTAATTCTTTTGTTCTCCTTCCTACGGACGAGGCTGAGGTTGAAAGGATTTTATTTGGCTTACGGAAAGACGCTGCCGTTGGTTGGGATACAATCTCAGCACATTTACTACAGAAATGCTCTAAAGCCTTAGTTCCAATCATTACGCATATATGTAATATATCGATTGCGAATGGTATATTTCCTAAAGCCTTTAAAAAAGCTGTTGTTCATCCAATTTTTAAGAGCGAGAACAGACACAGTGTTAACAATTATAGACCTATTTCAGTATTACCCGCTTTGTCAAAAATTTTGGAAAAAAATTTGAATAAACGTCTTATGAACTTTTTAGAAAAACATAACATTTTAGCTCCCAATCAATTTGGTTTCCGTAACATGAAATCTACAGACGGAGCAGTTTTTTCTCTTACTGATCAGATAGTTGACAATCTCGATAAAAGACTAAAGTGTTTGGGTATATTTCTAGACCTTACAAAAGCGTTTGACACTGTCTCTGTTCCACATCTTTTGAAAAAATTGGAAAAAGCAGGTATTCGTGGCTACGCGCTTAGGATTTTTAAAAATTATCTCGCTGGCAGAACCCAATGTGTAAAAATTGGCAATTCACTCAGCAGCAGCCTCCTTCTTGATTTTGGCGTTCCCCAGGGCTCGGTTTTGGGACCCACTCTCTTTCTCCTCTACATTAATTCCTTGTGCACCCTCTACCTCCCAAATTGTTCCATTTTCACTTATGCCGATGACACTGCATTACTCGTTCGGGGAAAAAGCTGGCACGAGGTTTTTCATTTTGCAGAGCAGGGCCTTCGTCGAGTGATGCAGTGGTTATCGGCTAACCTCCTAACTCTAAACCTTAGTAAAACTACCTACCTGACCTTCTCCTTGACTTCTGCCACCCAACCGTCTCTTGATACCTTCACCTTGAGAGCTCACACTTGCGCTGAAGACAAGACGGTAAGCAGTGTAATTGCTGTCCCCTGAGTCGCTCTACTGCAATAAAATATCTCGGTGTCTATATTGATAACCGCCTGAGTTGGAAACATCATTTGACCACCTTAACTGCACGTGTACGTAAGATGATATTTATTTTCAAAAATTTGCGTCATGCTGCTGAGTTCAACATTCTGAAATTAATTTACTTCTCCGTATGTCAATCAATCTTGACATACTGTATATCAGTATGGGGTGGAGCTGCAAAGTCGCACCTATTACCATTGGAGCGGGCATTGAGAGCTGTACTCAAAGTTATGACCTTTAAGATCTACAGGTATCCTACAACTAAACTCTATACTGAATGTCAGGTACTTTCTGTAAGACAGCTCTTTGTGCTTGAGATAGTCTGTAGAAAGCACCTTAGTCTAGACTATGAGAATGGTGCTTCAACGAAACGTCGCAAATATAAGGTTTGTCAGACACAGGTATATAGGACTGCCCTAGCTGCACATCACTTCAGAGTACTTGGATGTCATCTCTACAATAAAATCAATCAAGTGTGTAACATCTACCCAATGACTAGATACCAATGCAAAAAGAAAGTTAGCAACTGGCTTATGTCAAAATCCTACGATGACACGGAAGATTTATTAAAATTGAGTATTTTGTGATAATATATATATCTATTAACTTAATATCGCGCAAACAAACTCAAACTATTAAATATAACATAGTAATCTATTATATAACTGTCTATTCTTATATATATATATATATATATATATATATATATATATATATATATATATATATATATATATATATATATATATATACCAAAAGATACATTGTTTTTTTAAGAATGAATGTTTATAACGTACGAGAGCCCTGGTACCCATAACACAAGTTCAATCTTAGCTTGGGTACCAGTGGACAACAAATTGATTGTAATACTTCATAACCTATGTTTGCAATGTTTATGTTTTCAAAGTTCTTGTATCTTTTGTATCAATAAAGTATTATTATTATTATTATAATGTAAATTATTTTAATCTACGCTTTTAACGATGAAATAATAACAAAAAAAAAACATGTTCATAGGCAATGAAGCTGAAATGGCGGCAAGCAGTGATCCTTTATCGGCAGTATTAATAGAAATTGTATGTTCTACGATGACACCACACATAAGTAAACGCTGTTATGTTTTACCATACAAATAAAATAATTGCATAAAATAACACACACACACATGTTATCCAAAAGTAGGCTTAAAGAGTTTGTGAACAGCTGCACTGCACACCAATTAATCACAACTACGTATGGCCAAATTGATTAATGTTAAGGCCACATTGGGCGTCAGCGTCAACGCAACGACACCTCGCGTCTACGCTGCGGTACCGCCCGCGTCTACTTCGCGTCAGCCGAGCTTTCTTCAAAAGACGAAAGTTCTCAAAGAACGCTCGGCCGATGCTCAATGTGAGGGCGGCCTAATACTGAAGGCTTGATCACGATCAGCAGCGGTAGGTGGCAGTGGCAGCGGTTTCGATGTCAATGGCGCGTTCTAATTTGACGTGACATACGCTGCGGTGGAACAAAGCGTGACATGCACAAAAAATAACTGCCGCTGCCGATCGCCACTGATGTTTGTGAACGGGCCGTAATATATTCATCTAGTGACATCGTTAAACATATTTTCATCCACTGACACTTTATTATTAGATTTGAGGTACAAGTGACAGAAAATAAAACGGAACTACTCAACACGCACAATTGCGGCGAAGATTAAATATAAGTAAGTTGAACAATATGGGCAAAACTGCTTCTGAAATTAATGCGAAACATTTTTATTTCTATGCATTGTTGCTTGCAGATATCAAAGTTCCGTATGAGCTTTGGTGAACATAGTTTTGAACGGTCACATTTTCTGACCGTTGCTAGGTCGAATGCAAAATCGATAAAGGTATGCCCTCAAAATTTTCTTGAAATATGGCTTTCAAGAACTTGACAATGCTAGCTGAAATAAAAGTTCTTTGTTTGTTGTAGATCCTGGCAAAGGCAGTAAACTTGCAGGCAGAGGCATCTAAATCTCAGACAGAAACTGCCAAAGCCCGAGCAAAAGCGTTACTGGTGTTCACCCAGGCGACTGATAAAATAGGAGACGCTCTCATGTTATTAGCTCAGAAACAATAAAAATATATAGAGTCAAAGGGCAAACTGTTGTATTTGGCTTTTGATTAGAACTCTGCTGTTACATAGTACTTTTGTGAAACCAACCTTTGGCAAATAATGTTTTTAGTGGTTCACTGGAAGTATTATTTTGTTCCGATAGGGCGAGTTTCCGATCTTTTCGCGAACCCATCAACCCCCCCTCATTATATCGATGAAGACTATTCAGTATATCGTATTGAGTTTAAATTGTTGCTTACTTCAAAAAGCTAACCTTTTCAATAACAAGTAAAAAGCTTGCCGTATGCTGTTTTTTTTTTCAAATATGCATGAATAATATGCTGTAGTCTTATAAAAGGGGCTTTTCTTAGTTAAGAAGCGTTTATTTTCTACGTCAAAATGATATCTATTATCTACAACTGAAAGATTAACCGAGCTCCTAATAATTATCTTAAGCTGTAGCCTGTAGATAGTTACACGATTGCTGATTGCATAGGTACAACATCAAAATAAAATTCATCTCAAATGAATCAGACGTTCATAAACATAATACACCTTCAGAACAACGAGAGAAACCGCTCTAATCATCTAGTTGTCTAAGTAATACCATCTACTTGTGAACCGACAGCTGCTTCGTTAGCCTCACTCACACAGCTGCACGCTACAGCCAGTGCGAACACAAGAAATGATGAATCAGCTACATACAGCGTGCGAACAAATTAATTGTGTTATTTATAATGTTTATTACACACTCCACTCAGCCTGCACGAAGGAACAGACACGCAATGTACGACAGCGCTGATGTCCCTTAATTGCACTTCTCACACACGAAACACATCCATTACGCCCTCATGCTTTTTCGTTCCACAAGAGCTCCGTTAAAATGTTTCTTGAGCTAAAAGGATGCTTATGATTAGAAGTAGGTACAATAGCTGAATGATTTGTTGAACAAAGTTGAAAAGCAGGCTGATCAAAATAAACTTTATATATAGATCAAATGAACGACGAGTGTTATTTAATTTTGTTAGGCGAGACTTCCTACTCAAATAGATGCACATTTTGATATCATAATCAACTTTAGGCACTAGTTGCTACAGAGGACAGTATTAAAAATTGATGGAGTAATCATTTGTTCAAGTGTGTGAACAAATTATCAACCAACATTGAGAATAGGGGGATATTGTTAATGTTCTTTGTCAATCCAAGTTTTATTTTGCGGCGTACGTTAACAGTTTTGGCGTCCTTATTTGTTTGACCTAAAATAGCGTCTAACCCAAAAGCAGATTCCCAAACGGATAATGAGAACTTTAGACATGAGCTAGTTGCTCATATTGGCTTTAACTCATACTAGAGACTTTATATGCCAAATTAGCTTTAGTACGTAATTACAAATCTCTAAAAGTCCACCGGTTGTAAAACGAGAAATAAGTAGATCGATAGGTACACCCAAGTGCGAGAAACACGATCAGAACTTGAACGTTTTCCGCTGGTTGTGGTTAGATGTGTCGTGCGTCTGAGACATACCTAATCCGTTCATAATGAGGCTGAATAATGCGAGTCTCGTATAAAACTTGTCTGCGCCGCTAACAGTAGGCACATTACGCGATAATCTCGCCGAGCTAGCGACGTGCCGCGGCGTAGTCTGCCCAGCGCGTGACGCCTCTGATTCTAATTCATTACAATTTACGTGCTTGTGATCTTGTTACCAGAATTAGGTTATGAATTTTCTTCGTCCGTGCTCCAAACCTATATAGGTATAAGAAGGTAATAAGAAATTCTGTATATGTTTTTATTTTTTTAGTCATTTTGTTGAGTGTATTTTTGGTTGTTAGGCGTAAGTTGGCACGGTATTATGTTTGTATCCATTGTAACGTATCCCATTACTAGTGAAAATAAGTTTGATTATCAAAAATATATAGTTCTACGTAGTTCAGAAATACGCATTATCTGAAAACAAAGACTTACTATCTAGGTAACTACTTACACGATCTGGCAAAAGATGTTTTAAAATGTCTTCGTTTATTCTATGAAAACCTTTTAGATTTTCTGTAGGTACTTAAATGTGTTGTAAATCCATAAGTCTCGTCAGTTCGCATTCGATTCCACGCTTTGACCCAGACGCGTCGAGTCGAGCCGAAACGTATCATTCGCCTGTCAAGAAATGCAAGAGGCGAATTTCTGTGATTCAATTGGGAAGTATTTGGTTGATTTGATTTATAGCGCGGCCACACATTGGGTAATATTTGCACCAATGTTACGTATTGGGTCCAACACACCAATGTGTGGATCAGTCTTGGATACAATGTTAACTTTGCGTCCAATCACAATCGAATGTCCAACACCAACCCGTGTCGAGTCGGTTTTTGAAGTAAGTTCAAATGCGAGGGGTATGAAGGGGGAGTGCGCGCGGGCATCTTGGGCAAAATTCCGCTCGCGCGCCACACATTGGTTTGTTCATTCGTCTCGAGCAGCGCTGTTGTTCGTACGTGTTACTTGGTTGTGTAGGTACGTAATTATTTTCGAAATGACAACGCCGTCGATTGACTGGTCAAATGAACATGTTTTGGAGTTTATTGAATTATACCAAGGGGAACCAGCGTTATGGGATTCAACCAATAAATTCCATAAAAACAGAAATGTTTTAGCAGATGCATGGGAAAGAATACGCTCGTCGTTTAGTTTAAGTGGTGTCACCATTGCAGAAATTAAAAGAAAAAGGGAGTCGTTAATGACAACATATAGATATCATTGGAATAAAAGAAAGAGATCGATTAAATAAGGGCCGATTTTTCTAGCAGATATTCAAAATCAGATGATGACATTCTGCAGAAATTCTCAAAATGTCCCGAAGGTTCATGAAGCATCTCCGCCAATAAATTATTTCCGTATCTATATAAAAAACAGTTAAAATATATTTCTCTGGGTAGGAATAGACATTTCCATTTATTTGCCCAGTAATAATAATATTATATAACTTTATTCCGGAAGAGTGCAATTTAATCACCCACCACCTCCTTTTTTTCGTTGTTTTCTTGTACAATGCAAATAATAGGCATATGCACCTAAACCATATGCATAAGCGGCTAGTGCAAATAAGTTTTCGTCCATCGTTTTGTCGCTCTGCGACTACAACTGAGACATGTCCAATGTTTGGTCTATTTCCAGTATTTGGCTACAAAGTACATATTGAAGCCAATGTGTGGTGCAGTAGTTGGGTTCAATACTGGTCATTTGAAATTTGAGTCCAGCTTGGACGCACAGTTGAATCCAATGTGTGGCCGCGCTATTACACGTGATAAACGGCCAGTCCCAATGTATGATCTATCTATGAATTTGGAGATAAGATGTACATATTTGACATACGTATAGAGCTTATGACAAATATGCATCTCTAATCTCCAAATCCATAGACAGATCGGATATTGAATCTGGCGGTAAGTCTCTAAATCCGGCCATTCTACCTCATCTTCTTCTCAACAGCCAAATACTCGCAGCCATCAATTCCCACTTGATGCGACCCGTAGAACTTCATTCAGCCAACGGTTTTTCTGCTTTCTTGGACGTTTTCTTTACAATAAATTAAATAAAGTACTAACAATAGTTTACTATAACAAACATGACTGCAAAACCATCATAAGTCAATGGCTTCAAAAACTATCGTATGACGGGACGGAGAATCTACTCCACCTCACCATTTAACTCATAGACGCGCACACACACACACACACACACACACACACACACATACGCACACACACGCACACACACGCACACCCACACACACTCAAAATGCAAGGTTAATTTAAATTTAAATGTGCTAAAGGCAAATACTATGCTTAAATTAGTTTATTACTTTTTATTTGTTAAATTTAATTTTTACTATTGTTGTATATTGTAATGTCTCAGTAATTATGTAAGTTGTTTAACCGTGTCATCGGAAGGATGCTGGTACTTAAGGCTCAGGTTTTCCTATTTTAAGTACCAGCCGCAAATAAATAGTAGCAACTTCATATGTTAATAATATAAATGTGTCTCATAATTGTAGTAACTTGTGAAACAATAAATAAATTTATTATTATTATTTATTATTATTCTCTTTATTTACATAATTTTCCTATTTTTTACATTTTTAAATATAACGTTTCAAACAAAAAATGACATTTAAAAATATAAAAATAGATTCCCACCGACGACGGGAATAGGATCCAAGTCACCGGCGGTTAGGGCTCCAGAGATAGGAATTTCCTCACAATGCGAGCCGTTTGCAGAATTACTGCCTTTTGCATCAAACTCTTGACCCAGCTGCCTAGTTTCAACCTCTCTAGATGGCGTTCGAGGGTTTTCGCTATAAGTCCATTAACGGACACAACTATCGGAACAATGATTGCCGAATCAATATCCCACATATCGACAATCTCGTGAGCCAAGTCCAAATATTTTTCTTGTTTGTCTTTTTCTGCTTTCACGAGATTGTCGTCATGTGGAATAGTGATGTCGACAATCATTGCGCGGCGCTCTGATCGATTTATTATCACAATATCAGGCCTGTTGCAAACAACAGTCCTATCTGTGACAATAGATCGATCCCAGTACAGTGTTGCATGACCATTCTCGAGAACTGGCTCAGGGATGTACTTGTAATATGGCACTTCGACGTCCACAAGCCTGTACCTCAGAGCCAGTTGCTGATGTATGATCCTGGCTACTTGGTTGTGTCTGTGCAAGTACTCGCTATTAGCAAGACGAGAACATCCGGAGACTATATGTCTGAGGGACTCACCAGGTCGATTACAAGCCCGACATAGGTCTACTGTGCCGTCCCTCATGATATATCTCCGGTAATTTCTCGTCTTGATAACCTCATCTGCAATTGCACAGACAAAACCTTCGGTTTCCCCGAAGAGATTACTGAAACGTAGCCAGGCCACAGAAGCTGGTAGATCCACATCAGGTCCGTGAAGGGCCCGATAGAATCTACCATGCAGCTCCTTGCTCTGCCATACAAGCCTGCGTTCGTCAACGCCTAAAGCTACAGGCCTGCGCCAGTTCTCTTTCGCCAATGAAAGCGGGGTGAGGCCACCATCAACTGCAACCACATCCCGATGCACATCCACGCTGCCCTTAAGAAAATATTCCCTAAGGTTGTACACCTCGCGGTTGTGTAGGTCCTTAGCGTTTAGAAACCCTCGGCCCCCACACTTCCGCGGGATGTACAACCTCATTACAGACGAACGTGGGTGAAGCATTCGAAATGTGGTCAACAGTGAACGGACTCGCCTATCAATCTCATCCAGTTCGGTCTGAGTCCACTTGAGTATGCCGAAAGAGTACATCAAGAGTGGCATGACCCAACCGTTACAGGCGCGCACCTTGTTGCCGCCTGAAAGAAGACTCTTCAGAACCTTTTTCAGGCGACCAAAGAAGCGCACCCGCAACGATTGTTTCATGTCTGTCTCGTTGATGCCCAAGGCTTGCGACATACCCAAGTATTTGTAGGTATCAGTTGCGAGGATCGATCTAAGCTGAGTGAAATCTGATAGATGTACTCCATCAGATTCCACTATCCTGCCTTGTTTTACATGCATAACTGCACATTTGTCTACACCAAATTCCATCCTGATAGAACTACTGAAGTTTTCAGTGACCCTCAGTAGCGCTGTCAGTTGGGACTCACTGCATGAAAATAATTTCAGATCATCCATGTATAACAAGTGGGATATACTTTGACCGTTCCTGCGCAACTTGTAACCAAGCCCCGATTCTCCCAGCAATGTGCTAAGGGGATTCAAGGCTAGGCAAAACCACAAGGGACTCAGACTGTCACCTTGAAAGATACCCCGCTCTATCTTAATAGGGTCGCCGTTTCCGAGACCCTGTCGACACCCTGGATAATGAAGAACCGTTCTCCACTGCCCCATACATGACCTCATGAAGGTGCATAGATTTGTATCTACTTTATACAATTCCAGCACCCTCAGAAGCCATGAATGAGGCACAGAGTCGTAGGCCTTCTTGTAGTCTATCCAGCATGTGGACAGACTCTTTCGGCTACGGCGAGCCTGTTGGCTAATGGCCATGTCTATGAGGAGAAGCTCCTTAGTACCGCGGGCCCCACTTTTACATCCATTCTGACATACTGACATGATCTTATTGTCAGATATGTGTACATTAATTTTCTTTGTCAGAATGGACGTAAATAATTTGTATATAGTTGGTAGGCACGTGATTGGCCTATAATTGGTGGGATCCGCGGTGCTACCCGACTTGTAGAGCAAGTGGGTAATGCCTTTAGTCATAAAACTTGGTAACAATCCAGACTCTAAGGATGACTGAAACTGTGAAGCCAAGCAAGCATGTGAACTACGAAGCCATTTTAGCCAAAAGTTATGTAGTCCGTCCGGCCCCGGTGACTTCCAGTTTGACGCCGGACGTATGGCATTGGCTACGTCTGCAGCTTCAATATTTACAGCTTCCATTCTCTCTATAGGTTCACATGCTCGCTCTACTTGACACATCCAATCACCCTCTGTATGGGCAACAGGCGATGACCAGATTTTACGCCAGAAGGCTATAACCTCGGCATCCTCCGGCCGATCGCCATCACCCATACACTGGTCTGATTGTTCCCAAGTTCTATAAACAGACTTTTGATCACTTTGGAACATACGATTATGGGAATACCTTTCCACACGCTTCTTGTATCTGCGAAGACGACTTGCCCACGCATAAACTTTCTGCTTTAGAAAGTCGATGCGCTCCGTGACACGTGTAATATATTCTTGAGGTCTAATATTAGTCCCCAAAAACGCACGTCTCACGAAACGCATCACCCGCGGGCGTTGATTACCCGATCTGAAGCATATCAACTTGCTGATGAGCACCCTAGTCTCATTGATACGTCGTTCAATTCTGCACTGCCATGCTGGTTTTTTCGGTTTTGGTCGCGTAACAGAATCATTCATAAACTTGACCCCTGCTACGCGACATACCGCAGTAGCACCGCAGTACAGCATTGAATGCGTATCTGTTAGGTCCCGGCTGTCACTAAAATAATTAGCTAACATTGAGTCCAGGGTGCACACCAGCGCTAGGTTTTTTTTATGCGTGGGCAGTCGTGGCAGACGTGGCCGATGATCTGGCGGTGTGGAACGATAATCCCGTAACGCATCCTCCAAAGCGCTCCTCAAATTATCAGTGTACTGGGTACTCACATTTATAGCTACATTATCCATTTCCTCCTCAAAATGTTGTATTGATTCTGTGTCCACCATTGGTACAGAGTCAGAAGAGGTAGGGACAACATAGCTACACTGTGCGTCCAAGCGTAGCCGCTCAAGTGCCTCGTCATCCAACAAGTGACATCGCTGGATAGCGCGCACTTGATCTGATAGTCGTTGCACGGAAACATTAACAGCTGGTTCAAGGGCCTGAAACAAAGGCAGCATTCTGTTACGGTACGCTGTGAGGTTAATTCCTCCCTCTGTAGCCGCAAAATATGCGCGCATGACGTTTTCGTTTATTTGACGAGTCCAACGCATACGCTGCACATTACCACCGGTAGCGGAGATCCTATTCGTGGCCGGTGGGTCACGCGATCCCAAGCATGCTGGTGGCCGGCCTCTCCCCCGCCGACGTACAGGTGTTGGCGACCTCGGTGGGGAAAAATACTCGCCGCTCGACGAGCTCGACGCCTCTCCACTGGCCGGCGCCGCCGATGCGGCTGCCGGCCTCTGCGAGGCGGAGCAGAGCAGCGAGTCCGGGGGTGATGAGCGTGCTCGTGCTGCCTTAGCCCGTGTTAACATAGTACATTCTTGTTATTTGTTATTGTTTATAACACATTTTATGTGATGATGACGGATGTCAGCTGTCAGCAAAATTTTCATGTCTCTTAATATATTTTCTTCGTGTATTTATGAAAAAGGTTTCTATTTATCTATTGAGTTTCTTACGAAATTATTTAGTGGTAACTGTTTTATTTGAAATAGTATCTCAGTACTTGTAAAAATAAATAAAATTGAAAAATTGTTCCTTGAATGTACTGTCAACCTTAGTGTTATTTATTATTATTATTATTATTTGTATGTATACGACAATAATATAGTGCTCCAATGTTAAGTGCAAAGAATAAGTTTACGAGGTCAAAAATTAAACGTCTCCAAAACTCTCCAAACCTTTCATTTGCATTGGCGGTAACATATTAAAGTAGCCTAATTCTGAGAAAACTACTACTACAATCATAATTATATGACCTTGTCCAGCTTTAAAGCAAACTCTCTTTACCCCGTAACTGTAAAACCCGCTTCTAAAACAACAGGTAGTGGCAGCGTAGACTGCCTTATAACAATGAATTTGAAACGGCGGCATACAATCGAGTTAAGTGCAGATTGTGGTTTTGCAATGCAACAGCAACTTATTCTATTGTCATGCGGTTGAACATGTATGCCGCAGAACAAGTCCACTCTGATAATTTTTATCTTTGAATTGGCTTACAAAGTTTGGTAACCGCAATCTTTTTAACACGTTGGCTGCGGTAAGTAAAATCATAAACCTTCATCTGGTGCGGCGGCAGGTCGAAATGTGCCCCCAACGATTTTTCCGCCAGAGCGTGGCAGGTCTTTTTCGACCTACCAGCACTAGGGTAGCTTAAAATGCTATAGCTTTGCAAAAACATGGTGTATACAATTTTTTTTATTCTGTTAGAATAACCTTGAACCCAGCTTCCTTAGGTTTGATTCTCCCCGGAATCTACCAAATAGGAAATGAGATATAAACCAGGAAAAGGCAGGCCGATATTGACCTGAACCGCACTAGAAGGTATTTTTAGCAGTGATGGGACATACCAAAATAAAGGAATATCGAAAATAAAACAGAACTATCGTACATAACAGAAATGAAGATTTTTATTTAATTGTGGCTGTTTTGAAAACATGACACGCAAAGATTCATGTTGCATTGCCTGCAATATTTTTTAATTATTTTTTTTGCTTTGTCGCTACTGAAGGTTCGCCGCAATCTCTCATAGCACCCTGCACAATTTCATACGATTAAAAAGAAAGAAAATTATTAAAAAACGGGACTTTATATTTAATTGATATGTTTTCATTACATAGTAAATTCCATAAAAATGTTATAAAATTCATCATCATCAGCATCGTGAACATTTGAAATGGGTACGTCACAATGCTAGCGCGGTCGTGAAGCGTCCGAGAGTAGGTAAGCTGTGCTAAAAATTGTAATTAAGCACAGTTTGATTGGTGCCGTTTTTCGAGCCGCGATCGTGCATCTATTATATATTTATCGTGCATCGATTAAAAAGAGTGGCCACGAGTTTTATTGCCCGTTCTTTCTCGTGGTTCTACATATTGCTTTGCGAATGGGCAGTAAATGTAAATGTAGAAGCATTATTAATTTACTTAAAAAAGAACAATGGTCGGTTCCCATACAAAGGTGGACCAGATTTTTTTTTTCACGTCTATTGCTGTGGAGTTATTTATCAATATTTTTATGTTACTTTATTTAACTTTAGTATAGACAGAGACGAGTAAGAATATAGACTGCCAAAGTCGAACAAAAAAATGTGCCTCGGAAAAAGCTCAAATCGCGAGCTATATCCAGAGGGCGCTGATCAAATAGCACGCGAGGTTAATTACAGCCAGACAAGTCATAAAAATGTCATTATTTTTTCATTAACGGTCATTGAAATTGTTTAAGTATTTTTTAGAATTGGTAATATTGCTCATAATAAGCTAATTTATCTATTTCATTTTACGTGCATATTTTATCACTTTTGAACGTGTACTAATAGATGGCGTAGTAAAAACACGAAAGGTAATGTACAACGGTTTACATTGAATTTTCACTAGAGACGCTTAAACCAAAATAAAATTACTTATTTAGATGGGATGGGTACGTTACGGGTTTTATAGGTAGATACACTTATTTAGTAACAATTCGAAAACAACCATCTACGAACTAGTTCTATATATGCCTCAAGGACGCACGCACGAACTCATACCATGAGTGAGACCATATTATTTATTAACTAGGTACTTTGTATGAGAAAATGCAAAAAGCAACTATACCTAGAATCGAACCCGGTACCGCTATAGGTAGTATCGTAATATCATAATTATTGTCACCTAGGTGTAAAGTGTTCCTCAAGAAAATTCAATCGAGCCCAAACTATAATTATCTTAAATCAATCAATAAAAACAACTTTTAAACTATTGATTACTAATAAACTGATTTAAATAATAGTTACAGGTAGCACGCCACTGCGTAATGTTGATGTTGTGCATGTTTTGTTAGAGAGAGATGCAGGGGGCCTTTAATGTTGCGTTCTCTCTCCCACCGGCGGACACGACACAGTATTGAGTTAGGTACTGTTCTGCCACTCTATCCTTTATATCTCTTTGTATAAGAGACACGCACAAATAGACAAAACGTTCCGTGCGCCCAACTAATCCTGTTTAAAAAATATAGTTAATCTCGGTTGAACAAACAAAAGAGTGCAGATGCGCGGGATATAAATAAAAATTAACCGGCCAAGTGCGTGTAGGGCCACGCGCAATGTTGGGTTCCGTAGTTGCCCATAATGGCCATTATTGATAATAACTTCTGTTTCACATGGGCCTAAAAATGGGTATCTTTAAGATTAAGCCAGCGCTCCCAATGTAAACTCACAGAAATTGGTATTTATAAGTTAACCGACATACATACATATCGCCATGCCTTTTATCCCCGAAGGGGTAGGCAGAGGTGTATTTCTAAACCCACTTTTCACCAGATATACTTTAGTCCCACGTAATAAGGGGCGAGCCTATTGCCGTACCGGGCACATTTCCAGACTCCGTGCTGCTACTGAGAATTTCGTAACAGAAAAACCCAATAACACTGCCCGACCCAGGAATTGAACCCGGGACCTCCCGATCCCACGCGCATATTTATGCCGCGTGACCAACGAGGCAGTCGTTTAGGGTTTGATGTCGAGTTTTCCGTCTCTACGCAAAGATGGTATTTGCATCGTGTTATCCCTTAGTCGCCTCTTGCGACACCCACGGGAAGATAGGGGGTGGTGACACTTGTATTCTATGCCGTCAACCACACGGCTCAACCGTTCAACAGTTAACCGACAATTACTCATAAACTAGTGATATCTACTTAGTCTAGTTTTCCTTTTAAATTCGATCGTTATATGTACTACATTTGTGATTTTTTTTACCTCTTCCAAATTAATAGTTTAGCGGGTAGAGGGGGAGGGGGACACTTGAGTCTAACAATTATTTTCTACAGTTTTGTTGCAATATCTTATGTCTATATTCATGTCAAATATCAGCTTTGTAGCACCAGGCGTCTTTGAGCTAAGCTGCGGACGGACAGACGGACGGACATGACGAAACTATAAGTTCCTTGTAGACTACGGAACCCTAAAAATAGTGTGCAGCGGCGTGTTTGACGGTAAGTATTTTATTGTTTTATGTGAACTTTAGGATACATAGCTGTTTCTAGATATTAATAATGAAAATACGAATAGTATGAAATATGAATTAGCATGTTTTTATAGTTAACAATTATAATAAGGTGGACGCGAATTACAATACCGAATTTATAAAACTTCCACTTTGCGTCCGCAATGGACGCGAACTCGTCTATTTATGTTTTCTTTAGTTGTTTGTTTTTATATGATTTAAATATGAGAGAGAAATTAGAATATTGTTTATTTTAATATGCAAATGTAATGTCCAATTTGCGTCCACATTATAATGGTTCTAATAAAAGATACAATCCTTAAAATAATCGATCACACGAGGACGCAAACTATAGCTACAAGGGATAATATTATAGCAAATTGCGTCCATTTTTTCATGAAATAGAAATTATAACATATATATAAAATCTGATTTTTACGAATTTAGTGCAATCAAATGCGTAATTTCTTTTATTCCATATTTTTTTCTATTCAAAATGAGTTCTTAAGAGACAAGAAAGAAGAA
Source organism: Euclidia mi (assembly GCA_944739405.2). Taxonomy (NCBI): domain Eukaryota; kingdom Metazoa; phylum Arthropoda; class Insecta; order Lepidoptera; family Erebidae; genus Euclidia; species Euclidia mi. The sequence continues at coordinate 20,526,426 of OX123200.2, forward strand.
GGATAAGAAAAAAAATCAGAAGATTGATTAAATAAAGCAAGCGTTTAGTGATATTCGTGAAAAGAAAAGAAATCGATAAGACAAATACATCATTATGTAAAAATTATGCTATTCCGAAGACCACAATATTGGACAACATGAACCTATCGTTATGTTTTTTTGTCTTTGATTTTAAGTTCCATCGATGTTGAAAACAATAAATAGTTTATAGTTTCTTTAGAGTGATTTAATAATGATAATAATGTTGACTTTTTTATAACTTTAATCTTAAATGAAGAAATTGTAAAAAGCCAATCTTTCTTTAGATTGGCTTAACAATATCACCCTTATATTCCTTCTCTAAGCTGGTGGACGCGAAATGGTCCACAGGTGGACGCAATTTAGATTTTTTGGACGCAAACTGGGCAAAATGCCAAAATTTGAAGCTTGTTTATTTAAAAAAAACACAACAAGTTTCGAAGAAAAGTGAAAGCTAATATTAAAACAGACTATATAATGAACGCATTACATAAATTTTCTTTGAATCAATTTGCTGGAACAAATTTTTTACATTTTTATTTTCTCCTTCAAAGGACAATGGGCATTTTTGTATGGAGCCGCGGTCCGCGGCCACGAATGATTTTGTTATTAATTAGTGTGTCCTACGATTACTGTGGACAAGTGTTATCACTGTGGTGTACTTCTAAAACAGATAAAAGACGTTTTTATTTTTGAAACTTTAATCGTTTTACTTACTACTCTAGCTAACGAAAGTGTTAAAGAAAGTGAAACAACTTATTTAGATTGTCATTTTATAATATATCACATATTATTTTATCAAATTGCATGGTAACTGTGCTTACTAATGTAAGCACAGTTTATTTATTTATTTTATTTAATCATTTATGCACAAACATAGTGTACATCGGTGGACCTAATGCCATATGGCATTCTCTACCTGTCAACCTTAAGGTGATGCAGAGATGAAAGTGGTAGGTGCATTTTACTATTTAGATGTAACTTATGTTAAATAATATACCTACATATATAATACAGTTACCACACAATTTGTTATAAACATAAAATCTTTATTTGGTTATAAGGGTACAGAGTGTCACAAGACCCATCACCAAGCCGAAGTCTACTCGTTGTGGACATCATGCCAAGTGATACTAACCAAAAATAATACCTGGGAAACGATTTTTTTTTTAGTTTTCACATTTTTTTTACTGCAATTAAAAGCGCGCGCGTGCAATTCTCGAAATACCTGCATATTCATGGGGTTATAGGGCATCTAAAGAAAATATGAGGGGGTTAATGCATCGATTTTGTACCTAATTAGAAAAAATCCATACTAACTTTGAGCCTCAATATCTCCTGAACCAGTAAATTCCCAGGTATAGTGCCCAAGTAAAAAATGTTTGTACTGATTGGTACAACATAGGATTTCAGTTTTCGTTAAGGGTCTTGTTACACCCTGTATATAACTAACATAATATCATCAATAAATAATAAGCTATTATAATGCATAATTAATTATTGTATGTAGATAAAGTTATGAAAGAATATAATGGTTTAAAAAAAGAATTAAGTATGATTTTAAGCCTTGTATAGCCTAGTACCTCTCATTCATCCTCTATAATCCCAGTTAATTCTGCTGCTGCTAATCGCAACTCTTCGGGTTGATTTCTTACCCAGCCATAAAAGTATACTAGAGGACGCCAGCAGCTACGCCTGCAATTTTTTTTAATTTACCCATTTTGGCCGATCCCGTGGGAATTTCGGGAAATCCCTTCTTAGTGCCCCCCTACGGTCCCCAAGGAACACACATGCCAAATTTCATCTTCCTGCGCCCAATAGTTTCGGCTGTAGCGTGTCTGTCAGTCAGTCAGTAACGCAAGGATTTTATATATTAAGATAATATACCATACTACGCACATAATAATGATGTGCGCAGCATTTGACCGTGCGCCTATAACTCGGAATAATCTATGAATAATAAGTCCCAGATCTTACTTACGTATTAAATAGTTAATTATCGCTTGCCCCATGCCTCGCAGAGCAGAATATACCGTCAGTCTTGGCTTTAATGAAGATCTTTGAAAGTCAATACGGTTGCCTCAAATAAACTGATACTGGTCTAAGCTATGGAAATATCGCTATACCTTTGGGTTACGGAGGTCAGACGGCAGTGATCCTTCTGTGGAAAAGCCGATATTCTGTCATGTCTGTTTGGACTAGTAAGCGGACGTCGAGCTTCAAGGCGTAAGTCTCGGATGCAACCGGGATAACGCTAGGACGATGACAAATAAGTCCTAGGTCTTACGTGCCTTGACTGTATTCGAACGGGTAACAACCACACTTCTTCCTCTTCAATATATTCGCTAAGACGTCTTATTTGTTGCTCTCGGTACACTTCAATATTTTACACGCCCTGTACTAGGTGCTCAGCCTTATAACGCCGAGCTATCTTCACACGAAAGATCACGTGCGATACTTTATTATATAATTAGGTATATTGATGATGTGTTACCGTGTCACAAAACTTTTATCTATACAATTAGGTTATATTGACATTCAAATATTTCTGTTCCTAAATGGAATACAGCGTAACGCCCATAGTAAAAGATGTTCCTAATTATTAGTACTTTCATTTGATATTAAATTCATTGATGGCCGCCGACCGCCCAAAACCGCCCATTGTCCTTTTGTCAACTGCACTAAATGGATGCGAACAGGCGAAATGACCCTACTATAGGTACTAGATAATGGATATACATACATACCTATAGTTATACTTTTTTTGTAAATACATACTTATATGTTATACATAGAAACACCCAGATCAAGACAAATATGCATATTCATGCACACAAATGTTTGACTTGAGCGGGAATCGAACCCGTGACCTTTGACGTAGCCGTCGCTTACACTCCCGCTACGCCAACCGGCTGTCTAGGGTAAACTCGGTAGGGTTACATCGTTTTATTACAAAGATGCCGTAGCCACCTCCAGCTTCATCATCAGATCTCCCCAAGACAAATTAATCCACCCCAAACTTCGTAATGAAAAAAATAATAAAAATCCTTCATAATGAAAAAAAACCTGTGCTCTGCAGTGGTACAGATTATAAACAAGGCAGATTACAAAAACTGATTATCGGTAACATTGTAGCCAGAAAAATCATTTTTTTTTTCCTTCCATATAAGTTTTTTTATACCTTTTTTCTTCATGTGTCGGATAATAAACATAGCAATTACTTTAATAATGATTTCTTCAATAACAGCTATTTATTAACATATATACGGATTTGTAAAAATAGTTACTGTACGTTTAATATATCTATTATTTATAATCCAACAGGAACCCGTTTTAAGTTTTCATTTCTTACATGTAGCGCAAGTTTTCTCTTTATATCAAACCTAATAGCACAAGCTGAACGCCGGGGGCAACACTGCAGCTCCATTTAACTCGAACCAAAGGGTAAATAGACGCTTTCTTAGCAACTTATATTTACTGTTTCGTACACAATGAAGCATTTTCTGTAGACGTGGATAATTATCTGATATCCGACGGCATTTAAGACGGCACGGCACGGCAGCCGTCGCTATTTTATAATAACATCTTTTAATTCGCTCGGCGGCTCACCTCCTACCAATTAGTTGCCGGCGACACTATGATTGATAACTTCCTACAGGCTTTCCACTGTGGTTGTTCGGCTATGACGTCACGACACGAAAGGGCTACGACACGCTGAGTGCGACTAATCGCAAGTACGCTTAAGATGTTCACAATGTTTTTAACAAGTTGTATACTTTGTATCTATTAACTTAACTGTCTGTTAAATTACAGAGTTAATTACTATCTTAATCCTCCATCCATGATCCATGGTAATGGTTTTTGTGGTTAGCTTTAGTTTCTGTGTGTTAATGAATATGAGAGAAAGGTTTTATGGTAGAATAGAGGTGTCCACAGCTACGTTTGTATAAAATTTAACTGTTTCTGCCCAATTCCTTGGGAACTTCAGGTAAGGCCATAGTGCACCCCTACACACCTCAAGGAATATACCTGCCTAACTGCAACTTCTTGCGCTCAGTAGTATCAGCTGTGCTTTGCCGGTCAATCAGGCAGTAACGCAAGAATTTTGTATATACAGATTGATTGATGATGATTAAAAATACCTACTGATGAGAAGTTTTTAGGTATTTTAGTCTTCAATTGGTTACCATCGGTAAATCATAATAAATTTATAATGCCTCTGTTACGAGCTGGGGTTCGGCAATAAATTAAAACTCACTATGCCACTAAGCTGTACTTTATTTATCACAACACAAATTTATACCACTTATTTCTCAACACTAATAAAAACACACTTATTTCAAACACTTTTCCACTCCACTAAACACTTCCGACTTACTTCCTTCGCTTTTTGTTTATCGCTCCGATATTCAATTGAAACTGTGTCGATTCGCCTGTCGGCCCGGTATTTATACCGGCCGGACAGGCAACTAGTTTTTTCTAGATCACCCGCGAATATTCTTGTAAGTCGCGAACAGTCGACATAGTCCAACGCCATCTAGTACACAGAATACGAAACCGCTTTAAACCACCGATACATCTAATCTCTTCTAGTTCTATCCTTCACGGATAGATGGCGTTATTTTCAATTATCGTCATTCGTAACACGGCCTCCCTCTTAAACGTGTTCGTCTCGAACATCGTCGGACCCATTGTAACGAGCCAACCGGTCCACATGAACTATCTTCGGTGCACCTCGCGGTCCCTTCTGGATTCGATAGGTGACGTCGTTCATCCTGGTAATTATGCGATATGGCCCGTCCCATCTGGCTTGTAACTTAGGCGATTTACCTTTGCTTCGTACTGGGTTATGAAGCCACACCAATGATCCCTCATCGAAGCCTTTGTTGTTTGCCTTCCGGTCTTAGCGAGTCTTCATCTTCTCAGACATCTGTTGTCCAGATTCCCTGATGTGCTCATACACGTCGTTCATCTTGTTGCGTAGCTCGGTCGCGTAATCCGTTATATTACGTGGAGATTCTGGCGGAATACCGGTGATTATGTCTGCAGGTAAACGTAGTTCTCTACCGAAATTGGCAAAAGCTGGTGTTACTCCTGTAGTTTCGTGGACCGCACTACGATATGACAGGAGAAATGGTTGGATGTGCTTGTCCCAATCTCTTTGTTTGCTCTCCACGACCTTCGCCAGGTATCTTTCCAGTGATTGGTTAAACCGTTCAACCATGCCATCTGATTGTGGATGATAAGCCGTGGTCCTGGTTTTATGTGCACCCATCACGCGACAAGTCTCCTTGAACACCTCAGATTCGAAGTATTGATCGCTGTGGATTTCCAAGGGCACCCGAACCGACAAAAGACTTCATGCACCAGCTTATCGGCCACTGTGGTAGCTTCTTGATTTGGGATTGCAAATACTTCAGGCCACTTCGTGAAGTAATCCATCACGACCAATAAGTATTTGTTTCCATCCTGGTTTTCAGGAAACGGCCCAGCGACATCCAATGCTATGCGCTCCCATGGGGCTCCCACATTGTACACCTCCCAGATAAGCCTACCGTCCTATATGTAGGACAGTGCAAATAAAAAAATATATTCATCTACCCGCTAAAGTTACTTATGTTATTATTCATTTTAAACGGTAACGAGAGTATGCTTATTCAGTTGTAATATACAGTTTTGAGTTTTAGTTGTGTTTTTGTTATAATATTCTATCAAAAAGTGAACCATTGTTGTACTCTCCTGATATGGCGGGCAAAATGTAAGTGTAAAACATAGTATTTTATTGTTTGGGATCAAAATTTACATTTATCGTGTTGTTGATGCTATAACCTTCACTTTTTCTAAATAAAACATTCACTTACGTTTCTTGAAGTGGTAGTCAATTTGTGTTGAAAAGTGGTGTCCTACATAAAGGACAGTAGGATCATATGGGTAATTTTTAGTTCCAGACAGTTCACTGCGCATGAGATATAGATAGAGGATTCAAATCTTGGGTTGGTGCTACACGGCTGGGTTATGTGTTATGTATTGATAGAGGATTCAAATCTTGGGTTGGTGCTACACGGCTGGGTTATATGTTATGTATTATGGATGGAGCCTTACCAAGGTGCTACAACTATGTGTGACCCAAAATATAAAGATCTTGGATTAGGTGCCAGTGTTGTGCTGAATTTTTGTGACGTGCTGCTTTCGCGTGTACTCAACCTCTCTTACCATATTGTTTTTGATAATTTCTTTACTGGGACTCCTTTACGGGAAGAAAGATAGCTAAGAAGGGCCTCCGTCATTCGTAAAAACAGGCCGTCCAAATGTCCTCTAATCTCAACCACAGAGCTGAAGAAAAAAGAGCGAGGAACTTTGGATTATTTGTTGTCATGTGTGGTCCTATTCGACCATACATGACAAGACGATTATTATTGCTGAGTGGAATGATAATAATATATTTAGCATTGCTTCCAATTCTGTAGGAACAAACCCTATTTTACCTGTCTCAAAGTGAGAAACGAAACATTTTCGTTGATTAGCCTAAACTCGTGAGAATTTATAATAAAAATATGGGTGGGGTGGATAGCTCTGATGAGAATATTTCTCATTATCGTATTGGCATAAGAGGAAAAAAATAGTACATGCCAATTCTTACCCATATGATTGATCTTTGCGAGCATAATGCCTGGTAGCTGTATAAGACAAACCACGGTAAACTGGATCATCTCGGGTTTCGCAGGCAAGTAGCAACAGCTTTGATTGAGTCCAAGAGAAAAGCCGAGAAAAGGGGACCAAGCCGACCATCTCAACACGAGCATGCTGACAGCCGAAAAGATGGTGTAAATCATTAAGTTATTCCTCAAGAAAAACAAACGCGCTGCCGTCAATGTCACAAAAAATGTTTGACTCGCTGCAGAAAATGTGATGTTGGGGTATGTGTAAAGTGTTTTGTATCTTATCATTCATAAATTCCTTCTGATAAACATGAAACCACCTTTTTTCTTATTTTCTTAATTATTTTCATGTTTTTGTACTTTCTTATAAATAAAGAACTGTCATTTTTGGACATTCTTGTTTTACCATACTTACTACCCTTTATCCTACTGGCCTATATATAGGACGGGCATTTCCGTGAAAGCCTTCAGGCCGATAATTTTTATTTTATTTTTTGTACTTATTTTAGAGTTAACTTAATTCAATAACACTAATATTTTATTAATTTTCGCGAAAAAATAGTTTCAGGCATATCTGGGTTTGCACCTCTGCTACGAGTATGTGGCCCCTTCACAGCCGCCCAACTTGTGCATTTGCGGCACCAATCCTCGACGTCATCCCGACAGTGGAGCCAATAAAACCGCTCTCGGATCTTAGTAAGCGTCTTCTTAACTCCCATGTGACCTCTCGAAGCACCATTGTGATAGAGCTGCAAGATTTCCGACACCTTAGTTTTGGGCACTACCATTTGCCAATGGCACTGGTTACCGCGAGCGTTTTCCCATTTGCGGCACAGAACTCCATCCTGGATAACCAAGCTTTCCCACTGTGCCCAATAACTCTTGGTGATGGGGCTCATTGCTGCGATATCACTCCATTTGGGCCTAGGAGCGTCTGCTTTCTTCCATTCAAGAATCGGCTGTATATCCTTGTCGTCTTGCTTAGCACTCTGCAAAGGTTATTTCCATTCGTCGCTAAGGTCCGTCTTCAACATCCTTACTAGGGCATCCCACTTCTGACACCAATTTGTTACGAGCTGGGGTTCGGTAATAAATTAAAACTCACTATGCCACTAAGCTGTACTTTATTTATCACAACACAATGTAATACCACTTATTTCTCAACACTAATAAAAACACACTTATTTCAAACACTTTTCCACTCCACTAAACACTTCCGACTTACTTCCTTCGCTTCTTGTTTATCGCTTCGATATTCAATTAAAACTGTGTCGATTCGCCTGTCGGCCCGGTATTTATACCGGCCGGACAGGCAACTAATTCTTTCTAGATCACCCACGAATATTCTTGTAAGTCGGGAACAATCGACATAGTCCAACGCCATCTAGTAGACAGTAGACGAAACCGCTTTAAACCACCGATACATCTAATCTCTTCTAGTTCTATCCTTCACGGATAGATGGCGTTATTTTCAATTATCGCCATTCGTAACAGCCTAAATTTCTACCTACTTACATAAGACTTAAATGTAAAGCTTTACTTAACTAATTAGTGAAAAAGTTATAAAAAGTTTAAAGCAAGCAATTTTACGGTTTAAAACTTGAAAATGTTTGTGTAAAACTATAAGTAAGTACCTACAGAACGCTTACTACCTACTTTAATCATAATAAAAGTACGCTGCTATATTTCTAGTAAGAACGAAATCAGTATCAGTAAGAGTAGGTACGTCTTGCTATACCTATATAAAAACCAATATTCGTATGTGATGTGCATAGGTATTTGATATGCGGCAGCAGCTCATTTGATTACGATTAAGGGTCCCTGCCTGTTAAGGTGCAGGCACAGGTCTGGTGTAGGTGACAGTTTGGAATTACAACCAGGACAAACCTTTGTCTGATGAGCACAATTATTTCATGCGGCTGGTTGTATATTTATTTGTTGTAATATGTGTATATTTAGAAATATGTACAAGCTCTGCTCAGTTTGAGATCAGTTGATCGCGTGTTAGTTTTGCACTAAAGTCAGTTCGCGCGAATGCGAATACCTACTTAGATAAGTTAAACAACACAAGTTTTCTTTACCGCAGCAACACGGCGGTACATGCTTATGCTATTTCAGCATATGACGCACTTAATGTATGGATATTTATTGGCATGCATTGAGATCATAAATCATATGGATGCAGCTCAATGAGGATAAGGTTATTATTATGCATAGCCTTCACAGGTCATCTGAAACTCACATATAGTGAGTAAAAGGTATCTAAGTAATAAATCATCAATCAAACTTTAATTGACTTGAGGAGCGTGTCTCTAAGAAATCTCCTTTTCGTCTCATAGGGACTCATAGGCTCATAAGCCATGTTGTTTCCTCTTCCTATTCGGGATTCAAGAATTGAAAAACATTTTCTATCAAACTATCGTATGAAAATTGCTTTGAATCTACCAATCGTGCAGTTTGCCTAACAAAAGTGTGGCAAAGTATAGTTTGCATACCTTCAATTAGGTAGTTGCTCTACAAAAATAATAAATAAGCTACATCGCTCGCTTTTTGATTAATCAGTGGAACGACTATCGACCGTCAACTCAATGTCTTTTTCACAAAATTGAAGCAAGTACACGGTTAAACAAACGAATATTTTGTGGTGTTATTTTGTTATCTACTAAGGGAGGTCCTATCAAAATTATTTAAAAAAAACAATGTTTATTTACGCCCATTTTCTATGTTCTATCTATTTATCCATTTGGGTACTAGACATATATTCTTATTTGTCCTAATAATATTTTTTATGGAGCTTTATGTTTTAATATTTATCTCTAGAAGTAACTAAGTAGTTGATATTCTGTCATATCTAGTTAGACCAGTAAGCGGACCTCGGGTTTAAAAATATAATGCAACCGGGATAACGCTAGGGCGATGATGATTTATCTCTAGTCACCAAAATTGCACCAAATCCATCGATAGATAGAATATAAGAAAGGGGCGTTAGACATTATTAGGTAGGTACATTCTTAAACCTTGTGTGGATACTCGTTTCACTCTTGATAACAACTTTATCCTATCACCACCAACTTAAATGGACTAAATAGTTTAATAGATTTAAAAGTTTTACGTGTGGCCTTCTAAATTCGGAGAACAGCCGAAATGACTCAGTCTAGAAAGCTCATATTTGTAACATGTGTTTAATAGGTATGTATATTTTCTTCTCTTTTTAGTCGGTTTTAGATATGATTTAAGGTACTTTCCTTTCACTTTACGATGAAGACGAGCAGACTTCGTATGCAAGTCTTTATCTCTCATCCCTGAATGATTATTTTTCATTGAGATACTATTTACCTCTAATCTACTGGCATTCCGTTGATTGTTGATGCTAAAGAAAGAAGGCAGTGTCTACCTTCCAAAGACTATTAGTATAAAACAAATATAGGTTCATTTATAGAAATCTGTTTATCCTTGCTATTGACCTTCGAAGCGTCGAATTCTAAATTATTCGTTTACATCCAGTTTATTTATTTTTCAACAAACAGCGTGGCATAATAAAATAAATCGTCTCTTTTATATTATACATATACAGAATAGTTAATTCTAACTTAATTATTTCATTCGCACTCTCTTTAGACAGTAACAAACTTTTAAAAATGACATACCAACTCAAAACTCGTGTGACATGACTTCGTGCTCAAGAGTCTAGAATGAATACGGAAACAGGGAATAATAAACAAGAAACTTTTTAAACGCAATGCGACGTACCGACATTCAAAAGAGGAGCAATACGCTATACTTGAGTTTTATAATAATAAGCTTATACGATTCCGGTTAAAAAAAAAACTTCCAATTGTACTCAAAATATATGTAGGTAGGTATATAATACTATCAAATCGCGTCGACTATTTGAAAACTATTCTCGTTCTAGAATGGTCCTAAATTCAGAAATGAAAGGACTCTGTTCCTTTTACTAAACAAGCTAAATTGTAATAATACAGGCTTAACTAAATAACTACGCAGCTTTGCTTCAAGCTGGTATTCAATTCGGATATCAATATCAATCCTGAGACACCTAGAGTTTTATACGACACGATCCAAAGGATATCGATTTGCATTCTAAGAAACACTTGGTTTATTACAATACTCACAGATGTCATTGTAAGGCAGGTGAGAGGTCGGTGGTACAAAGCCTGGAATGTATTGTTTAATGTGTGTTACATGTTAATACATATATAGGTACCTAAATAGTTTATAAATAGACAGGTCTGTATCCCCGAAGGGGTAGGCAGAGGTGTAATACTACACCCACATTTCGCCATGTCATAAACGTTAGGTCCCACGTAATAGTAGTCGAGCCCATTACCGTTACCGGGCACATTTCCAGGCTCTGTGCTGCTTCTGAAAATTCGAAATTACTTAAGGTCTAACATTTTTGCCCGCCTCGGGAATGTAACCCGGGACCTTCCAATCTCCAGATGCAAACGCTATCCACTGGACCACGGCGGCAGACAGTTGCAGTACAATATTATTTTAATACTTATTTCCTACGCCATATGAACGGTACAAAGGTCAAAGTTGGTGTTAGAGCTAGACGTGTACCCGTGTATGCTCCTCCTTCTCCTAGCGTTATCCCGGTTGCATCCAAGACTCCTGCCTTGGCGACCAGGGTCCGCCTACGGGTCTTACCAGATTTGACAGCCCGCCAGAAAACACAGCACTTCTTGAATAGCGAACTTCAAGCGGCGCTCGTAGGTTTCTGTTTAGTGTTAGCCTGTCTCTTTAAAGCAAGAAACGGTACATCGCAGTATACGTTTGGTTGTTTAAAAAATAATTTGATTTCATCTCAAGAGTACAAATATCTCGATCCAAATATCGTTCACACGATTGAACAAGAAGACGGTGAACACAAACATCGAGCAATTTGGTCATGCGTACACGGCTTTACTTAAATTACCGAAGATAAAAGTTTTCTTTATTTTTTCTATGTAACTAACTTGGTCTTGTGAGGTACTTCATATCTCTATTACATCAAATCTGCTTTACGATTGCACAAATTAAGTAAGCAATTGAAAAATGTTTTTATTCTTAGATGTCTTTCGTTATAGAACATTAACTCGTTTGATAGCCCCGATAAACTATCCCAGCTCATTACCTCGCTCATGAACTATCGCACGGCCACTAAAAGGCGCATTATCTGCGATCTAATAGAAGAGTCGTATCTGTAGCCGCACGCCGTAAGCCGCACTCGTGTGGTGTGCGCAGACAAGGGTCTGCGCACACCACACGAGTCCGCAGCGTAGATAAGGATCTACGCTGTCGGATTATTACACACAACTGATCTGTCTGACGCCACGTCGGGGACTAACCTGATCCGAGATACCAATAGTTTAATGCTAAAGTGACAGTATTGGGAAGTATAACGTTGGATTGGATTTATGCAATTTGTGCATCGTATGGAAACTCATAGCCACTAACTACGAAATTCAAAATTCGAGCTATAGCTGGATCTGTAGATTTTAGATTCACTTTTGACATAAGCTCCATACAAAATAATATATGTCAAACACGAATCTCGAATCTCAAAATACATGTATGGATCGAATATTGAAAATGGCCGTAAAAGTAGCATGATTTGCCATCTGATATAAAGTCCTATTGTTAGTCACTTCAACCACAAATTGGACTGTCGTAGTCAATATGATACGCTTCTATCTACAATGTTGGATCATTACATACAACCGAGTTGTCTGATGCTGCGCTGCTGGCTACAGTGCCATATTTTTGTAACGTGATGGTTGAATTGGTGTGAATTTTCTAGGCCGCTCAATGTCCTCCAAGATAATAAATAGTAAAAGGCTTTAAATTGATACATTGTTACCTCAGTAACACAGTATTGTAACTGAGGTAACCTGAAGTGCAAAAAAGTCACATTTTTTTGGACTTGAGATAAAAAATGTAATCATCTCAAGCCAAAACCAATAATATCTAAGTAAACGTGCCGCAGCAGTAGGCCACCTGGTTGAATTACATAAAAATCCTTCCGTATACTTGAAAAGTAAGATGACGAGTGCAAAGCGGTGATTCGCCATCCGGCCACTACTAGGCTCTCATCTCTGGCATTAGAACCACTCAAAGATATTGGCCGACACCGTAGGCTGCATACACTCGGACTTATCGCACATATACCTATATAGTTAGTACGGAACTGAAATTTAATCGAGGCGAAGGATATAGAACTGTTCAACACTTGTTTAACATAGGTAATGTTTCGCACGTGGCGATAACGTATTGCAGAGACCAACAGACCGCTACGCATAGGGTCTCGGGTTCAAAACCGCAACACGCACCGATGAGTTTTCGAAGATGGGGAAATGAGTGTTTATAAAATTGTTAATTATCACTTGTTTAGTGTTGAAGGGAAACTGCATGTCTGAGAGTTCTCCATAAAGTTCTCGAAAGGCATGTGAAGTCTGCCAACCCGCAATTGGCTAGCTTGGTGGACTATGGCCCAACCATTCTCTGGCCGAGCCCAGCAGCGGTATACAGAAAATATATGTATCTGGCTGATGATGATGAATATGAAAATGCAGAGACGACAAAGTGATCGCCGCTACTGGTGTCGCGTGTTATGGACTTTTTATTTCTATAACAGACGTCATACATGTGAGCCGAAAAGTTAGGCGTAAGGCGTGCATAGGCATAGTTTTCAACTGGCTACGCGCGTTATGGCAGTCTATGTTGGTTCCTCAAATGTCTAAAATTATCTTGTCTTGTCATACAAGTTAGCATGTGAAACAAACGCGACGTTTAATTACAAGTTCATAATTAACACAATATTTACTTAAAATTTACGTGTACGAATATTTAATGTAATATTTCTCAATACTTAGTCAGATATAAATTAAATATAAAGTACCTTTATTCAGGCAAATACTTTACAGATGCAAAATAAAATGTCACTTCGGCAAAGCTTCTGAAAAATGAATAATAGTTTAAAAATGTTAAAATTAAGACGATTGGTAGAAGACAGATGGGTAACCCATCTGTCTTTGATCTGATATGAAAAGAGACATTTATCTCTTGAAAGTCAACGTGGAGGGCAGACGGATCGTGTTCGCCCTCCGCCCCTCTAGACGGCTATTTTGAACTTGTGACACTCACCACCAATATTTATTATATTATACGAGTTTTTGGAGCTGTAAGGATCTGGTTACACAGAAAGCGGCAACACAGAGAACTTTAGACATGAGTCAGTTGCTCATCTTGGCTATAACTCACTAGAAACTTTCCGTGCTAAATTAGCTTTAGTAGGTACTTACAAATGTCTACAAGTCTACCGGCTGTAAAACGAAAAATAAGTAGGTGCATACAAGTGAGAGAGACAAGATCAGAACTTGAACGTTTTCCGCTGGTTGTAATTAGATGTGTCGTGCGTCTGATACGTAATCCGTACATAATGAGGCTGAATAATGCGTATAAAACTTGTCTGCGCTACAGTAGGCACATTACGCGATAATCTCGCCGAGCTAGCGACGTGCCGCGGCGTCGTCTTCCCAGTGCGTGACACCTCCGATTCTAATGCCTTACAATTTACGAGCTTCTGATCTTTTTACCAGAATTAGGTTATGAGTTTTCCTCTTCGTGCTCCAAACGTATATAGGTATGAGAAAGTGATAAGATATTCTCTAAGTATCTTTTTGTTAGTCGTTTTGTCGAGTGTATTTTTGGATCTTAGAAATATCTAATCTTTTTTTGATCCATACGAGTCGGATTCATTTACGTTTTTATACGTTATATCGCTATACCTAGGCAGTTATAGCACCTAGCTATACTCCTAGTCTATTCACATAACCGTCACATGGTTGTTTCCGCCCGCTTCAGTAGGTAATATACTTTTATGTAGCTACCTACTTACTCAATTATTATTTCTGGAACTATCATAGTTGTCTTGTAAATCTCATATTTCGAGCAACTTTTAATTCCACAGCTCTAAAGTGTTGCCTACTTAGCCTACTTAGGTAAAATAATAGGAACATTAGATATTCTTGAAATTAAACTACAGTTTACGGATTTTATCGCGTTGTATTGGTTTCACTAAGTTATTACATTTGAAACTAAAGATCTAGAAACTATATTTTTAATTTATTACTAGCCGACGTTTCGAATTCTTTACAGAATTCATGTTCACGGCAGACTGAGGTGATATTTGTCTTTTTCTTGAATGTATAAGTTATCTCAAAGTACCCGAACATTTTTCAACTACTGGTGTTACTATTTACGCAGAATGAGCTCACAGTGTCCTTAGGTCTTCTGGTGACTTTGTCCTTCTTGGGTTTCATTAGCCTTATGACAGGGTCCCAAGCTGGAAGAACATTCCAACCATCTTCCCTATTGAAATTAGGGTGTTTTTTAATTTCAATAGCCTCTCGTATCATCCTTGGAAGAAAACGATGTTCTTTTGCGAGTATCTGTGGTTCATCAAATCGCAGGTAGTGGTTGGGTCCTTGTTCCACATGTTCACATTGTTCACACACAGCAGACTTTGTTGAGCGTTTATGTTTTATTTCAGCTATATGTTCTTTGAGTCGAATGCCTATGCTTCTTTTGGTTTGTCCAATGTATGAGAGCCCACATTCACAGTCAATTTTGTAGACACCGGCCTCTTGCAAGGGTAACTGACACACTTAATACTCCAAGGCCAGTTGTTTGTGAGTATTGGGATTTTCTTTCACTCGGCTTAAAACTGTGATATGTACTCCCATATAATATTAATGTCCTGACGCATGGCAGACACACAAAAGCAATGCCGATATATATTGTAATTGTTACAAACATAATTATTATGTGTTTCACACGTGCGGAATTTGAAATTTATCTCCAAATTTCTGTTTGTTTATAGTTTCCACCATTGTTATTATTGTTGGCTTCGCCGCTTGGCGTCTGTTTGCAACTTTCAAACTCCGCGCGATCAGGCGCGTGCACAGATAATTAATATACAATAGCCCATAGCCAATAGCCATAGACAGGTGACCATGGTGGAAGCTCTCAGTTTGTCCATTACTGTATGTTTAATTAGTTTTTTAAGATTTAACCAATTTGTTTATAGAAACTTTTTGCTCGCGTCCGTAATATATTTATTTTATTTATTAATAATTAATTTATTTATAAAAACGGTCCCAACTGAAAACCAGCGCCATCTTTTGTCACAAGATGGCAATATGCTGAGTTGGGCCCGATTCTGTTTAGGTTATAATATGATAAGTTAGTTTAAGTTTTTATGTTACTTTCTGTAACACCTGAGCAGAATAAATGAGTTTTCTTTCTTTCTTTCTTTCTTTCTGACACTTGACAGATGGTAATAATTGACTGATCTTCGTTGGCGGCTTGTAGTAAGTTTTGATAGAAGCTCGCTTCAAGATGTAGCCAATTTTGTCGGTCACGCCCTTGATGTATGGGAGGACAGCAGGTTGTCTTTCTACTGTGGCTGGTTTTTCTTTCTTCTGGGATCTGTGACAGCGGCGCGGCGGTCGGAGCTTGTTGTCTTGCAGAACTTGCCTGACATGTTGAAGCTCAGCGTCCAGGTGTTTCTTGTCACAGATCCCGCGGGCTCTCTGAAGCAGAGACATTCCTACAGTAGCTAACTGTTTAGGATGGTGGTGAGATTCACCATTTAAGTACCTATTTGTATGGGTCTTTTTCCTATACACAGTATGGCTTAAGGAGTTGTTTTTATTCCTGATGACAAGTATATCTAAGAAAGCTAAAGACTTGTTTGCCTCTAATTCCATTGTGAATTGTATTTGGTTATTAATAGAATTAAGATGGTTTAGGAAAGCATTAATACTATCTGTTGGTAAAATTGTGAAAGTGTCATCTACATACCGCTTGTAGAACCTCGGTGTGATGGTGGCAGTCTGCAGGGCTCGCGCCTTGAAGTCCTCCATGAAGATATCAGCGACAACAGGCGATACTGGGGAGCCCATTGCTACACCGTCTACTTGTATGTTGTATTTCTTGTCCCATAACAGATAGCCCGTTGTCAGGCAGTGTTTGAGTATTTCTGCATATTCCTCAAGCATGTTGTTTTCTCTCAGCTTCCTTCTAGTAATTTCTACACAGTCATGTACTGGTATGCATGTGAATAATGACTGTATATCAAAACTAACCATAGTTTCCTTGTCAGAGAGATGTAGGTGTTTGATTTCATTGACAAAATGGTAGGAATCTTTCACATGTGCTCTCGTATTGCCTCTGAGCGATGAGAGAATCTTTTCCATGTGTTGAGCCAGTCTGTAAGTTGGTGCGCCTATCTGACTATCTATCGGGCGTAGAGGAGCGTTTTCCTTGTGTATTTTTGGTAGCCCATACATTTGAGGAGGTTTTACACACGATGGTATTGAATATTTCACGTCCAAATCAAGTTTTTCGGAGTATTTTTTAACAATATCACAAGTTTGCTTGAGTATTTTGTTCGTAAAGTCTGACTTAACCAACTTGTAGGAACTTTCATCCGACAAAAGATGTTCCATTTTTTGTTTATACTCGGACGTGTCCATCACTACCGTTGCATTTCCTTTATCTGCTCGGAGTACTGTAAGTTCAGGCCTAGCTTGTAAGTTCTTCAGTGCGAGATATTCGGTCTTAGGTGGATTCCTTGCCGGCACTTTCGATTGACGTTATACAGCAGAAACGTCTTGTCGTATGGCCTCGAAATCTTCCTTACTCACATTGTTCTTGACTAGGCAATCCTCAACGTTGCAAATAATGGTTTCATACGGTATTCTTGATGGAGTTATCGCGTAATTTAAACCTCTGTTAAGTACTCTCTCGGTATTTTCATCTTACGTGTGTTTTGACAGATTGACAACTGTTTGTCTATGGGCGGACGGTAGCGTGTGATTGGTCCGTGCGAAAACGTTCTGTTTCATGTTGTACTGGTCATTTGATTTTTGTTGTAATTTTTCCAATTTTTGAATTTTGTTACGTTTACATGCATAAATTTTTTGATGTTTCTCTGTTGTTTATTGCATCTATGCATTGTTTAAAATCAAATGAAGTTGTCAATCTGTATATTTCGTTACATAAATTCTCAAAATTTTTATTTATTCTGCGTAAGTCAGCTCGGTGTCCATGGATCTTTTGTATGAGTAACTTTTGACTTGCCTGTTTTAAGATCTTAGCGCTGCCACGTATGTCCTTCTTGGCTGATATCATGCAGCATGTAGGGATGAGATCGTGATCCCGGCATCTCTTCAAGAAATTTAAATATCTTGCGCGCTTGGTTTGTAGATCTTCTAACCGGCGTATTTTTGTTGCTGTTTCCAGTCCGTACTGGTTCACATAGTATCTTCTTGGGTTTACGCGAATGCTATACATTGAAATTAAACTACAGTTTACGGATTTTATCGCGTTGTATTGGTTTCACTAAGTTATTACATTTGAAACTAAAGATCTAGAAACTATATTTTTAATTTATTACTAGCCGACGTTTCGAATTCTTTACAGAATTCATGTTCACGGCAGACTGAGGTGATATTTGTCTTTTTCTTGAATGTATAAGTTATCTCAAAGTACCCGAACATTTTTCAACTACTGGTGTTACTTTTTACGCAGAAAGAGCTCACAGTGTCCTTAGGTCTTCTGGTGACTTTGTCCTTCTTGGGTTTCATTAGCCTTATGACAGGGTCCCAAGCTGGAGGAACATTCCAACCATCTTCCCTATGGAAATTAGGGTTTTAGGCAACTCTAAGGAGGATCTCGCACGCATACCAGAGTCTCATAAAGCTTCTCCAGACATTGAGTTTGAGAAGTCTGTACCGCATAAGGTTCTCGGTTTACGCTGGGACAAATCCTGCGATAGTTTTCGGTTTGATGTCTCACCACCAGATGATAAGTGCACCAAACGCACTATGCTGTCCACAGTGGCTCGGCTCGACTATGGGACATAATGGGTTTTGTGGCTCCCACAATTTTGTACGCCAAGCTCTTGATCAAAGAGCTTTGGCTATCAAAGTGTGAGTGGGATGAAACACCCCCTGACCACGTTGTCGCTGCTTGGGGCCAGTTTTGTATTGAGCTTACCGCGCTCAATCAAATTACTATTCCACGTCATCTTGGGTTGGTAGATGGATGTACCATCAATTTAATAGGTTTCGCTGACGCCAGCGAGCGTGCTTATGGCGGAGTCGTATATTTGCAAGTCCGCATTGGTTCTAACTACTCGGTCTCCCATCTATGCACTCGCACTACGCATGTCATCGTGGTCTAAGTTACTCCGCGCCATCGTTTATGTCTATAGGTTTCTTAGGCACCTACCTAATGAGACTTTTGTATCAAGTACTGACATCAAATTCGCAGAATGTAAGTTACTACGAGCTGTACAGGCTGTTCATTTTAGTAACGACATTCAAAATTTTAAAGACGCTATCCTTAGACTCAAGCCGTTTCTCGATGAACACGGCGTCATACGCGTTGGGGGTCGTCTGTCAAATTCGGATGAACCTTATAACTACAAACATCCTTGCATTCTGCCGCGACATGATCATGTTGTAGACCTTCTTGTTGATTTTTATCACAAGAAGCACCTCCATGCCGGTCCAGAGTTGCTTATGTCCTTACTTAGGCATAAGTATTGGATTTTAGCCGCTCGACAAATAATTCGTCACAGAATACATAAATGTAACGTCTGTTTCAAATTTCGTCCGCGTCCGACTTTCCCTCCCATGGCCGATCTCCCTAGCCAGCGCGTCAACCAGGTTGCTAAAGCGTTTACACACACCGGTTGTGATTACGCAGGACCACTGCAGTATACGCCAGTGCGTGGTCAAGGTGTTAAAAGCCGTAAAGCCTGGCTATGTATTTTTACATGCTTAACGACGCGCGCTACGCATATTGAAGTTGCGACAGATTTAAGCACGGTGTCATTCCTGGCAGCCCTTAAACGATTTCTCTCACGGCGCGGCCCTATAAAGTGTTTGTACACGGATAACGGCACTTGTTTTGTGGGCGCGAGCTCTTATAAGTTTCTCAGGGAAGAATATCGTACTCGTCTTCAGGAAGAACTTTCCATAAATCATATTGACTGGAAGTTTATTCCACCAGCATCACCACATTTCGGTGGATGTTGGGAAAGCATGGTCAAAGTAATTAAAACGCATCTCTTCAAGGTTATAGGTCAACAGATCCTCTCTTACGAAGAGCTTTTAACTGTCCTTGCACAAGTCGAGGCACTGATTAACTCGCGTCCGCTCACGGCATTGAGTAGTGACCCTGCAGAACCATCCGCGTTAAGCCCTGCACATTTTCTGAACACAGTGCCATTATCGTCATTTCCGACTCCTGAAGTAGACTCTTCAAGCTTGCTCCAGAGACATACTCTGCTGGATAAACTCGTGCAGTCGTTCTGACGGCGCTGGCGTGCGGAATATCTACACCAGCTTTAGGCTAGATCCAAGTGGAATAGTCCTGCATCCCCTATACAGGAGGGTACGTTGGTCGTCATAATACATGATAATGCTCCGCCGCTTTCATGGCCGTTAGCCATCGTAGAGAAATTGCATACTTCCAAGGACGGTACAACCCGCGTTGTTACCGTGAAAACCGCTAAGGGGAGCTACGTGCACCCTGTTGTACGTCTCTGTCTGCTTCCAACTCAGTGAGATCTAGCCTGAAGTTGGATCTACCTCTTAAATTAAGTATTTAGTTTTTTTTTATTATGGGACTAATCCCACCCTCACTCCCACTACTGTGTCACCTGTGTAGCCAGGTTCAGCAGCAGTGACCATTGATGACAACGAGTTTTGACACTCGTGAAGTCCCGGGGAAAGTTAAACTGTCTTGGAACCCGCAACGAACTTAATCAGAAGTATATTGGAGGAGTTGGAAAATGAATAATCCACTTCCCTCCTTAACAAAGCGGGAGACAAGCAACGAAGAGATATAGTGATGAGAAAAGATAAGCACCACGGACATGAGCATTAAGGGGGCCTAAATTGTGAACTATGCCTGTTTCCAGTAATATGTATGGCAGAAACGCCTAAACGCACGGAAATTCATCCTACTTGCCACAAGATCCGTATAGTACACTACTCCAGATATTACCTCTAATTCATTAAGCATGATATTACGTTCAATTTGCCAAAGACTACACTCCCATAGTATGTGATGAGCAGATTGTTCATAATTGTTGCCAGATGTTGAACATTGACATAACGGTGAATCAACTAGCTTAAATGAATACAACTTGCTCTTAAAGTTGCCATGACCTGTAAGAAATTGGGCTACACAGTGATCTACCTCCAACCAGTTCCTCGCCAGTCGCTCTCGGACGCATGGGAAGAACTGGTAGAGGTGACGGCCCTTAGTTGATGTGTTCCAGCGACATTGCCATTCATCAAGAAGATCGTCATAGACTGTGGATTGATGGTTCAACAATCTAGCGATCTTATGTCTGTCGCGCGGAGCTAGAAAATTTAGATCCATGTTATCTCGTGTCACGTAATACATTGCTGCTCGTCTTTGTGCCTCAAGATCGACTGGAAATACACCTGCCAGTACTGGCAAAGCTTCAGTACTAACTGTCCTATAAGCCTTGCACAAAAATATCAACGCGAGACGTTGACTTTGTAGCATTTTACGTCGTACAGCACCGATAGTAGCTCTATCAGCCCATGCAGGCGCACCATAACACATACAACCCAGATATGTTGCACCATAAATTACTTTCAAAGTTTTGAACGAAAGCCCCCATGTCGCAGTTGATATATTTGACAAGGCGTAAAAACTTCTTTTAGATTTTTCACCTACTGTTTTAATGTGCTCTACAAATGAAAAGTTTCTCTCTAAAACTAACCCTAAATAACAAACTGATTCTTTGTTTCTAACGGTGATGTTATTGAATTTGATTCGAGGCGGTGTTTTTAAGTTCCCTTTCAAAAGTAATTGAAATGTTTTTTGTGGAGAAAAATATAAACGATTGCGTTCACCCCAATTGTTGATTAAGTCTAAACATTGATTAGCTAACCTTTCAAGTCCTACCCTAGTATTAGATTGAATAAGTAAAAGACCGTCATCTGCGTATCCGGTCAATGAGCAACCTGGTGGTAGTGGTATGCTTAGAAAGTCATCAAAACCTAGATTCCATAAATACGGGCCTAACACTGATCCCTGCGGACAACCCATGGTCAGCGCCTTCGACACAGCATGGTCGCCTAATTTTAACTTTGCTGTTCCATGTAGGAAATACGTATAAATGAGAGAATATATGTTACTAAAGCATCCACGAGACTTTAATTTAAGTAAAAGCATTGGCCACCATGCGTTGTCGAAAGCGCCAGATATATCTAAGAATATACCTAGCACATATTGTAGTGTTGATGACGAAACTATCTTCCTAACCGATATAACTGCGTCAACTGTAGATTTACCTACTGTGAAGCCAAACTGTCTATCGCTAAATCTAATACCGCCCGGCAGAAGCCGGGGAACTACGAGACATTCTAAAAGCTTTCCTAGTGAAGTGTTAAGTATTTAGTTTGTAGTTTTCGCTATAATTGCGTTTGTAGTTTTCGCTAAAGTTAATTTAGATTAATTTTATTATCATATCGCTGTCTTAGCCTATTGATGAGTTATGCGGTAGTACACCCAACATAGCTAAGTTCAATTGTATTTCTTTTAAAGGCAACCCTTTAGGGCCGGGGGGATATGGTAGCGCCATCTACCTTTCCATCGAAAACTAATCACATCAACGTCAATGGTTCGTCGCTGCTTGGCCAATGCGAGCGATACTATGTTTCCGTCTCTGTCTATCCCATTCCCTGGAAGGGGCACGCCTTTCGCGGATTGGTCGCCGCGATCGTCGACGCGAGAGACAGTCCAGAAATTTCGAGAAGCTAAATACGTGTCCACCATACCGTACCGCACCGCTATAATTTTACCGCTCTCGCTTTATACTAAAAACCACCCGTGAGTGAAAGTGATTTGTGTAGTAGAGTGATTCAAACAGCTTCAGGATTCTCGAAGACACCAGGAGGCTGCCATTTGCAAGGCAAGGCGGGCGGGCGGTTTTAGTATAAAGCAGGAACGGTAAAATTATGGCGGTGCGGTATGGCGGACACGATCTCAGCGTCTCGAAAGTTCTAGACTGTCTCTCGCGTCGATGATCGCGGCGACCAATCCGCGAAAGGCGTGCCCCTTCCAGGGAATGGGATAGACAGGGACGGGAACAAAAGGCATCGCTCGCATTGGCCAAGCAGCGACGAACCATTGACGTTGATGTGATTAGTTTTCGATGGAAAGGTAGATGGCGCTACCAAGTTGTGACGGTATTAATTTTGCATTCCATAGAAACGTCGAAACGATTACTTGTAATAAAGAGTTTGATTCTCAAAAATATTTAGTTCTACGTAGTTAAAAAATACGCGTTACGTGATCTCAAAACAAAAACTTGCTTACTATCTAGGTAACTACACGATCTGGCAAAAGATGTTGTAAAATGTGTCAATGCCTTCGTTTATTGTAATTAATTAGGTCTAAATTTTCTGTAGTCAGGGACTTACGTGTTGTAAATCCATAAGTCTCGTCAGTTTGCATTCTATTCCACGCTTTGACTCAGGCGCGTCGAGTCGAGTCGAAACACAGAAGAATAACATCTATTCTCTTTGAGTCGAAACGTATCATTCGCCTGTCAAGCAATGCACAATTGCACATGGATGATATATCTGGAGGATGGAGGATTCGGAGATTAAGAGATACAAAGAAGAATGGCAAAATCAGTGTTGCTTATTTATGAAAGCGAGCATGAATGAATTTATATACATTTTATAGAATGACTAGAGGACTCCAGCAGCAACGCCGTCCAATCTCTGTATTTTATTAGATACTAGAGGACGCCAGCAGCAACGCCTGCATTTTTTTTTAATTTACCCGTTTTGGGAAATGCCTTCTTAGTGCACCCCTACGGTCCCTAAGGAACACACATGCCAAATTTCAGCTTCCTACGCCTAATAGTTTCGCCTGTAGCGTGTCTGTCAGTCAGTCAGTAACGCAAGAATTTTATATATTAAGATAGCTGTAGTTTATTTTATTAGTTACTATTTTTTTATTCAATGGGATAAAACAAATATCTAATCAAGAAATATTTTGTTACATCTGAAATGCACATAGCAATAACTAAACGTCAAAAGCGAGGTTTTAT
Organism: Euclidia mi; assembly: GCA_944739405.2. NCBI lineage: Eukaryota > Metazoa > Arthropoda > Insecta > Lepidoptera > Erebidae > Euclidia > Euclidia mi. Next base: position 20,550,282 of record OX123200.2, read on the forward strand.
AAGAATCATTAAATCCTCTTTTATCATTGACATATACTCTAACGATAGACGGAGCATTCCTTATACATATTTTGTTCAAATTGTCTAATGTATGACGTCTAATCGTACTAGCGCAACACGCAGGCGCAAGCAGCGCCAATGACTTACAGTGTCTAGTTATTATTATAGCCAATCAACAACAACAAGTCCTAGCATCTTACCAATGAGTATCCAATAGTTCTCTAACGCTACTGGCTGCTTATTGCCATTTGCAAAGACTATTTACATCACAGAAGAGATGTTTTCTGTCTACAATATTTCATCAACATAATAAGAACAGTTTATTTATGAAAATAAAAGGAATTAATTGCTGGGGGTTTATTTAAGTAAAAAAATAGAATCTATAAACATATTCAGATGTTTTATTACAAAATAGAAAAATGTATTCGTGGGCATAAGTTCAAGACACTAAGGCAACTTAGTTGCCTCACGAATAATTCTAATTTTTAAACTTTAAATTTATCTTACTATGAGAATTGCTTAAACATATCCTAATATATAAGGCAGGATTGTTTGTCATTCTGTAAAGATGCCCTTGCTGACCACAGAGTTCTAAACCTACACATGTGGCAGATGGCACTATGTGCTACCATAAGGAAACCAACTATTAAAAAAAAATCTATGACGAAGTGGCCTGAGTAGCTTAGTCGGTACGGTATCGACGTGGTCGCGGGTTGAAGTCCTACTCCTGCCTAAAAAAAATATTTTAAATTGCAGATAAATTTACTCTAGCAAGAAATGCTCAAAAATATATTTTAATAACTATTCGATTGCCACCAAACACAATTAATTTTATGGTTTTTTGTCTATTGGTCGGATAATGGAAATCAGGATCTGTTTTGGCCTCATGGTTCAATATTATTTTTGCGTATTTTTCTATAACTGCAAATGTGTACCTACTATGATGACGTGTTGAAATATTTGTTAATATGGTTATTACGATCAATATACCAAAAAATAAAAAGAACACAGAATCAGTGTTATACAACGTCAAATTGGTTCACGAAGTCTGGTCTTAGTCATATATTTTACCTACAATCACTTGCAATGTATTTCTGCATAGTAGTTAGTCTATGATCGTAAATGACGTCACATAAAAATAAAGAAATACATTTTAATGTGGTATTATGATACATTTAACTCTTTTATTTACATAAATAATTAAAAATATTGACTAACGCTACTACGGATACTAGCTCTGATTCAAATTAATCGATATATCGTCGCCACACAGTCAATAAACGAAGCGGACCCACACTGCAGGAAAGTCAAAGTGACACTAGATTGCTTTGCCGGTATGTTCATGCAAAGCATTTGAACAAAGTAAATGTTCTGAATGCTACATCTAGTACTTTAGTACATATATATCGATGTCTTTTATGAAGTTAGAAACCTTACAAAAAAACGACGAATCGCGTGAATTTCTTGTCATCTGTCATTGATACAGTCAGAGAGGTTGGACGTTTAGGATACAGTTGTGACCACAGAACACCATATACCCTGACGGGGTTGTGACAGATCTTATGAATGAATGTCTGTATTGGTATATTTATTTTACGCATTTTCACATTGTTGTGTTAACCTTTCTTAGGTTAGCTTTCGTTTCTGCTTTCAGTTAAGCTTTTGCATCCTGAGTGTTGAATACCTACTTATGGTGTTACACAATTATGTTGTTGTGATACTGGACATACGACTGAGACAAAAATCTAATACGTATTGTTATTTTGAACAGATTTTTTATTTGTGTAGTATGGGATTTGATGATTATACATTATGTGCATTGTATGATATCTGGGATATATTCGTCGTCAAGCTATTATTCCGTCACCAGTTCAGTTTTTCGAAGAAGTCGGAGGCATTATATAATGGTTCAAATGTAAATAAATGCTTTGTTACCAAACATATTTTATTTTCACTTAATTACTATTTTATGATACATACATAGGGCTGATGAAACGCCAAATGAGTAAAGTACCTCTAAATGCTAAATAGCGCGAGAGTTTGCAAAGTATAATTAGTGTAAGTTTGCTGGATAGAGTATAGAGCAACATAATTACAGCGAAGTGTGATATACCTATATAATTATAAAGAAAATCGTAGAAGTATTTGTTGGAAATATTGCACTCAGATGATATACCATTCCAATCACAGTTCTGTTATGCTCGTGATACCTATGTACTAGCAAAGAGCTCAAATATTTACATAGGTAGCTCCTTGAATCGTCACCTGACGGTAGTCATTAGCGTTCTGCGCAATGTACGTTTATTAATTGTACTGCACATACGTGAACAAGAACTTATCACTGTGACAGCTGTGACACTAGTGACCACAGATAATATACTATAACCATATTAGTGACTAACTTCAGACCTGCCTACACTAAATGCGCGAGGTGTAACTTACAACTATTTAACTTCGTTTTCTATTAAAATCCCATAACATAAAAATATTCTGTAATTACATTTTACTAAATAGGCCTTAGATCTATCTTTTTAAAGTATTTGTACTAATGCTCGCGAAGTATTAACGCGACACTGATAATGTTCGGTGGTTTGCCATTGTTCTTTGACAAATTTTGTATGAAGCCTATGTTAAATTTGCACACACTAATCTTCAAATCCATGGATAGATCGGATATTGATTCAGGCGGTAAGTCAGTCGCACTAACTATATACATATGTATACGACAATACGAACTCTAACCCAGTCAATTGCATTGTAGGTAATATAGGTAGTAAATAAGCCTTATTCAGAGAGTAATCTACTACTACAAGTATAATTGTAGGACCTTGTTCCGTTTATTTAAAGCAAGCGCTCTTTACACCGGTAAGTGTAAAATTACCTTCTAAAACAACACGTTCGTAGTGCAGACTAGTAGACTGCCTTATAACAATGAATTCGAAACGGCGGCATACAATCGAGTTAAGTGCAGATTGTGGTTTTGCAACGCAACAGAAACTTATTCTATTGTCCTTTGGTTGAACATGTATGCCGCAGAACAAGTGCACAACGTCAATTTTTATCTTTGAATTGTCTAACAAAGTTTGGGAGCCGCAGATTTTAAAGGTATGTTGTAAAAAACTAAACTTGTAGCGCTCATAGTGTCTCTTGACAGCCTTTACCTATAATAGATTTGCAAAGTTATGAAACGTTCAAAGAGGTAACCATCTGGATGGGTTGCTGCATTTACGTCAGCACATCTTAAGCCGTCGGTCCCAGTTTTTGTCTCAGGATAAAAATAGATTGGCTATATCGGAAGCCTTCAAGCGGTCTACAAAATCCAACACTATGTAGATGGCCACACACTCACATTGGCCTGCTCTGCAGTGGGACAGATTATAAATACAGCTGATGATAAGAGCTAATTATCGGTAGCGTTGTAGGCACAATAATATCTTTAGCTTTTCTTAAGAGTTTTTTTTATTACTTTTCACGATTCGACCACGAAAACATTCAAATGACCTACATTTGTAATTATTTATTCAATAACAGTTACACCGTAACGTTCATATGAACATGTAGAAATAATAACAGAGCTCTACGTTAAATATGTTTTATTTATAATTCAATAAGAACTCGCTTTAATTTTTCATTTCTTACATGTAGCGCAACTTTTCTCTTTTACGCCAAAACCTAATAGCACAAGCTGAACGTCGGGGGCAACACTGCAACTCCATTTAACTCGAACCAAAGGGTAAATAGACGTTTTCTTAGCAACTTGTATTTACTGTTTTGTACACAATGAAGCATTTTCTGTAGACGTGGATAATTATCTGATATCCGACGGCATTTAAGACCGCACGGCACGGCAGCCGTTGCCGTTTTATAATAACATCTTTTAATTCGCTCGGCGGCTCATCTCCTACCAATTAGTTGCCGGTGACACCATGACTGATTATTTCCTACAGGCTTTCCACTGTGGCTGCTCAGCTATGACGTCACGACACGAAAGGGCTGCGACACGCTGAGTGCGACTAATCGCAAGCACGCTTAAGATATTGTTCACAATGTTTATAACAAGTTGTACACTGTGTATCTATTAACATAAATGTCTGTTAAATTACAGAGTTAATTACTATCTTAATCCTCGATCCACGGTAATGCCTTTTGCGGTTAGCTTTCGTTTCTGTGTGATAATGAATATGAGAGGAAAGGTTTTATGGTAGAATAGAGGTGTCCACAGCTACGTTTGCATATAATTTAACTGTTTCTGTCCAAATCCTTGGGAATTTCAGGTAAGCCCATAGTGCACCCCTACACACCTCAAGGAATATAGATGTCAAACTGCAACTTCTTGTGCTCAGTAGTGTCAACTATACTTTGCCTGTTAGTCAGGCAGTAACGCAAGAATTTACATATGTATACAGATTGATTGATGATGATTAAAAATACTGATGAGAAGTTTTTAGGTATTTTAGTCTTTAATTGTTTACCATTGGTACATATAAATTTATAATGCCTCAACTTCTACCTACTTACATAAGACTTAAATGTAAAGCTTTACTAATAAGTGAAAAAGATAGAAAAGTTTAAATTTTTGCAAGCAATTTTACGGTTAAATACTTGAAAATGTGTGTGTAAAACTATAAGTACCAACAGAATGCTTGCTACCTACTTTAATCATAATAAAAATACGCTGCCATATTTCTAGTTAGAACGAAATCAGTATCAGTAAGAGTACATCTTACTATGATGATGATGATGATGTGATCCTCTTATCCCTCATTAGGGACATACGGCTCGCAGAAGAGTCTTCCATTTTTGGCGGTCGTGGGCGGCCTCCTCCAGTTCTTTCCAGCCGAGATCAGTTGAAGCAGCCTCCTTTTCGACGTCTTACTATACCTATATAAAAACCAATATTCGTATGAGATGTGCATGTGTATTTGATTTGCGGCAACACAGCTCATCTGATTACGATTAAATTGGATTAGCGGTAAGGGATCCTGCCTGTTAAGGTGCAGGCACAGGTCTGGTGTTGGTGGAAGTTTGGAATTACAACCAAGACAAATCTTTGTCTGGTGAGCACAATTATTTCATGCGACTGGTTGTATATCTATCTATCTATATTGTCACGCCTGTCTCCCATTGGGGTAAGCAGAGACTATGGAACGTCACATGCTTCGGTTCAAACATACCTCTTTCGCTTCCTCGACATTCATTAACCTCATCATGCATGCGCGTCGGTTATGGGTACTTTTAATTTGGCCCTTTTTCAGTACGTCACCTATTTGTTTGGCATACGTCATACGACATTTCCATTCATTCTCGCACGATACACTCCTTTCGTATTTCTTTTTTTATCCATCCGTTCCAAATGGCCAAACCAACTGGTGGTTGTATATTTATGTGCATTAGGTGTGTATTTAGAAATATCTGGTTATCATATGTCGCACGGGTGATTGGTTTGGAGGTGGTGAGCCAGACTCAATCACTCGCCGATCAAAAAAAGGAAGAAAATCAGGTTTTACTTACAAATGAAAACACTTCTAGAATAATACACTTCAAGATATTATTACGGACGGGGTAACGGGATTGGAAGGAAACACCGAGTAGCACTGATGACACTTTATTCAACTTGACACACGACACGCCGTTTAATTTCGACGCAGACAGCACCAACACTAGCGTCTTTTGCACTGCACTTTTCACTGCACTTCACTGCACTTTACTGCACTATACTTTCACTTCACTTTTTTACTACTTCTTCTTTCTTCCTTTTACTTCTTCCTCTTCTTCTTCACTTTACCACTTTTCAACTTAAACTGGCGCTTAGCGCTTCTACACCGCCTTATATACCCCTAGGAATGTTCTAGATCTACTAATTTCGATTGTCTTTGCGTTATTCAATTGTTTTCCATCTCCTGTCTCTTTTTAACCTTTCCATTCTGTCTTGAAGTTTCTAGAGTTTTCTAATCTTTATTCGAAATATTTAAATTTGTGTTTCCATCTCCTGTCTCCTTTTAACCTTTCCATTCCTTCCTGAAGTTTCTAGAATTTTCTCGAAATATTTAAATATTCTTTTTAAATATTTGCCAAATATTCATAAACATTTTCTAAATTTCATAAAAACCATAATCCACATAACTGTTATGACTGGGATTTGAACCCACGCCATCAGAACGTGAACGGGATGTGTTATCCGCACGGCCATCGCCTTGTTGTCAATGACTGGTGAATTTGGCGAACACTTGACACAGTGTATACGTCATCGAGCTAAAAACTCATTTCCAAATAATAAAATAGTCTTCAAACCTCTTTGCTAATTATTGTGTTCAGCGACCGGCTAGTTTGTCGTGTAGACGTCAGTAGTACTTGGCAACGGTAGTGATGACAGCTTGACATGACACCGGCCGTCACACTACCCCCTCTCTAAGACATGCTCGTCCCGAGCATTGTTGGATCCATGATATACCGCTATCCTATCCTCATGAACAATCTTCAGTGGACTTCTAGGTGTCTTCCGAATTCTGTATGTTACGTCATTAATTTTCGTTATAACAGTATATGGTCCTTCCCAGCTTGGCTGTAATTTCGGAGATTTTCCCTTACATCGAACCGGATTATGAAGCCACACCAAAGTTCCCACTTCGAATTCTCTTGCATTTGCGCGCCTGTCATATCGAGTCTTCATTCATTCTCCCGCTTGTAAATTCTCTTGTCTAACGTGTTCATGAATTTCTTCGAGCTTTCTTCTTAATTCACATGCATAATCGGTAACACAGCTAGGCGTCCCTGGAGGACATCCAGCAAGAAGGTCTACTGGAAGTCGTAGCTCCCTTCCTAAATTTGTTCGTGCCGGGGTTGTTGCCGTACTTTCATGTACAGCGGCTCTGTAAGCCAGAAGAAATAGTGGGATATATTCGTCCCAGTTTCTCTGATGGCAATCGACCACTTTAGCAAGATGCCGCTCCAATGTCTGGTTAAATCTTTCCACCATTCCATCTGATTGAGGGTGATAAGGAGTTGTCCTGGTTTTGTGGATCGCCATCATCTTGCAGATTTCTTGAAAGAGTTGCGATTCAAAGTTTCTCCCTTGGTCGCTGTGGATTTCTAACGGTAAACCAAATCGACAAAATACTTCATTTACTAATTTTGTCGCGACTGTAATTGCTTCCTGATTAGGGACTGCAAAAGCTTCTGGCCACCTCGTGAAATAATCCATCACCACCAGAATGTAGCGATTACCACTTTCTGTCAAAGGAAATGGTCCAGCTACATCCACAGCAATCCATTCCCAAGGAGCTCCCACAGTGTATAGTTTTAGTGCTCCGCGGCTCCGAGTTTGCGGCCCTTTAACTGAAGAACATTTAACGCATTTCCTGCACCAGTCTTCAACGTCTTCCCTACAGTGCAGCCAATAAAAACGTTGACGAATCTTCAGTAAGGTTCTTCGCACTCCAAGATGTCCGCCAGATGGGCCATCATGACAAACTCGCAAAACTTCAGGAATCATTGATTTTGGCACTATTGTTTGAAGATAACTGTCTCTTCCAGAAGCACTTTCCCATTTTCGACAAAGTAGTCGTCTTGTATTATTAGGCTGTTCCATAGCGCCCAATAACTTTTCGTCACGGTACTAGTATCAGCCACCTCACTCCATTCTGGCCGAAGGGAGTTATTCTTTAGCCGCTCCAGTATCGGTTTCAAATCCTTATCTTCTTCCTGCGATTTAATAATGAACTGCTTGTTCCATCGCCCGTCGATAGTATCCGTTCTAATTACCTTGATGGCAGCTTCTTCTTTTCCTTCTTGTCGCTTGCAATGTTTGCAGCTCTTATCACAGGGACGTCTTGATAAGGCATCAGCATTACCGTGAGATTTTCCGCCACGATGCTCAACTTCGAAATCGTACTCTTGAAGTTGTTCTATCCATCGAGCTACCTGACCCTCACAATTTTTAAACTGTAAAAGCCACTTAAGCGCTGCGTGGTCCGTCCGGGTCCGGAATTTTCATCCGATCAAGTACTTTTTAAAATGCTGGAAAGTTTTCACTACCGCTAGAAGCTCTTTTCGTGTGGTACAGTAGTTCCTTTCCGGTTTAGACAGCGATTTGCTAAAGTAGGCAATAACAGCCTCCTGATCTCCTTGTCTCTGGGAAAGAGTTCCACCAATACCCACATTGCTTGCGTCTGTGTCAACAATGAATTCTCCGTTGACGTCGGGATATGCAAGAATTGGCGCTTCACATAAATGCGTCTTCAACTCTTCGAAAGCAGTTTGAAATTTTTCATCCCAATTAAATGGTCGTTTTTGATCAGTCAGCTCATGTAAGGGTTTTGTGATGCTCGAGAAATTCTTCACAAAACGTCTGTAATAAGAGCAAAGCCCCATAAATGAGCGCACCTGCGTCTTGTCTTTAGGCATGGGTCAATCTTTAACCGCCGAAATTTTGGCAGGGTCCTTCTCGATGCCATTTTCAGAGACGACATGACCCAAGTAGTTAACTTGTCGCTTGAAAAATGAACATTTTTTAAGACTGAGCTTCAGATTTGCATGTTTCAATCTATTGAGTACACTTTTTAGCTTCGTGAGATGATCATCCAAGTCTCGGCCCATTACAATTATGTCATCGAGATACACCAGACATGCTTCCCCTAAAAGCCCGGCAAGGATGTGTTCCATTAACCTTTCGAAAGTAGCAGGTGCATTGCACAATCCGAAAGGCATAACATTGAAATGCCAAAGCCCTCTGCCCATTGAAAAAGCTGTCTTCTCTTTGTCTTTTGGGTCCATTTCCACTTGCCAGTAACCACTTTTTAGGTCTATTGTTGTAAACCACTTCATTCCGCATAATGTGTCTAACGTGTCGTTTATTCTAGGCAAAGGATCACTGTCTTTCTTAGTTACATCGTTCAATCTTCGGTAGTCAATGCAGAATCTAGTCGGTCCATCCTTTTTCTGTACCAATACTACAGGCGAGCACCACGGGCTAGTCGATGGCTCAATAACCCCGTTTTTCCTCATATCTTCGATCATATCCTCTACCTCCCTCTCTCTAACAAAACGAACACGTCGTGGGTGTTGACGGATCGGTTGTTCATTCCCTGTATTGATGGTGTGTTTTACTACTCCTGTCTTTCCGATGTCACCGTCGTCCTTTGAGAAAATGTCGACGTAATGTGTCAGCAATTTCTTTGCTTTCTCTGATTCGATTTCCGTTAGATCGTCTTTGCAACCTTGCAAAACACTATCTACGTTAAAGTTAGTCTCAGCCACACTCTTGGTTTCCTGACAGTTTCGTAACCAAGCGACTTCCACGGACTCCCTATCTCAGAACCCTTCTTCAAAATTTTTTCTTCATCACTTAAATTTATGACAGGTATAACAGCCATTTGTGAAGAAGCAACAACTACACATGCTGGCAACCATGGATCGTGATCTCCATTGTCTTCTATCATTATGCAACGTCGCTGACTCGAAGTGGCAGGTAATGTGACAGGAACAAATGTCTGTGACCTAGGTGCGAGCTTGCTCTCCTTGAGGCACAAAACTTTCTCGTGCCTCCACCTCTCATTGGAATCTCCACATCTCCACACTTTAGGATACCACACTTAATATCCAATCTACATTGGTGATCTCTGAAGAAGTCTAGCCCAACAATGCAGTCGTCGATGATGTCTGCAATCAGTGCTTTTTGCCAATACAATTTGTCACCTACTTTGAAAGCCACTATTTGCTCTCCCCTGACTGGGATGTGCTGGCCGGTAGCCGTTGTCAGTCGAGGTCGAATTGACTGTTTTAGAATCTTTCCATTCTTCCTTATCAGGTGAGTCCCTATAACAGTTCGAGACGCACCGGTGGCCAAGGTCAGCAAACAGGTAACGCCATTGACCGCTCCATCAATGGTTAAACTGTTCCCATCCGTGCTTTGTCGGATACAAACTTTAGGGGCTTTTCGTCTACCGGCCAGCGCTTGCCCCGCAGCCCTGGCTGGAATTAGTTTTCCTGGTCATGTTCGGGCGTTTGAACAGTAGCGTCAGTCTTACGTTTACGTTTCAGACAGCTACTGCTGAAATGCCCTGGTTCCCTACAGCTATAACATTTTGGGCCAAATCTTCGCTCTGTTCGCTGCATTTCTGCGGCCACAACTCGCACTCGTCCACCCTTGATGTCTCGACGGACAGCCTCCACTTCGAGAGCATGCGCTAAAGCGTCCTTAACGTTGTCATGGTGTTTCAGACGAACGGCAGACCTGACCTCATCGTCATAAATACCATCAATGAACGCCTGGAGACGCATGCTTTGGACTTGTGCCGGGGGTGCAGACTGGTAAGCTTTTCCTACCATTTTCTCTACTTCTAGAGACCACTGCTGCAATGACTCGTTAGGGCGCTGACAGCGGTTACGCAACTGAGCACGGAATACAAATTCCAAATGCGCCTCTCCATACCTGGACTCTAGAGCCTCGATGAGCTGTTCATATGTGGCGTCTTTCCCCACAGACTGTAGCACTGATAATGCACCATCGCGTGACGCCAGAGTGAGTGCATTCTTGGCCTGCTCTCTGTCCCAGTTATTGCTAGAGGAAGCGGCTTCAAACTGCATCCTGTACGCCTCCCAGCATGAGGTGCCATCGAAAGAAGGCACTTTAAAATTACTAGCACCCGATGAGGCGACTGCGACTGAAGGGACGTTGGTCTTAATCCTCCTGCACTCCTCCTCTACGGTAGCTATGCGGGTGTGTATCTCTTCTGATACTGACGCCATGCGGGACTGCACCTCTTCCTCTATAGTAACCACGCGAGATTGCACTTCACCGATACGCATCTCCAGCTCGGCGATCTTACGTTCGTTCTCGGATATATAACGGCTTATCTCAACCCGGCTCTCCATTATCTCGCCAAGCTGCTGCGAGTTTTGCTCGAGTCGAGATTCGAGTCACGCCGTTTAATTTCGACGCAGACAGCACCAACACTAGCGTCTTTTGCACTGCACTTTTCACTGCACTTCACTGCACTATACTTTCACTTCACTTTTTTACTACTTCTTCTTTCTTCCTTTTACTTCTTCCTCTTCTTCTTCACTTTACCACTTTTCAACTTAAACTGGCGCTTAGCGCTTCTACACCGCCTTATATACCCCTAGGAATGTTCTAGATCTAATAATTTTGATTGTCTTTTCGTTATTCAATTGTTTTCCATCTCCTGTCTCTTTTTAAACTTTCCATTCCGTGCCATCAGAACGTGAGCGGGATGTGTTATCCGCACGGCCATCGCCTTGTTGTCAATGACTGGTGAATTTGGCGAACACTTGACACAGTGTATACGTCATCGAGCTAAAAACTCATTTCCAAATAATAAAATAGTCTTCAAACCTCTTTGCTAATTATTGTGTTCGGCGACCGGCTAGTTTGTCGTGTAGACGTCAGTAGTACTTGGCAACGGTAGTGATGACAGCTTGACATGGCACTGGCCGTCACAATATAATTGCCTATATAGGTAGTTACAATGCAGCTACTTTAAAAATAAGACTACTACTTTGAGATTTTTACTAATTGAGAACATGAGTAAATTCAGGGCGTTCGACGTCACAGTCCAGACGGAGGGGCACGACGTCACACATAGTACAAGCTCTGCTCAGTTTGAGATCAGTTGATCGCGTGTTAGTTTTGCACTAAGGTAAGTTCGCGCGAATGCAGATACCGCTTGGTTAGTTAAACAACACAAGTTTTCTTTTACCGCAACACGGCGGTACATGCATGCTATTTTACAATATGAAACTCTTAATGTATGGATATTTATTGGCATGCATTAAGATAAATCAAATGGATGCAGCTCAATGAGGATAAGGTTATTATATGCATAGTGTGACGTCACGTCGCGCCCCTGCGCCCGCGAGCCTCGCTACGAGTGACGCACAGCAGTGGGCCGCTCCCTCGCCCCCCTCCTCCTCGCCGGCCTTATAAATACCGAGGACACACGAGGCTTCGCTCCTTTTGCTCCGGCCAACACCACCAAGCTGAGTACATCTTCCGAAGACCTGTGAAGTGCCAACGTCCACGTCCTGGATAATTGTCTCATCCGCTAATTTTAAGTGTCAGCTCTTTTTGTATCGAATCGAATAACTAGAATTATAACGCGAGTTTAAACTTTCCTGGTGATATTTTTTTATTTATTTCCCGTAAGTCAACCTAATTATCTCTCTTTAATTGCTCGGCGAGTGATCGATCCCGGCTACCACGTGGAAATCAATCACTCGTGCGACAATAGCCTTCACAGGTCATCTTAAACTCAAATAAAGTAAGTAAAAGGTAAGTAATCAATCATCAATTATATTTTAATTGACTTGAGGAGCGTGTTTCTCTTAGAAATCTCCTTTTTGACTCATAGGGATAAGCCATGTTGTTTCCTTTTACTATTCGGGATTCAAGAATTGAAAAACATTTTCTGTCTAACTATCGTATGAAAATAGTTTTTAATCTACCAATCGTGCAGCTTGCCTGACAAAAGTACGGCAAAGTATGGTTTGCGTACCTTCAATTATTTGATAGTTGCTCAACAAAAATAATGAATAAGCTACATCGCTCGCTTTTTGATTAATCAGTCGAACGACTATCGACTGTCAATTCAATGTGTTTTTCACAAAATTAAAGCGTGCACAGGGTTAAACAAACGATTATTTTGTGGTGTTATTTTGTTATGCTGACTACCTCCGTGGTCCACTGGATAGCGTAGGCGACTGCTGATCGGAGATCGCGGGTTCGTTTTCCCGGGTCGGACAAAAAGTGTTACTGGGTTTTTCCGAATACTCAGTAGCAGCCCGGAGTCTGGTGATGTGCCCGGTAACGGCAATAGGCTCGTCCCCTATCATGTGGGACCTAAAAATTTATGGCGAAATGTGGGTGTAATATTTACACCTCTGCCTACCCCTTCGGGGATACAGGCGTGAGACTATAAATAAATACAAAAAAATAATAAAAGTATTTTGTTATCTACTAAGGTAGGTCCTATCAAATTTTTTTTTATTAAAAATGTTTTGTTACGCCCATTTTCAATATTCTATCTATCGATATGGCTACTAGAGACATATTCTTATTAGTCGTAATAATATTGTGTGTGGAGCTTTATGTTAAATATTTATCTCTAGTCGCCAAAATTTCGCCAAATCCATCGATAGATAGAATATAAGAAAGGGGCGTCAGACATTATTAGGTAGGTACATTCTTAAACCTTGTGTGGATACACGTTTCACTCTTAATAAATGCAACTTTATCCTATCACCACCAACTTAAATGGACTAACAGTTTAATGAATTTAACAGTTTCACGTATGTCATTGGCCTTCTAAACTCGGAGAACAGCTGAAATGGCTCAGTCTAGAAAGCTCATATTTGTAACATAGGAGTCTCTTTTGAGTCGGTTTTAGATATGGTTTAAGGTTAGGTTACGTTAGGTTATTTACTTTCCTTTCACTTCACGATGAAGGCGGGCAGACTTCGTATGCAAGTCTTTATCTCTCATCCCTGAATTATTATTATGATTGAGATACTATTTACCTCTTATCTAGTGGCATTCCGTGGGTTTTTGATGCAAAAGAAAGAAGGCAGTGTCTACCTACCAAAGACTAGGTATTAGTATAAAACAATTAGAATGAATGAATGAAATGAAATACATCCAGTTTATTTATTTTTCATCAAACAGCGAGGTATAATAAAATAAATAGTTTCTTTTATATTATACCTACCGAATAGCTAATTCTACCTTATTCTCCTGAATGTTCCAGAATTATTTCATTCGCGCTCTCTTTAGACAGTAACAAACTTTTAAAAATGACATTCCTACTCAAAAATGGTGTGACATGACTTCGTGCTCAAGAGTCTAGAATGAATACGGAAACAGGGAATAATAAACTAGAAACTCTTAAAACTCAATACGACGTACCGACATTCAAAAGAGGAGCAACAACACGCTATGCTTGAGTTTTATAATAATAAGCTTATACGATTCCGGTTAAAAGAAAAACTTCCAATTGTCCTCAAAATGTATGTAGGTAGGTATATAGTACTATCAAATCGCGTCGACTATTTGAAAACTATCCTCGTTCTAGAATGGTCCTAAATTCAGAAATGAAAAAACTGTATCTTTTACTACACAAGTTAAATTGTAATAATACAGGCTTAACTAAATAACTACGCAGCTTTGCTTCAAGCTGTTATTCAATTCGGATATCAATATCAATCCTGAGACACCTAGAGTTGTTATACGATACGATCAAAAGGATATCGCTTTGCATGCTAAGAAATACTTGGTCTATTACAATACTCACAGATGCCATTGTAATTGTATCTAAGGCAGGTGAGAGGTGGGTGGTAAAAAGCCTAGAATGTATTGTTTAATGTGTGTTACGCGTCAATACATGTATAGGTACCTAGACAGTTAATAAATAAACATGTCTGTATCCCCGAAGGGGTAGGCAGAGGTGTAATACTACACCCACATTTCGCAATGTCATATACATTAGGTCCCACGTAATAGGAGGCGAGCCCATTACCGTTACCGGGCACATTGCCAGACTCCGTGCTGTTACTGAAAATTCGAAAAAACTCAAAGTGTAACATTTTTGCCCGACTCGGGACTGTAACCCGGGACCTTCCAATCTCCAGATGCAAACGCTATCCACTGGACGACGGAGGCAAACAGTTGCAGTACAATTTTATTTTAATACTTATTTCCTACGCCATATGAACGGTACAAAGGTCAAAGTTGGTGTTAGAGCTAGACGTGTACCCGTGTATGCCCCTCCTTCTCCTAGCGTTATCTCGATTGCATCCCAGACTCCTGCCTCCAGACTCCGGGTCGCCAGACCAGTGTCCGCCTACGGGTTACACACGGAAAACACAGCACTTCTTGAATAGCGAACTTCGAGCGGTTTAGGTTTCTGTGTAGTGTCAGCATATCTCATTTAAAACAAGAAACGGTACATCGCAGTATACATCTAGTTGTTTAAAAAATAATTCTATTTCATCTCAAGAGCACAAATATCTCAATCCAAACATACATATTTTATGGTTTTAATGTGTAAAGGTCGTGTCCGCACAATTGAATAAGAACACGGTGAACACAAACATCGAGCAATTTGGTCGTGCGGCTTTACTTAAATTTCCGAAGATAAAAGTTGTCTTTATTTTTTTTATGTAAGTAAATTGGTCTTGTGAGGTACTTCATTTCTGTATTACATCGAGTCTGCTTTACGATTGCACAAATTAAGTAGGCAAAGGAATGTTTTTTTTATTCTTAGATGTCTTTCGTTATATATTAACTCGTTTTATAGCCCAGATAAACTATCCCAGCTCATTACCTCGCTCATGAACTATCGCACGGCCATTAAAAGACGCATTATCTGCGATCTAATAGAAGAGTCGTATCTGTAGCCGATCGCCGTAAACCGCACTCGTGTGGTGTGCGCAGATCCTTATCTACGATCGGATCATTACGACACACAACCGATCTGTCTGACGCCACGTCGGGGACTAACCTGATCCGGGATATCATTAGTATAATTCTAAAGTGACAGTATTGGGTAGTATAACGTTGGATTGGATTTATGCAATTTGTGCATCGCCACTAAAAGTAGCACGATTTGCCATCTGATATAAAGTCCTGTGTGTGTGACTAACACACTTCAACCACAAATAAGACTGTCTTAGTCAATATGATACGCTTCTATCTACACTGTTGAATCATTACATACAACCGATTTGTCTGACGCTGCGCTGCTGGCTACAGTGACATATTTTGGTAACATGATGGTTGTAGTGGTTGGATTTTCTAGGCCGCTCGATGTCCTCCAGGATGGATAAATAGTAAAAGGCTTTAAATGGATACATTGTTACCTCAGTATCACAGTACTGTTACTGAGGTAAGCTGAAGTGCAAAATAGTCACATTTTTTTTGACTTGAGATAAAAAATGTAATCATCACAAGCTAAAAACCAATAATATCTAAGTAAACCTGTCGCAGCAGTAGGTCACGTGGTTGAATTACTTAAAAATCCTTCCGTATGTATGAAAAATAAGATGACGAGTGCAAAGCGGTGATTCGGCGCCATCCGGCTACTACTAGGTTCTCATCTCTGGCATTAGAACCACTCAAAGATATTGAACGACACCGCAGGCTGCATACACTCCGACTTTTCGCACATATACCTATATAGTTAGTACGGAACTGAAATTTAATCGAGGCGAAAGACATACGACTGTTCAACAATTGTTTTAAATCGGTAATGTTTAATGTGGCACGTGGCGATAGGCTAGTACAGAGACCGACAGACCGCTGCGCATTGGGTCTCGGGTTCAATACCGCGGCACGCATTGACGAATTTTCGAAGATGAGGAAATGCGTATAAAATTGTTAATTATCGCTTGCTTAGTGGTGAAGGGAAACTGCATGTCTGAGAGTTCTCCATAAAGTTCTCGAAAGGCATGTGAAGTCTGCCAACCCGCAATTGGCTAGCGTGGTGGACTATGGCCTAACCATTCTCAAGCCGTGCCCAGCAGCGGTATACAGAAAATATATAGGGCTTGATGATGATGAATATGATAATGCAGAGACGACAAAGTGATCGTCGCTACCGGTGTCCCGTGTTATGGACTTTTTATTCCTTTAATAGACATCATACGTGTGCGCCGAAAAGTTAGTTTTGAACTGGCTACGCGCTTTATGGCAGTTTATGTTGGTACCTCATATGCCTAAAATTATCCTGTCTCGTCATATTGCACACCATTGTTATGGTAGAATGTAACGGACTAATTGTAATTATTATCACCTATTGTACTACATTCTGACAAATAAATAATTTCATAAATAATTTCAATTTAATTTCATAAAAGTTAGCATGTGAAACGAAACGCGACGTTTTATTACAAGTTAATAATTAACACAATATTTACTTATAATTTACGTGTGCGTATTATATTTACGAATACTTGGTCAGATATAAATTGAATAGGTACCTTTATTAAGACAAATACTTTACGGATGCAAAATAAAATGTCACTTCGGCAAAGCTTCTGAAAAATGAGTAATAAAGTTTAAAAATGTTAAAATTAAGACGATTGATGGTTACCCATCTGTCTTCGATCTGATATGAAAAGAGACAAATCACTTGAAAGTCAAAAATGCGCCAGTCAACGGTGAGGGCAGACGGAGCGTGACCGCCCTCCCCCCACTCTAGACGGCTACTTTGAACTTGTGACACTCACCACCAATATTTATAATCTTATACGAGTTTTTGGAGCTGTTAGTAAGGATCTGGTCACACAGAAAGCGGCAACACAGCAGCGATTGGCGTCAAACAACACTATGGTTTGTAGACTTGTTGACGTGGCCGCGTGACCCGTAGCTGCGTGAAATGTGTTCACACTATATTATGCATCTTGGCAGTAAAAATAAAGTTTAAAATTCTTTGACATTAAATGTGATCGCCGCTGCGCTGCCATCCACTGCTTTTTCTCTGTGAATCGAGCCTAAAGAATCACTGAACTGAGATTTGTTGATTATGGTTGTTGAAAAGTATAATGGAGGCTAATTAACTCGATAACGCATCTGTACGCGAGTAGAGAACCCGCGGCTGCTTTATTACTGTTAACTTACTTAACGAGCTTAATTAGATCACAAATCCGGTTTCACTCAAATATTCATTTTATCATGTTGAGTTGGTTAAGGGCTTTTAGACGAGTTTGAGCAGAAACATCGTACTGAGGTATTTATCAAGTTAATTTGATATAATAACCTTTTTTATAATAAAGATTTGCTTAAAGGCAAATCATCAGCAAAGGAGTTTGTAGCGCATCACGTAGACCGTGATCATACTATGTGTTGTAGCAGTCGTAGCGTACGGAATGTGCTACAATGCAATCACGGGTACTACGGGCTCAGCTCATCTCGGATGCCGTGACGTGCACGTGACGTAAGCGGGGTGGCGCGGGGCGCGTGCGCGGCGGGAGGGAAGGAAGGAGGGGCTGGTAGATGTGCGAGCGGCGCGGCGGATCGATCGCGCTCTTCATCAGCCTGCGTGCACCCCAGGGAACTGTTTGTTATGAGCCTTAATTATGTTGCGACCGCTCATGCGATTTTTTCCACGCGTTCTTCACGACAACGCGACATAGATCGGTTTACCTTCTGTTCACGAACTCGTTATTCCAAACGTCAGCGTATCAATAATAAAACCGTCTACATTTCGTACTGGTAAACAACTTTATTGTATGTATGTAAATTTTATGTTAATCTTAGCAATTGATATAATGAGGAGATTATTTTGGGAAAATTAATTACCCAATTAAAAAAGGTTTTAAAAGTTACTTGTAAACCCACGGCTTTTAATGAGCTACGAAACGTATTCACTACGTTGGATCTATGAGAGCAATACTCGCAATTTTTGTGCACACTGAAAGCTCCAAAGATTGCCAATATATAAAAAAAATACCAGAACCTTTGATAATAATAACATAACATATCTTCACGCCTTTTATCCCCAAAGAGGTAGGCAGAGGTGCATAACACACCCACACTTCGCCAGATATGTTTCGGTCCCAATGTAATAGGGGGCGAGCCTATTGCCATCTACCGGGCACATTTTTAAGCGAGCTATAATTAATAATTTTATTTCAATACACACATAACTTCGAAAAGTCATAGGTGTGTGCCCGGGGTAACTGGGGATCGAACCCGAGACCATCGTCTCGGCAGTCCGTTACGTACACCACTGGGCTATCGCCGCCTATAATAATACCTTGTCATGAAAAAAGAATATGAACTTTTAAAACTGCTAACGTGTTCAGTAGTGAATAGCATTTTCAATGGCAAACTAAAAATAATTGCCTGTCTCGCACTTTACTTATATTATAAATATTTGCAAATTTTCTTTATGATAATTAATTTTACAATTTTATGTCTTGACATAAAAATAATAATAGTTATTCAGTAAGATCGAAATATCTAAATGGCTATTGATCATGTTGTATTTGTTTATAACGATTAAAGGTTCATTAATTTATATTATAATAATCTTCCTTAACAGCTTCAACGACCCACTTTATGAAAGATGCGCCGCCAGCCATGCGTAAACGGAGAAGATCAAACCATTCTCGTCCATCTCCTAAAGTTTCTTCCCTTCTTCGTTTCTTCTTCTCATTATTTATTATTATTCCTCCCCTGTTTTAATGATAAAAAGTGAAGATCGTCATGAAACATTACCGTCTATATTAATACTGATACTTTACGTGGATTTGCATACAGCGAACAATTGACCGACTCATTCACGCTGTAACCAGCGTGGCTCTACAATTTTCATTTCTGACTAACAACCCTAGACCTGTATTGACTAGCAACCTTAATCATCTATACTATTTTTTATTCTATAAAGCTTTAAGATGATGAATTCATCTAGTATGGACACGAACAGATTGCTACGTAGAGGGTATGGTTCAAAAACCCACGGCGGTGCCCATCACTGATTTCACAAAGTTACATGCGAAATGTAGTGTAAAACAAAGTCTGTCTTCTGTCTGTCCCTATGTATGCTTAAATCTTAAAAACTACGCAACGGATTTTAATGCGCTTTTTTAATAGATAGAATGATTCAAGAGGAAGGTTTATATGTATATTTGACGCGAGCAAAGCCGCTGGCGACGTCTAGTTTTATTATATTTATAAGGCTTCACAGTTTTACTATAGGCCAAAGCTCAAGCTTGCCACCCATAGTTACATACGGGCATAAAAGTCTTAATAAAATGTACAATCAGGTTACTCTCACCTAGAAAATATGGCAAGGATAATTAAATGCACATTACAAAAGAACTTTTGAAGAACATTTACAATAGAGGGAGCTTGGTACAATTCTCTTCTCAACAACAATGAAACAAAGTCTAACTGATTCAAGAACAAACTGTTGCTATTTTTATGCATCAAGGTCCGGTGGACATAGTGTAGCGTATTCATGTAGTGATATATATTATAAATATAATTATCAAAATAGCGATAAAAACGTAACTAAAGGCCAGTAACGACAGTGTTCGACAATTTGCGAATAAATATACCTTAGTGTGTTCTTTGAGCCAGTTGATTGATAAAGTCTACTGACTTAGGGTTTGTTTGTAATGTAAAATTGGCCTCTCAAATTTGCCTCTCAACGAAAATAGAGTTATAAAGGTAATACTTACTTTTATTCACTAGGAATCGCGAACCCTCGAATACAACAAGAGTACTGAGACAATGTATTTGTGATGAATAGCGATTGTTTCGTGAGGAAGCATTACGCGATGCTCACGTCATTCGTTTCTGAAGCAACGCATGCTAACGTGAAACCTCACTCAGTACCGTTTAGTTCATTTGTGTAAGCATACATACAGTCTGTCAGATACAGACACGTTCATACGTGTATGTATAAGAGGATTCGATGAAATACGTATTACGTCCCTTATTTTTTTTTCTTCTACGAATCCATCAGCTGTTGCAGGACAAAGGCCTTCCCACTCTTCTTCCATAAGTCCCTATGTTTTCCCTCCTGGAAGCAATCCTTTTTGAAGGAGTCTAGCTCATCCCGCTATCTCCATCTACGCCTGCTGCAATGTCGCCTGCCCTTTAAGAGGGTCCATAGGTTTGTTAATTTGGCCCATTTGTCATCTGACATATGTATATTGTTCTATAATTTAATTGAATATTTATGTATCTGGTTAAATAATTTTGGATGCTCGTGCTCAAAATCATTTTTGTCCTCATGGACAAAAATGATTTTGAGCACGACTTACACATGTTCTACAAACTCACTCTTCATGCTCTTGAAGTAATACCTACCGAGGTCAAGAACATTTTTATAAACCCAAAAAAATACACCTAAACATGCATTTGGTAAATAAAATTATAGAAATTAATGTTTGTTCACGAACCAATACTACAAAAAGTACCCAAAGATCATCATCATCCTCTTAGCGTTATCCCAGTTTCAATCTGGGGTCCGCTTACTAGTCTAACCGGATTTGGCTGAATATTAGCTTTTCCACGGAGCGACTGCCTGCCTGACCTCCGCAACCCGAAGGGATAGCGATATTCCATAGTTTAGACTAGTGCCAGTTTATTTTAGAAGGTACTAACGCCCTGTAACGTTTGTCAAAGATCTTCATGACAACCGGGACCGACGGCTTAACGTGCTCTCCGAGGCACGGGACAAGCGATAATTAACAATTCAATACGCACATAACTCAGAAAAGTCATTGGTGCGCGCCGTGGATTCGAACCCGATACCCTCTGAATGGCAGTCTGTTGGTATCTCCACTAGACTATCGCTGCCCAAAGATACACATAATAATTATTATACAAGCCAGTAAAAAGTAGGTAAGTCAGACAGCTATCAAACATGCATAATGCCCCTTTCATTCCTTCTCGCTCTGCGGGTCGTTGTAGTCGCGTCCAAGTTAAGTACTTGCAATACTCACATCCAATACTACGTCATCGAGCCGAGCGCCGCAGTGCAAGTTTACGAACTACCTACTTGTACCTTGTGCATCATTTACACAGAGTAATACGCGCATCAGAGACTTCAAAATGGAGAAGCTAAATAGTACCTATAACCAACGTGATGGCAGTGAAGTGGCTACTAAGTTTGGGGAAATGAGCGTTGACAATTCGCTCATAGAACAAGAATCGCCTCGCCCCCAGATTACATTTCGGAGAGGTACATCCATTTCTAATGTCGTATGTCTTCGTGAAGATTTTCAATCTTTCCAAGTATATATTGTTGACAGACTGGAAAGTATGTTTGCGAAACAAGAAGATATGATTGCCAAATTTACAAAGGAACTCGATGACATCAAGTCTTCTATGAATTTCATGAATATCCACTTTGAAGAACTAAAGCATAAAACCGAGCTTATGATGACGCGTGTCACGGTTCTTGAAAATCGGTCAATTTCTTGTGAAAACTACGAGTATTCATCAAAAAATTGAGACTTTGGAAAGAAAAATTGATGATATGGAGCAACATGCGCGCATGTGTAACGCCGAAATCCATAATTTACCTGAGAAACGCGGTGAAAGTCTTACTAGTGTCCTGGAGAATATTGCAAATATTATTAAACATCCAATAAATAAGCAAGATGTTATATCCGTTCATCGGGTACCGCCTGCAAGTAATAATGCACGACCGAAAAATATAATTGTGAGATTTTCTAGCCGCATGATTCGTGACGATTTTATCTCAGCTGTGCGCATGAAAAAGGGAGTTACCTCGGAAGAACTGGGCATCACAGGTCCTCCTCATAGAATTTACGTCAACGAGCACCTTGCCCTGAAAAACAAGCTTTTATTTCGAGAAGCGCGGGAGAAAGCAAAACAGAACAATTGGCGTTTTGTTTGGGTCAAACATGGATCCATACTCGTCAGAGCCAACGAAACTTCACCTGTTGCTGCCATTCGTTCGGAGCAGGATTTGTCCAAAATTAAAAATAAGTAAACCATTATTTAATATAATATTTCGTTCCAATGTTATTTCTACACTGAGGTTTGTATTACGGCTACGTGATGACATTATGATAAATTATTGTTTCTGCTTGGTGTAGTCTCTGTGTTACAGACTACTCTGTGTGTTTACCTGTATTCCATTATTTCCATTTAGGGAGCCATAGTATTTTAATTTCCACCTTCGTGTTACAATTATTGTTTTTTATACTTAAACTGCTTACGTTGAATATGAATATTAATTTTATAATTAATAAAATAACTTCTTACTGTTTGTGTAAAAGTGTCGGTAATGATAACAGTGTAGTTTTGCGCGTTTCTTCTCACTTTAATGTTGGTCGTTATATCTGCGTAGTAATATTGCAAACAGTTTTGTGCTGTTCTAGTGTCGAGTAAAATTGCAATTTATTACCAAAACTGCCGGGGACTTAGAACAAAACTCAACACGTTATTTATGAACATCTTAGCCGAAAGTTATGATGTAATTGTACTGTCGGAAACGTGGTTAATACCTGAAATTTCGGATAGTGAAATTATAGACTGTAGATATGTGGTGTATCGCTGTGATCGAGACAGGGCTGCGACCGGTAAACGTGACGGTGGTGGAGTGATGGTGGCTGTACGCAAAGGTATTGTAATCGAACGTTGTTTCCTTAACTATAGCCTAGATGTATTTTTAACTGACGTCACTTCATTGCCTTGTATCGACTATGTTTTTTTGAAATTAAATGTAATGGGCAAGCCCATTTATTTATGTGGTACATATATACCACCCAATCAGAACTGTGAGTCATATTTAACTTTTTTAAGTGCTCTTGAGCTTGAGTTATGTTGTATAGACTGTCCAGATATTTTTTACATTGTTGGTGATTTTAATCTACCCCTTATAAATTGGCAGACGTCTTCTATGTCTGCTTCTAACCCTAATATTGATAGCATACTGATTAACTGGTTTGATTCCTTTTTTAAATCTACTCGAAGTATGCAATGTAATACACTACATAATAATATGAATCGTGTTTTAGATTTATTTATTACTAACGATAATAACTGTGTTCTTCAAATACCCCCCAACACTTTGGTTCCAATAGACTTGCTCCACCCGCCTTTTTACGTTTTTATTTCGTTTACTGTTCCAACTAAGCCTTTAAAATCCACTTCGGCACCTAAATATTGCTTTTTAGAAGGAAACTACACACTTATTAATGAATATATTCATAACATTGACTGGTATAACATATTACATGACCTGCCCGTACAACTTGCAGTGAATTTATTTTACGAAAAGATTTATGAGATAATTAAAAAGTGTATACCGTTACGTCAAATGAAATCTAATGATTTCCCTATTTGGTTCACTCCTCCCCTTATACATGTTTTTAAAGACAAGGAAAGAGCATGGACTAAGTGGAAGAAATATAATTCTAAAACGTAATATGAGGAATTTTCTATGTTTCGTGCAAGGTTTAAGTCACTTAGTAAACAATGTTTCGATAGTTACATCGAATCTATAGAAGATGGCATAAAGAGTGATGTTAAAAAATTTTGGTCATTTACAAAAAACTTAAATAAAAAATCTGGCATTCCATCTTCTATGTCATATAATAATGAAGAATCTGACCAACCGGAACAAATAATAGATTTCTTTTCTCGTTTTTTTGGATCAGTATATGAACCATGTGGATCTGATGTGGATCCTGAGTCTTCTTCTTTCAACGATAGTTGTAATTTTATTTTGTCAGATTTCAATATATCCAAAGATGTTATTATTAAAGAACTCAAAATTTTAGACATAACTAAGGGTCCTGGGCCTGATGGCCTCCCACCATTTTTTCTCAAATGCACTTCTGATACAATTGCAACTCCGCTATATATCTTATACAATAATAGTTTGCGCGAGGGTATAGTGCCCGAAATATGGAAGTTGGCAAATATTAAACCTGTATATAAAAATGGCAATAAAAATGACGTCTCCAATTACCGTCCAATCTCACTCCTGTCCACCCTATCGAAAGTTCTTGAACGATTAGTACATAACTACATTTATCCCCACTTTCACAACGTAATAATTGAAGAACAGCACGGATTTGTAAAGAAGCGTTCAACAATGTCTAACCTAGTATTATATGTAAATTTTTTATTTGAGAAAATGGACAATCGGGTACAGGTAGACTCGATTTATACCGATTTTTCCAAGGCTTTCGATAGGGTGGATCATGACATACTTTTGCGTAAGCTTGCGTTTAATGGTATCCGTGGCAACTTACTACGATGGTTCACATCCTATTTAAAAAACCGATCTCAGCGAGTTATACTTAATGGTTTTACATCTGACAATACCATAAGCGTAACGTCTGGAGTGGCTCAGGGCTCAATCCTAGGACCCTTACTTTTTGTCCTATTTATAAATGATATAAAACAGTGTTTCAAACACTCACATTTTCTTTTATATGCCGATGGCCTTAAGGTCTATCGTGAAATCACTTGTTTAAGTGATTGTAGTAAGCTGCAGGATGATTTAAATCGTTTGTGTTCTTACTGTGTAGCTAATAACCTTAAATTAAGTACCTAAAAATGTAAAGTTATAACCTTCACTAAAAAAATTAATACTTTCAAACATGCCTATGTTTTACAAGACGAGCGAACTGGAAAAAGTTTCTGTTATAAAAGACCTGGGCGTATACTTGGACAGCAAGCTCCATTTTGACATTCATATTAATCATATTGTTAATAAAGCGTATCAGCTTTACGGATTTGTGATGCGGACTTGTAAACCTTTTAAGCGTCATTCTTCATACCTTCTATTGTACAAGTCGTTAGTTCGATCACAGCTGGAGTATGCCACATATATTTGGCATCCTTATTATTTTAAATACGTTGAACAGATTGAGTCAGTGCAACGTAAGTTTTTACGATCCATGAATTACCGGTGTTACCACTCTAAGTCCTCATATGATCATCTTTTGCAAAAATTCTCCTTGCCAACATTAAAGCAGAGAAGAGCGCTGTTGGATATGATGCTTTTATATAATATCGTCCATAATAAGTTTAATTGTAATGCACTTGTTAATCAAATATATATTCGTATACCCTATCGTTCGACTTTAGTAAGAAGCACTCGTAAGCACTGTTTGTTTGCTCCAAAGAATTGTAAAACAAATGCAGGTGAGCGATGCCCCTTACGTAGAATAATGCACTCATACAATATTTCTGCTCAAAATAATGAATTATATATATTCGCATGCTCTCCTATAAGGTAAAAAAATCAAATCACTAATATTATATAATATTATATATAAATTGTCCGTATTTATGCTAAAAGGAACCACACGACAAATTTCGATTTTTGCTTTTTTTGAAGAATATTAATTTAAAAGTGGTTTATTTTCTTATTCAAAAAAGTTCCACATGATTTTTCCCTTGGAAACAAGTTATACAAAATGCAGAAAGGAACCAACAGCAAAAACACACATTATACATATTGCAAAACCGAACCATAGCACCATGGGACTCGTTTCATCAAACAAATAACCATACAAATGCCATGTCATTTTATACAAAACAGATCCACAGATACTTGGTACCATTATACATTAAAAATATTTCTATGATTAAAAATTATTATAATACACCAAATGGAACCAAGTTTCTGTGGTACCATTATGCGTAAAATATATTCATATTTTAATGACATTTTTTTTTTGCAAAATGGAACCACAAGCATTCGGTTCTACCATGTATAAATAAATATTGTAAACAGCAGAACCACAAGTACAAAATCACGTACGTGATTTTATTGCACTGCGGAAGGCGTAAACTTAAAGTTCGAAATTCTAGCTGAAATTGAGAGTCTCTACAAAGACCTGTACACATCATTGAAGTCTAAACTCTTGAAACCAGGCAAAGATGACTATAGAGCCCAACTTCTGCGCCAATATACGGAGAACATATAATATAAAATAAAATAAAACATCCCTGTTGTCAACCAAGGCGAGGTACGAGAAGGTCTCGAGCAACTTAAGAACAACAAGTCTCCATAAGATGACGAAATCACCACAGAGCTCTTAAAAGCAGGAGGGACTGTAGTCCTGAAAGAACTGGCGCCTCTTTAATTCCATTATCCATCAGGGCCTTACAGCTCAGGCGTGGAGCGGGAGTGCGGTTGTCCTGTTCTCCAAAAAAAGGTGACAAAATCTTGCTGAAAACATATAGACCCATTTCACTCTTCAGCCACCTCTACAAGTTGTTCTCGAGAGTACCAACAAACAGCCTCGCCAAAAAACTTGACGATTTCCAGCCACAGAAACTAGACCACATCCATACTGTTTGACAGAATATACAGAAGACCAAGGAGTCAATAAGCTGCTGTGTATGGCTTTCGTGGACTACGAGAAAGCCTTCGACTCCATCGAAACCTGGGTGGTTCTGGTTGCTCTGCAGCGATCTCGTACTGATTGGCGCAACATCGAGGCGTTGATATGTTTGTATAATATCGCCACTAAGACCATCCAACTCCAGCCCCGTCGACGCGATTGCGACGAGGTGTGAGGCAGGGAGACTTAATATTTTAATCAACTCTTCACCAGCGCACTCAAAGCCATCTTTAAGGTGTTGGACTGGCTTGGACTGGGCACAAACATTAACTGCGAATACATCTGACAACTTCGGATTGCTGACGATATTATCATGGTTGCGGAGTCCCTGAA
Source organism: Euclidia mi (assembly GCA_944739405.2). NCBI lineage: Eukaryota > Metazoa > Arthropoda > Insecta > Lepidoptera > Erebidae > Euclidia > Euclidia mi. The sequence continues at coordinate 20,577,477 of OX123200.2, forward strand.
AGAGTTAAGCGGGATGCTCCACAGCCTAAACGGAGCCACTCTACGTGAACTTGTCTCGGAATAAACTGAACAAAAGCAAGATTATGTTAGACGAACTCATCATGACGGGATTGGTTTATGTCCACGGATGGATGCTTGAAAGTGTTCAAAGGTATGTCTACCATGAGCAACAGCTTGTTGTCCAGCAAGGTAGCAATAACTTCGAGAAAGAAATCGACCGTAGTGTCCAGTTGGGTTGGGCAACGTTGGGCAAACTACGTCAAGTTTTCTCCTCGCCCCTACCACAATGCCTGAAGACCAAAGTCTACAACCAATGCGTCCTACCTGTTATGACGTACGGTACCTAGACGTGGACACTCACAGTGGGACTAGTCCCCAGTCTTAAAGTCACGCAGCGAGTATAAAATCCGCAACGAAGTTATCCGACAAAGAACCAGAATTACCGACATAGCTCACAGAATAAGTAAGCTTATGAGGCAGTGGACTGGTTATATCTGCAAAAGTACTGATGGCCGATAGACTAAGCTTGTCCTAGAGTGGAGACCACGACTCGGTAAGCGTAAGGTAGGGTGGCACCCGGTTAGGTGGACTGATGACCTGAAATCGAGGCTGGGACGAAATGGATGCGAAAGGCTGAGAAGAGAGCGTGTTGGGAGAGGCCTAGTCCAGCAGTGTATTGCTATAGGCTGCATATCAAAGGTTTATTACTTATTATATAAGTAAATCCATGGCTTTACAGATATACTTGAAACCCATGGGTTGTGGTTCTTTTTTGCTTATAAGGAAAGCTCTTAGTTAGTAAATATTAAAAGGAACCACATGCACATTTTCTTAATTACCTATAAAAATTAAGAGTATCCAGAGCAAACTTATATACACATACTTAAATGAGTAATTTATCAATACAATTAACCTTTCGACGACCGAGGACATGAATTCATGTCCTACAAAAACGTCCCCTTGTTTACCGACGACATGAATTCATGTCCAGATTCCGTCCTTCAATCTATGACGTTTTTTACACTGGCCTAGTACATTTTATCAATTATTTCAAATGGCATTGCATTTTAACGAATCATAGACAGCTATGAAACCTTCTTCTGATCCAATTTGATGTCAAATTAAAAAGTAAAAGGACATTTCATTTCAATGCGCGCGAAACTGTGAATTTTAGCAAATGTTTGCTATTGAAAAGGGGGAATTATTATAATGGATACATGCATATTTTTAGTTTTAATTGGAAAACCCATATTATACAGAATATAAAAATACAAAAATAAACAAAAATTTATTTTATTTTCGATTATAATATGCTACAATTGTCGATAGAACCGGTATTCTAAGATCCGTTCAAAACAGAGAGCTATACAAAACTAAATATACACTCAAATGTTATTATTATAATTTTTTAATATTGGCTATATAAGTGGGTTTCAAGAAATTATAACTCGAACTCTTGAAAACATAAACAAAGACCTCTCAGAGCGATAACATTCAATGTCTAGTACCGCGCGCGCGATGATGTCGTACGGCGCAGTCGTATAGCCAAATTGACGTTTTAGAGGGCGCGGTACTTGAAAGATTAAATAAAATAAATGTAATATTTTACTTAATCTTACAGAGCTGCACATATTTTTGTAAATCCATTGATATCTCAGAAGTGCGTTTTTGCTGGGTGGTTCCTTTTTGCATAAATACGGACAATTGCTCTTGTCTCCTTAGTCCTGATAATGATAATTATAATGTCTGTGTAGATATAGGTACAATATACTGTATTAAAATATATCTATTGTAAAACTTTGTAATAAGTAGGTAATTTAATTTATATTATTTTGCGGACAACGAAGCTGGTTGCACTGCAAGAAAAGCCTTATATTTAAGTTAACTTGTAAGCTATCAGTGTAATTGTTTGTAGTCCCAAATAAATTTAAAAAAATGCATTTATGATTGCGTTTATTTCGATTAGCAGTGGCAGGTGCAGTCAAAGCTAACAGTGTAACGAGAGGCTTCAAAGGGAGGAGCGGGGTGGTGGGTTGGTGAGAGGGCTAGAGGGGGAGGAACCTTCGATAATGTGAATTAGTCGTAACGCCGGCTATAATTGTGCGAGTCTGCTAATCTCGCGCCAGCCTCTATTTGTCACGTGCGCTCCGCCCGTCGAGATTGGACCGACCGATTTGACTTTGTTCTACAGGTTTTGTATTACTTATAGATATTACTTCTGAAAACTGTTCTGATGTGTACCAGGCTACGCGCAAAGCCGTGTGAAATAGTTGATCTTATAAGGGATTGATGAAAAATTTATATAATTCGCCCACAAGGTTGTTGTAATTCACCCACAAACACAATGTTCAAAGTCGTGTATAACTCTTACATAAAAACCAATTAGCTTTAATAATGATTTCTTTATACTCTACTAGATTCCACCCGCGTATGAGTATTTTATCCTCTTGCGGTGGTAATGCCCAAAAACCCTCTCTTTAATAGTGCTCTCCCTACTCCCCAAGGAACAGACATGCCAAATAATTTTATACATACAGATTATGAGATAAACTCTAATTTAATAGTTCCCCAAATACTGCCAGTTAAAGTAATTGCGGTCACCTGTCAAACGATAACACACAATATTACAAATGAATAAAAAATCGTTTACATAATAACGTGGTTGGTAGCACATTGTAAAGGATTTCACAGTTTATACATAACTATGCTAAGTTTCAGCTCTTTAATACTTGTTTTATAGTCTCCGAGTCCTACTGCGGACCGATAGACTTACGGGACATTGAAAAATTAAACAAAGGTCAAGCATGATCACTTGACCGTAAGTGCTTTTATTAAATCAAAAATACATATGATACGAGCTACCAGCTAAGAGCAAAGATCATGAAAACGTCACACGTGTGAACGAATTTCAGTCACAAATAGGCGTGTAGTTTGGCAGATGAACAAACGGCATAATAAGTTGATATGAGGTACTAACCACAATTTTGAGCTGAACGCAGAGTAAATAGTGTGACCCAAAATACGCTACTTACAGCCCACAAAAAAATTGGCTTGTTTGATCTCAGCCCTAAGTTCGCACTTCTCCAGTCGAGCCGTCTCAATAATACTTATTGATTATTACTCACAAAACGCTTATGAGTAGAACCAAAAAGGATTCCCGTTGCTCTCTTAATAAAAGACAAATCATAAGTCTTTGGATTCAAGTGTGAATGGCCGAAGGAGACTTATTTACTTGCACTTCGAGATTATCCGTCTCGTCGCCACAGACGTTGAAATGTATCTAAAACCTCGGGATAAAAGGAGATAAAAGTTGTTACAGAAAATAAAACGCGATAAAATCCGTGAAAATAGTTTCATTTCAATGTGAAACCTTTACGTAAACGTAAGAATATACTGAACAAGAATACCGGGGAAATGGCAACAAAAAAGCTAGGTAAAACACTCCTACATCTGCATATACATTATGTATGTGTATTATCACTTGCTCTAGCTGACAGATTCTTCTCTTCTGGGGCTAAAACTTGTTTTTTTCCTGTTGATATTCTTATTATGCTGATGACATCTACTAGTGAAATATCACTCCTAATGATGTAAAATAAGTGAGTAAGGAATTTCAGCTTCTTGTGCCAAATAGTTTCGTCTGTGTGTTGCTTGTCAGTCAGTCAGACACGAGAATTTTATATATACAGATGAGGTATTTAATTAATCTCAGCAGCTAAACTGATTGTATGTAGTAGAATCGGCCCACCTAATTGGTTTTGACGTTTTCGGACTCTTCAAACAGGCAGCGTTCAAGTCATTCATTAATTGTTTTGTAAATTATACTTCAAGTTGCGTTATGCAAACACTTCAAAAGTTTTATCATTATCCTTTCGTTACTTTCAATTGGGTAGGTACGATCTGTATACCTATATATATATAGCTATCGAACGCTACCTTCACTAGATATCGCGGGTTTAATTATAAACCCGCGGTATTCATCCATCATTAATGAGCACATTACAGCCGCGTTGAACGAAAACAGTACATAGTGATACATAATACTTCTGATACACTTGTGATACATAATGCTGTTGATACACTTGAGCATTCACCTGTAATGAGCATCCTTGCGAATCTTATATAACAGAAAAATCAACGAGAGTGTTTTAGCGAGCCTTCTATCGAGCATTCTGGCGAGCATTCTAGCGAATGGGCTGTAAATTTACTTCGACCTTATTATTGATTAGAGCATTCGCTAGCAACATCGTGAAAATGTTCGCAGCAATATTTGACTCTGTTCGTTGTTCAGTTCGATGGAACCAAAAACGGCGAGTGATCTTTATTCTGTTACAAGTGAATGCTCAGGTGTATCAGTGCCATAATATAGTACTTGTTCACTGAAATATGGACACGATAGACCTTTACTGCGTTTGTGATTGAAATTAATTGTAATAATCCGTAAGGACCGGTGCGCATTACGGCTGACTTTACGCGGTTTTACTGGACCGGTACTAATCCGAATAATCCTAATCCAGCTATAGGTATAGGTAGTACTCGTACATTTTATATGAGGAGCTTTTCGATGGATGTTCATATAAATTGCATGTATTCTGTTTATCTGGAAAAACCTGCGGAATCGAGCCTAAGGTCTAGTTTTACCAGAGTGTGATAAGATTCACTTTAACTAATTTTATTGGCAGATATCATTCAATTTTTGTTAAATTTTGGCATTTCTTTGAAAGATAAAGCATGCAAGAGGTGTTAAAACTGGGGTAAATGTGAAACAGTTGTTCAAAGGTCACATTACCTGTAGGTACTGCTACTGTAGGTACTTTCTCACGTTTTCTCCACAGTGATCTGGTGAGTCTTTATGCCCACTGTGGTATAATTGCTCCTATTAAAAGTAGGCTTTATAACAGTAATCTGGCAATATCTATATCAATTTATGGTCATCTGTGTAAAATTAGGCAACGAACATAATATCAACATAATGTGTTCTATCTAAGTCTTTTCTCCTGAAATATTTATTCCCACACCAACACGCATTAACATATTTGTTGAATAGTGTACTTTGACGATATTCAGGGCTGGACTACCTCGGATACGCTAGAACTGGCACTACTCCCTAGCGATACTTTAAAAAGGCTACCTTTAAACGAGCCTTCCCCCAGCCTTTGTGTATAAGACTGGAGAATACCTTGTTGTTTAACAAAAGGCTGAGTCATGACTTTAATAAATCTTTATAAAAAAGGAGTACCTATTAAATATAAAATGGAGTGCCAAAAAATGTAAGGTTAAACCGAAAAAAAATCTCGGAGTACTTAAGCCGCGATAATGACTCATGAAACATAAGCTTTGGATTGCGTGAGCGAGCTGCGATCTCGTTCGTGGCACACGCACATAGCTATGTACGTATAGCACACATATGTTACGAGAAATCAATGTACACAAATATCCACGGATACCCGTCCCTATGGAAAAATACAAACTCATTTCGCTGCCATGATGAGTTAATATTTTTATATCAATCGATGGATGGCGAGACACCTACATTATAATGGCGGTACTTGTAATAGCAGGTAGAAAAGCGTATTTTAGAAAATACAGGATGTAAAAAGACCCTTAAAGAAAACTGAAATCGATGATTTTTTTTTACTTCGACACCATACCTGGGAAATTAGTGGTTCAGGTGATATTGAGGCTCAAAGTCACTATACATTTTTTTTAATAAGGTACAAAATCGATGAATTTTCCCCGCTAATTTGTTCTATAGGTGTAGGCAATGCCTACCTATCCATGGGTGCATAGGAATACACCCATGGATAGGTAGGCATTGCAAGCGCGCACTTTTGATTGCGGCTAAAAAATGTGTCTGCTTAAAAAAATCTTATATGGCTTGGTGGTAGGTCTTGTGGAAATCTTCAGTCTGCATGAAGTCTTAGAGCATCTTAATGATATGAGTTGGTTAGATAAGTCTGTCGGCGCTCTGACGCAAGCAAAACTAAATTATATTATGATGATGTAGTGTAGACCGCCGATTTATGTCGAAACGTAATTTTCATACAAAAATGATTATACGACGCACAAACAATTTTGCACAGAAATTACCAGTTTAACTTAAACTGTGATTGCACAGACTTGCCGCACAAAGTTAGATCAAAATAAACTGGATGTTGCAACGCGATGCCTCACCGTATGTACCTCGCTCACTGCATTCTGTACTACCGTTCCGTACTCAACGGTGGCACACAGTTCCGGCGATGTTATCTGATATAACGAATGGCGAGGCAGCACTGGGCTCTGTGAGACGTACATACTAAGTCCGGAGTCTGTGAGACGAACACCGGAGTCTGTGGGACGTACAACTAGCTACTGTCACGTACGCCAAGGTTCCGGCGCCCGACGCTGTCACTGACTTTATTGCGAACGATTTCATTTATTGTGTTGTGTTATTTCGTTTCTAGTACAGTTTGATATAAGGCTGCTTTGAAAGTACTCCAAAGAATGAAATGTACTGATGTTGAGATTGTAGGAAACTGCCATTGACTCGATCGGCTTAAGTTCGATCCTAGTTATAATTTTACTGCGTATTCAAAGAGCTAAAATTGAGCCGAAAACTACTTCTACTACTACTAGGAGTTAGGTTTACACGGTTTTATCAGGCAGGCGTATTTGGGACGTAACGGACACGCCATTAACGTAAAACACTTTTCTAGTCAACTTAATTAGTTGACTAGCAACTTAATTATTGAAATAAATTAAATGTAAATTGTGTGAGATAGAGACAGTTTTTAATCCTCATTTCTTGAAATCAGGTTGTGGTAATAATCCACGCCATTTATATTTTTAGTAATTATGGCAGAGCGTGTTTTAGTCAGTTGCTATTCTCTATTCCATCTAAAACAGTACTATTTTTGTACTTTAAAGCCTGCATTTTATTTGTACTTTATATAAATTATATATAGACTCCCGCCTGTATCCCCGAAGGGGTAGGCAGAGGTGTAATATTACACCCACAGTTCACCATGATTTATTTCTTTATATAAATAGGCTTAAACAATTGGTTCCATCGACCTCACAGTCTCACCCTTCAAACTTCATGCACATATTGCATATTTTGTTCAGCCACTCAATCACTTCGCTTTTCAACAAAAAAATATATTTCAACGCATACATGTTCAGTTAAACAAATCTCGATTTTTCCACATAACGAGAGCATTCCATTGAGCTCGTTAAATATTTTATTACGAACGAAATTAGAGCACATGCTTACTCTGAATATGAAGAAATGTATTCGAGTACTCAGAGGCTTGTGTACCGAGTAAGGCTCCTCTAAATATAATTAATTCTGTACACAACCGTGTTTACTCGACGTGCTCTAACGCAATCTTTTACATTTGCGCGTTCACTCTGTGTATAAGACGTCTCAATTTAAGATAGTTCAACCAGTAAGCAACCGTTTTCAGAAATAAAAAGAAAATGTGTCGGGTGGAAAAGACTGAGACTGCATATAGATTTGGCATATTTGACATATTTTTTGTAGACCTTTTGCTACAATATGTATCTTTAGTAGCCAAATGCATGGATAGGTCAATAATTGGGACCGGTCGTAAGTAATACACAATATGGACAGAATTTAAACAACACTTTCGCAAATTATTTTCCTTTTTTATTTTGCTTTATCAGTAAGAAAATTTTCAATACAATGCAATATATATATATATGTAGCTTTCACACTGCATCTGCTAAAGTCAGACCCAATATCAAGTGCAAAATGTGATACATTTCTGCTGAACTCCCGCAAGATAAACAGGGGGAACACACGTTCATGTAAATAAACCAAATCTTTTAGAAACAATATTTACGACCGATATAAGACAGTAGAATATTTCCTCCAGACAGTTACTGAGCAGTCTTACGAATTGATCAATACGCAGCAAATAACATTTGCGCTACAATCTCGTGTGGCGGATGGTTGCGGTATGACGTATATACATAGCTATATGGAAAGGGTGCGTTGCGGCTGTGATTCGCATCGGTACCGTTATGGTACAGGTATCAATACAGATCGGTGTCATGGGGTCGTGGACCGGCGGCTGCGAAGTAAAAATAGCGAACGTCGATAATTACTCGCCGAGTCGTGCCAAACCGCGCCGCGTTGCGTCGCATCGCATCACACCGCGCCGCATCGCACCCTCGCCGATCGCAACTTGTGACCGAGGCCGAACGTCATGCTCGCGTTTGTCTGCGACTCGTTACGTTTCATTTTTCCCGATCCCTTAGCACTTAACCGCAGTGAACTGTGTAATTTTATAATTAAACATATATATTTATTGAACAGATTCTTCATTTAAGATTAGTGCACGTAGGCAATTTATTAGTTATCTGCCTACATTTTTTGTAAATGTATTTGCACTACTTTGGAAATAAATTTATTATTATTATCATTTTTATCTGTTTTATTTCGTTTGTTTTTTTTTGTCATGAGTTATTGGTGTATGCACACTTCTCGTTCACATCAAATTGTAGTTATGAGATTTCAATGTTTAAAGAGCATTCCGTGCGGACAAGCAATTCCTTTTGGGCTGTGGTAGTTTGTGTAGATATACATATATAAAATTCTTGCGTTACTGACTGACTGACAGACAACGCATAGCTAAATTATTGGGCGTGAAGGCTATACCGAAGATATCCCGGACGTCAGCGTGCACGAGAATAGTGTGGCTCTCAAACAGCTCAAAAACAACAAGGCGCCGGGTGATGACGGAATTACGAGCGAGCTTCTGAAGGCCGGCGCCACACCCACTATAGAAGCCCTTCGGAAGCTATTTAATTCCGTCATTCTCGAGGGCAAAACGCCACAGGCGTGGCATAGAGGTGTGGTGGTGCTTTTTTTTAAAAAAGGGGATAAAACCCTCTTAAAGAACTACAGACCCATCACACTTCTGAGCCACGTCTACAAGCTGTTTTCGAGGGTCATCACGAATCGTCTCGAGAGCAAGCTAGACTTCCAGCCTCCCGAACAAGCCGGTTTCCGTAAAGGCTATAGTACCATAGACCACATACATACGCTGCGGCAGGTTTTACGGAAGTCCGAGGAGTATAACCAGCCTCTATGCTTGGCATTTGTGGACTATGAGAAAGCCTCCGATTCTTCGTTTGACTATCGATATATCGAAGTGCTGAAGTGTTTGTATGAAAACGCCACTATGTCAGTCCGCCTTCAGGACCAGAGTTCGAAACCTATTCAACTCCAGCGAGGGGTGAGACAGGGGATGTCATATCCCCGAAACTGTTTACCACTGCGTTGGAGGATGTTTTCAAGCTTTTGGACTGGGATGGACTCGGCATCAACATCAACGGCGAGTACATCACTCACCTTCGATTCGCAGACGATATCGTAGTCATGGCTGAGACCATGGAAGACCTAGGCACAATGCTCGATGGCCTCTGTAGAGTCTCCCAACAAGTAGGTCTTAAGATGAACATGGACAAGGCGAAAATCAAGTCGAACATCCGTGTTGTACCTGCTCCTATTCAGGTTGGGAACTCTACGCTCGAAGTTGCCGACAAGTATATCTACCTGGGACAAGTAGTCCAATTAGGTAGGTCCAACTTCGAGAAGGAGGTCAATCGTCGAATCCAACTCAGTTGGGCAGCATTCGGGACGCTACGACATATCTTCTCATCCGATATCCCGCAGTGTCTCAAGACGAAAGTCTTTGACCAGTGTGTGTTGCCAGTGATGACTTACGGATCAGAGACATTGTCGCACACTATGGGCCTTATCAGAAGGCTCAAGGTCACTCAGAGGGCGATGGAGAGAGCTATGCTTGGAGTTTCCCTGCGAGATTGAATCAGAAATGAGGAGATCCGTGGTAGAACCAAAGTCGCCGACATAGCTCTCCAGATAGCCAAGCTGAAGTGGCAGTGGGCAGGGCACAAAACTCGAAGAACTAATGGCCGTTGCGGCAGAAAGGTTCTGGAGTGGCGGCCACGTACCGGACGACGCAGCAGAGCTAGGCGCCCCGCAAGGTGGACCGACGATCTCGTCAAGATCGCGGGAGGCGGTTGGATGCGGGCGGCTCAAGACTAGTTTGTGTGGAGAACCTTGGGGGAGGCCTATGTCCAGCAGTGGACGTCGTTTGGCTGATATGATGATGATGATGATGATGAAAGCTGAAACATAACATGTAGACTTGAGAAAAAGGGATTTCCTGAAATACATACATACATACATACATATCGTCACGCCTTTTATCCCCGAAGGGGTAGGCAGAGGTGTATTTCTACACCCACTTTTCGCCAGATATACTTTAGTCCCACGTAATAAGGGGCGAGCCTATTGCCGTACCGGGCACATTTCCAGACGCCGTGCTGCTACTGAGAATTTCGTGACAGAAGAACCCAATAACACTGCCCGACCCAGGAATCGAACCCGGGACCTCCCGATCCCACGCGCACATTTATGCCGCGAGACCAACGGGGCAGTCGCATAGGGTTTGATGTCGAGTTTTCCGTCTCTACGCAAAGATGGTATTTGCATCGTGTTATCCCTTAGTTGCCTCTTACGACACCCACGGGAAGATAGGGGGTGGTGACACTTGTATTCTATGCCGTCAACCACACTTCCTGAAATTTATTTAATTATTTATATCTGAGTCACAAATATGGATACATGGAGTCTTATATTGGTACATAGAAGTTAAAGAAACACTACAATTCCAACGGGCTTAATTTTATATGTATGGGCGGGCGAAGTAACGGTCATCGTCTAGTGTAAGTATAACACAGTTAAACACGCTTGTGTGGTCTACTCAACCTACCGTGGAAATAAGGTTTCCTTCAAAACTCTTTTGAAGATATAATTACATTAGCCGAATGTCCCTCGTGACAAAATATTTTTCAGTACGTTCTGGTTTATAATATCGGTCCAATAATTGAATTTACACTACGCACACTCGAACCCCAACTAGTTAAATACGAGCCGTTTGAATAAATTACAAATGGCCTAATATGTAATGTAGGATGGAGATTGAATTAGTTTGGACCCGTGTTCAACTGCTTACACCTTTACGAAATCTACTTTGTGACATCAGTTTAATTAATTACGCATATACCTACGAGATAAAGAACAACCATACTTAAGGGTTGTATTACACTTGTAAATAACAAGGTATACGTAATACGAATATAATAAAGCCTTATTTAAACATTACAAAAAACAAATATCAATGTTTAAAAAATATATTTTCTTTAATTTTGGACAATTTATGTGTTTGGTACGTTTAAATTACATATATGACTAAAACCAATTTATTTCTGACTGTATTGTGAAATGTCTGAAAGTATTAATAATTTGGGCACCTGGCAAGAAAGCCGCACAGAAATACTTTTAAGCAATATTTTTCATCATCAATCATCTATAGTGTTATTTACGCATCATTCTATGCACTAATGATCTTATCGAGTTCCTTTGAGAAATTAAATTTTCATCTCGACCATGTAGTCAACGGCGCCAATTCTAGGAAATATTCCATTATTTTTATATGTTTAAACCAAAAACAATTGCCTCGCCGCCCAAACACTAAACAATAATTCGCATTACACAAAATATTGGCAATTAATTTTCCAAGTTTGGCCATCAACGTTATATTGTGAAGGGATTAAACAGCGAACAAAAGTATTTACTTGTGCCTGTAACGAGATTGTAACCTCTTGATAGTAATAAGATGTTTTGTAAAGGAGGCGCCGGCGGGGCGAGGTAAGGGAGAGAGGGAGGAAGAGGGGCGAAAGGAGAATAGCTGGCCGCGACGAGCACAAATTAAATTGTTATTAGGAAAGCGAGGAAAACTGCCGCGTCGAGCCGTACCGCACCGAACCGAACCATAGCACAACGGAGCGACAATTGCTTTTTTTAAATAAAGCTGCAAAATACGCCGCCTTTTTTATTGTTTACTGTACACTTAACTTTTATTATAGCATGTGGTATATAAGTGTATATAAGTCCGGACTGATGCAAACTGCACCGAACCTACCACGTGAATAATGTAGACCGTTAGCGCGACTCTCTCAAAAGGTTAAAATTAATTAAACTTGCTAATTAAATTACGCGGGTGAGTGCCGCGTCGCTGCGCGGGTACCTGCCGCGTGTCGTGGCGGGACGCGGCTACACAGCTTAAACTAGAACTAATTTGATTATGGAGTGCGGCGTTCGGGACGGTTTATCACAACGTGACGGGAATGTTTACGCATTATTTGTGTTAAACTTACAATTCTGAAGGTAGGTGCTTTTGTAGAAGTACCTTTCTATATTTATAAAAGCTCAATATTTATGCCTAAGAATCAAAATTGCCATACGATGAGGCCCTATCCCCTATTCCTTCTCCGTCATCCCACTCCTCATCCTATCCCTTTTCTCAACCCCAAGGGGCGGCAACGCACTTGTGACTCCTGCGGTGTTGCTTGTGTCCATGGGCGGCGGTAATTGCTTACCATCAGGCAATCCGTCTGCTCGTTTGCAAAAAAACGATGTGCAGCGTGCGAATGCTTTCTGAGCATGTTACCCAATGACAGTGATGAGGAAATCTACGTTACTAACGTTTTACCTTTAAATAATAAAATGACTGTGACATACGGACAGACAGACGGCGATATATAAGAGTATACTAACGAATCTATACGGGTTTCATTTTTTGACATTTTTGGCTACGGAACCTTAAAAAGGGTTCAACATAAACATAACATATGAGGTACACACTCTTACATATGAAAGTCATCAATATGTTTCTAAGAGAGCGATTATCCTTGAGAACCGAAGGACTTTTCAAACTCTTTACAAATATTTGCTGATCGAACCAATATGTGGTTCATATTGATATCGAAGCCACGGCAACTGGTGAAGTGTAAAGTCTTATCGTAAAATTAAATATAAGGTACCTACATTATATTTTGTATTTCAATATTGCGATCTCAATTTAAAGACAGTGCTTACAGCATAACTAGACCCGCGAGCCGTTCGTAGTAGTTCGGCAAAGGTAAGCAACATTCACAGAGGTCAGCACTTGTATGGGTGACTGTGGCATTTATATCAATGCACCACCGTGCTTCGACAGGTACCTGAATCCGTTGGTCCCAGTTCAAAGTTAGCAACATACTCACTATGATGGATAAAGCTTAAACCAAGTGCAGCCTGATTTAGGTACCAGTTTCATATTAAATTTAAAGATCATGATAATATAGCAATAAAATGTTCTTTTATGTGCGTATCATAATATTGTAGCGTCTTGAGGACGCATTGTGTTGTTAACATAGGAACTGAAGGTCTTTGTTCCTTCAAGATATCATATATAACATACATACATACATACATAGTCTCACGCCTATAACCCCGAAGAGGTAGGCAGAGGTGTATTTCTACACCCACTTTTCGCCAGATATACTTTAGTCCCACGTAATAAGGGGCGAGCCTATCACCGTACCGGGCACATTTCCAGACTCCGTGCTGCTACTGAGAATTTCGTGACAGAAAAACCCAATAAAACTGCCCGACCCAGGAATTGAACCCGGCACCTCCCGATCCCACGCGCACATTTATGCCGCGAGACCAACGAGGCAGTCGTATAGGGTTTGATGTCGAGTTTTCCGTCTCTACGCAAAGATGGTATTTGCATCGTGTTATCCCTTAGTCGCCTCTTACAACACCCACGAGAAGATAGGGGGTGGTGACACTTGTATTCTATGCCGTCAACCACACGGCATATATTATAACATTTGAATTTCAACCCGTTTAAGCATACTATAAACATCCCTTATCACCTCAGGGATGCAATAAGCTTGTTTCAAGCCATGAATAAAAAATCATGGGTATGCTCTTATCTGTTAATTATATTCTATCGTAATCTTATGACTAAATGCCAATGAAATTTATGAAAATTTTATGACACTTCTTCGCTTGCGCTATCGTGTACTACTACGATTTATCCTGCGAAGTTTCCGCACATTCGCAGACACTGCAATACTCATGGTGCACTCACAACACCAGTTCCGTTGCAAAGATATCGATACGATAATAATGTTGGCTTTTTCGAGTGAGTGAATACAACGGCGGCGTCCGGCCGCGCGTCAACGGAACAGAGAACCGCTGCATCAGCTGATGCACGCCAGGAACATCGTAAATATAAACCCCTCTTTCCTCCATCCCCACATTCCCTTCCTTCCCACCCACAACCTCTCAGCTGGGCGCCACTGCCAGGTAATACGGAAAAATGAAATGAATCTTTCGCTGTAAACGTGCAATATAACAACTTTTTTGTGTTTCTTCGCCGACGAGTGATAACGCCGAGAAATATTGTCTCGCTGAAATTGTCTCGCAATAACCTCCCGCGGCGAGCCCTGAGAGGCGACAAGTTCGCACTTGACCCCGATGTTACTTACAATAATATCGTGACGATGTTGATCCCCGGATCTACTCACTAAGGACTGACTCGGCACTTTATAGCATATCTGCTGAATTAAACCACAAACATTTATCTGAAAATCCGTATTTCTTCACCAAAAATATGTAGCGTAAAGTCTAATTAAATTAGTATTTATATATGTATAACAATAAAAAGCTAGGCAGTTAGAATAAAGGTCAGCGCGGTCATGAAGTATTCTCGCTAAATACTAGCTCATTTCAAATCTAAGCGTGGGCAGCGAGATACAGTGCCGAGCTATTAAACATCGGCTTAATTTGTTGGAGCGTTGGTGGCTGGTGGAATGAGGCGCGAGTTGAGCGCGGTTCATTCGGCGGCGTCATACAAGCGGAAACATTGCTTCTATCGAGCGCTGATACAGAGAACAGTCCATTTTATGTGTCAGTTATTTGTGGTGCCGTGGCCACGGCACACATTGAATGAATGGCGCGATAAACATCGACGCTACGTACAGTACCAACGCGAGGCGAGGTGGAGTGCGCATCGGACATTCTCTTTGATGAGGAAACGGCTCGCTAATGGAAGGGTTGTCGCGCATTGTACGGCCCTATGCGGCGTCTATACTTCGTCATGTTTGTGCCATTCACGTCGACTGTATAAACAGCTTTTATTTTAAACTTTAGTCGGTTCGGTTTTACGGTGTTACACACAGATATAGATCTACACAGATAACGCATTATCACGATTTGTATTAAAACCAAGCGTGCCGACTTTTTAATACCTACTGTACGAACTGTACCGAAGCGATGCGCGACAGTATCGCTTGTGCGATATTCATCGTCTCCTAACACACAACTGACGTTGTGTGATCAAACGTCCAAAGCAAACGCGGCAACGTAATGTGAATAAAGTTTACTTAACGGTAATTTATAGTTAGGTATATTCTGGAACGACACGCAGCTTGGAATACTTAAAAACAGTTTTAATATGAATTTACGCATAATATAATTTTAAAATAACTTACCTGTGATAGGAAATATGTGCCTGCCTTTGGGTGCTCGAAATTTTTGGGCTATTGCAGTTAATTATCACGCAACGGGGACTTTTTTTTAGTTTTTTGCGGACGTTCGGCTGCAACAACGGACGCGCGGGGACTGAAGTTAGCGGCGACCAACCTCGACGCTTGGTCGGGGTTCAGACACGCGAAGTGCATGCATTTGCGTTATCTATGTAGATCTATGTCTGTGGTGTTACACCTTCAGGCCTTGCCACACGGCACAATTGTACGTCCAACTTGACTAAATCACTTGATGAAATCGTGACGTGTAGACGCCAGTCGTCCAACTCAAATTCATCGGGTGGGCGGTACCACCGGATTTTAACCAATCGGGTGGACGGAATGAAAATCAGTGATTTGATTGTGTCGTGTAGACGGGCAAAGCCAATTCGATTGAAAATTTAATCAGTGGTAAAATTGTGCCGTGTGGCAAGGCCTTTCGTATATGCAGGAGTTTCATGAGTGAAACCTACATAGAATCTGTTTTCGAATACAGAATAACACGTACTTACTAATGAAAATAATAGCTTTATTATATTACAATTATAGTTAAACTCCATTTGTAATGTAATATCATTTTCTGGCTGTATTGATTTTCAGCTAACAGGTTTCTATCATTCATAGCTGATAGATACAGATTTAATATTAAACTTTTAGAATATCATTATTTATACAAGTAGCTAATAGATTGTTTATGCGATAGTAATTATAAGTCCATTATGATTATGATCAGTGCGTGTTCTTCTCTAGATAAGCCCTCCATTATCTAAAAGATATTAATAACTAGCGACCCGCCCCGGCTTCGCATGGGTGCAATGCTTATACATGTATTATACTTATAAACCTTCCTCTTGAATCACTCTACCTATTAAAAAACCGCTTCAAATTCCGTAGCGTAGTTTTAAAGATTTAAGTATACTTAGGGACAGACAGACAGAAGACAGCCTTGTTTTATACTATGTAGTGAAGTGCCAAATAGTTCACGAAAAATGCTTAAAACCCTTTGTTGTTAGGGCTGTTATTTCACTAAAATGAATAATAGAATGTTGACCGCAATTTGTAAACATGAATTGGGGTGAAAGCTCGAACGTGGACCTGCGAGCGAAGCCTGCTGGAATTATCTTTATGTTGAAGATTAATAATAGTACAGGTCTCCTAAAGTGATAATGCGCATAGAAATCTTCGTCACTGTTCGGCAACGGTCGTATTCCCCGAGCGTCGGAAGACGATATGTATATAGAGTTGTTAAGTGCATAATTTAGTAAAATTATGTTTTTTCTGTTAAAAGTAAATTAATATTGATTTATCAGTAAAGAAATTGGATTCAATAGTTCCATATAAGCAAATAGTCAAGAAAACCACACGATAGCGAATATGCTAAAATTTTTGTTGAATTGATTTACTTCGATTATAATACTTTTTAAGTGTCTTGCTGTAGCTGGTGTAATGATGGAAGAAAAGAATGTTTAAGTAATACAAGGTTTATATTAGAAGAAGAAAAATGGTTTTCAAACACAGGTTACATTAAAATCTTAGAAATCTAATCATAACATCTCAGTTCAAAAGTATTTACAGCAGTGATCATTCCAGAATAATATTACAATAGGGTATTTGACTAAAAAAATCGAATTAGTCCGTCAGTTAGATTATCAAAAAATATTGGATACGTATTTTTTGTTTTATCAAATCAGTAAAAAATTACGAAGATAAAACGCATCAAAGATGGAGAAACGTCTAAGAGTGGGGGCTTGTAACGTCACTTGCCAGTAAAAAGTGTACTGGCAAGTGACGTCACACGAGTTTGCAGCGAAGTTTGTAGTTTTAATTTATTATTTACGTGACTAAAGAAAATATACGTGTCCAATATTTTTTGATAATCTAACTGACGGACTAATTAGATTTTTTTAGTCAAATACCCTATTACAAAAAAATTAATCAGAATCAGGGAGGATCTCTATTCCTGACATCGTAGATTCATCAGAACTTTCATTATGCTCTTGATCATTGACACTTTCCTCACTGCTATCACCTGTGTAAATAATCATTTCATCAGAAAATCTATCGATTCTTGGGTCAAATTTTCTATATTCATCTTCGCATTTAACAGCATGATCACAAACTTTTTTCCATTCTTCTGGTCCTATATTATTGATTTTTTCTAATATAGCATCTTTAACTGTCGTGACAGTCATTGCAATATTTTTTTTGGCTACGTGTTGCTTTATTTGGGACCAAATATTTTCAATGGGGTTAAAATCGTGATGATATGGTGGCAATCGTATAATTTGATGCCCACGTTCATCCATTATACGGTCAATGACAAATTCTGTGTATTTCTCTTTATGTCTTTTTATAATTTCATACTAATCGGGTTTCAGTTTCTTGAGGTCATGCGGAATGTTGTGTTGTTGTAACCAAGCTATCATTTGTGGTTTAGGTGTGTTTGAGTTTGGTGGTTTCACACTCAGCTTATGATGATATGGGGCGTTGTCAATTACCAACACACTATTAGGAGGCAAGTTAGGAATCAATTGATTGCGTAGCCAAGCTTGATAACGTTCCGCGTTTATTTTTTTATGATAATCACCTTCTGAGTCGACACATTTATGTAACATTAGAGCCCCTGGGACGAAGCCTTTTTCATTGCCTGCGTGTACAATAATTATTCTCTCTCCTTTAGAAATGGGTTGTTTGATACCTTTTTTGCTGCTATCTTGCCAAGTTTTACCCTTAGTATGTGATGTATGCACGTATGACTCGTCCATAAATACTATATTTCTACCAGAATTCCTCAGCTGTTGTATTTCTCTGAGATATTTGATCCTTTTTAAACATATATAATGCTTTTCCATAAGTAACCGTCTGTTATTATCAGTTTTCAGAAACCTAAACCCCATTTCTTTCAAGATCAGCCTTAAAGTCTCTGCACAGCCTTTGAAATTAATAGCTTCGATCAACTTTTTTCTCAAATTATTTACAGTTGGGAGTTCTTTGAGCGTCAAGTGAAAATTGTATATCATATTACGAATAACACAGTAGTCGAAATCATCAAGTCTCAGCCGAAATCTACTTTTAGGTTTTCCTTTTTTCGGTGTGGAAAATTTCATTGCTTGATTCTGTTTTTTTTCGTTTAAAATATTAGTCAAAGTTCGTCGTGAAATTCCTGTAGCTTTTGTAACACGGTCCTGATTTTTTTTTAAATAACCATCATGGTCTTTTTTAAAACATTGGCTTCATTTAAGAAATAAAAGTACACATTAAATACCATTTACCATGCTTGTGACTTAAGTGGCTTTCCACGTTTAAATGAAACCTCTATAATAAATTATTCTTATTGCATTGTCTACCTCGTTAGTATTTCGGTACTAAGTGCGATTCGGAAAACTTGTTAAGATTTCCAACCAAAAATAACACTTAGTAATTAGCATGGAATTAGTGATTTTACCGGGCGTTCGAAAGCACAATAAACCGTGATTCTTGGCTGTTGCAATATGAGACGAGTACGACCCATCTCATATTCCAGAGACATGGTTCAATTTATATTTTTATTTATTTTTTATTTATAGACTCACGCCTGTATCCCCGAAGGGGTAGGCAGAGGTGTAATATTACACCCACATTTCGCCATGAATTTTCAGGTCCCACGTAATTCGTTACGCGAGCCTATTGCCGTACCGGGCACATTACCAGACTCCGTGCTGCTACTGAGAATTTCCTAACGAAAAAACCCAATAACACTTTGCCCGACCCGGGAATCGAACCCGAGACCTCCCAATCCCACGCGCACATTTATGCCGCGACAGACATGGTTCAAATTAGTTACTATTTCGGTGCGATCGCCAATGAAGACTGAATTTTTAAATCCATGTTTTTTTAAATATACTTTTTTAAATTTAAGACTTGCTTTCTTTCATCAAATTTCTTCATTACATATTGTAATGTAGGGTATTTGTAATTTGTTAAGAGTATAATTCCGCTCGCCCATCGCTGCCATTTTAGTCATTAAATGTCTACATAACGAGCTACCTACGAGTTTTATTTCACGATACTACACAGTCATATGTACGTACGTATAAAGCATTGTAGTACATTAATTATATTCATCCCATTCCTACACAAACAAACATAAATCCATCTACCCTCTCATTGCACAGAAAGGCTACAGTGTGCAGCCTCCACTATCCCACTATTGTTCGCACGCGTCTCTTGTTCTTTATATATTGCCCCTTGTCGCCGAGCCAAATGGGATTGTGGCCTATTGACGTCACAATATACCCACCCGTTGTCGCAAGGATTATAGCATGACACGGCGTTCTTATTCAACAACTCATTTTTAGTTTCTAAACACACTATGCCGAAGTTACGCGACCGAAGTTCGGCATGATTACGCCTGCAATGCTATTTGAAATACTGACACATTATGCCGAAATTACGTTACGTTATAGCGTACAGCGTAACTTCGGTTGGGCGTAACTTCAGTGGCAACTTTTCTAGTAGTAGCGCTCAAGCATAGCTCGTAGCACGAGCGTAAGTTCGGCACTCATGGTATGTCATATCAGACGAATACATCGGAACGTAAAATCAGCCGCAGAACTTCGGTCGCGTACCTTTGATATAGTGTGTTTAGACACTTACACCGCAGTATACTTTTAGTGGGAAATCTCGGAGGAAATCTAACCCAGTGATTCTAGGGTTATCTGCAAGGTGAGAGTGGCCGCGGTCCAACACATTACGTCTAATGAGAATTAGTTGCCGTATTAAGGCGCTGTTATACCTCAGAAGCCGTGAAACACCTAATTTTTCGTCGCGCATCTAGCCATAACGATACATATTACAAACTAGCAAAAATTAGAGCATAAAGTCAAAAGTCTGAACAAAAGACTTTTGAAAGAATTTTTCATGTACGTAAAATAGAATCACGGTAAAAAAATCACAAAATCGAGGCAGAAAATAATCTTTCGTCTCACTGTTTGCAATATTTTGATCGTAAGCTGTCATATTTTTTTGATAATATTGTAGGAAATCTAATGAACTAAAGAATTACCCTATTTATTTTCATATTATACGTGTGTATTTTGTAAAATTAAATAAAATCTGCCAAACGTCTATGATTTTGACGCTAGGTAGATCCCATCAATATCAAACGCTTCAGCAATTTAAACCTTATTAGCATAAGCGGTGTACTGAGTGTCAGTTGCTAGTTTACGCCCCACCCAGACCTCATCATTCGGCTATGAGCCCTGTGAGAGATAGGTCATGTCGCTTGCGTCTCCGCTGCACGAAATTTTACGTAAACCTGTTTGTTATTATAATACGCATTTGAGTTCGTAATTTCATGTTTTATGTTATAGACTGAATACTTTGAATCAAATAGCTTTTCATGTAACTATGGGCACATATAATTAGGACCTAAGTTTATACTCTTGTTGCGTTTAATGTGTTATTGTTTCTGTGCTTATAAATATATAATTAGAAGAATAAAATATGGACAATTAGAGAAATGAAGTTCTACGAAGGATTTGTACAAGGAAGCGTCGCGCGTCGTAATAAAATAGAAATTCATCCATGGCCAAGTGATTATGGAATATGTAACATTTTTACACAAATTATTTTCATAAGAGTCTTTTATGACTAACTATGTTACTTATATATTATCGATTATGCATAATATAATTATATAAATTATTCTCACAATACATAGCTGCCACAGTTTTCAATTTTTGAAAGAGTAATAACATAAAATCGAATCATTTTATGTACCTATATTTCAAATTCATCAGCTTGTCAGAGCGCCTGGAGCGCTAAGATGCCGCCACGGCGAACAATAATGATGACAGCGCTAATATGGCGCTCCGCAATCCGCACACAAGCGGTAATGAATGTTGTATTATTGTGTTTTGAACATAAACCTTTTTAGGTACATCGGGTAAAACTTTGATTATTCATAAACTATTAGGTATGTCTCAGTACATCTAATATCTTTTTAATTTCTAAAATCAATCATTTATAAGTAAGAAGGTAACTTCTCTGTTTGCTATAACACAAGATATAGTATTTTTTAAATAATAAAGTACGTAACTAATACTAATTACAGTGCAGTTAAAGATAACAGTTCTGCAACGTCTTACACACATTTTACTTCAGTCATTCCTAACACGATCTGTTCAAGAGCTAGCCAAGAAATGCCAAACAATTTTTTTAACAAATTTGACTCAAATTCCGTAGTGATAAGCAAAAATTACAAGAGGGATGGCAGTGACTGGTTTGAATTGCGTAAGAATATGTTGACAGATTGAAATTTTTGTATAGTGGTAAAAAGAATAGATAACAGCAGTAAAGCCAACTTAGTAAAAAATATTTTGTACAAATAAAATATTTGCAATGTAAAATCAGTTGCGCATGGAATCTAAAATGAACAACTGGCTTTGCAACAACTGGCGAAGCAAGAAAATGTAACAATCGAGCCTTGTGGATTATTCGATTATTGGTGCCACGCCAGATGGATTAATAGGTCCAAACATGATTGTGGAAATTTAATGTTCTAAAGTTGCCTATAAGAATGGCCTGGAGAATAGTATAAGAGCAAATAAAATACAAATATGGAAACATGATAAAAAAGTGAACTGACTAGTCTAAACAAATATCCGGTTGGCGCAGCGGGAGTGTAAGCGACTGCTACGCCGAAGGTCGCGGGTTCGATTCCCGCTCAAGGCAAACATTTGTGTGCATGAACATGGATGTTTGCCTTGGTCTGGGTGTTTCTAGTATCCATAGTACAAGCTCTGCTTAGTTTGGGACTAGATGGTGATGTGTGTATGTGGTAGAATATTATTGTAATTGTTATTACCAAATTCAGGGGCAACGCCACGTTACACGCAAACAAAAGTGTTTATTTGCTGTGTGGAGTGGCGAAAATATACCACTAAAAATAGAAATTATAGAAAGAGATGATGTTTTCTGGGAGAAGCTTGTGGCGTTTTATATGAATTGGCAGTTGCCTGAAATTGTTGATTCTCGTCAAGCTCAAGGGATGGCATTGCGAGATCACGGAGAGGAAAATGTTTCATCAGTGCTTGACATTTCTACAATACCAAGCCGTAAAAGGAAAGTAAATGAAACTGTGCCTCGTGAACAACAGCAAATAATAAGTATTTGAAGCCTTATCACCTCACACACTGCCTTTAACATTCGATGAGAATAAAGAAAACCTGCCGGGTTGTAGCAGACAGCTATCTTTTGATGAGCTGTAAACTCTGTGTTTCGTTAATAAATTATAAATGAATATAAATAAATATCTTTTAATATTTATTTTCTTTGCAACATCACATATTTGAAGCGAAAGAATTTTTTTATATTTTTCCATACAAACATGTATGACGAGAGCTAACGAAAAAGCAGTAACTCAAATTCTAATTCTATAATTTTCTAAGCGACATAGCAGTATCTTATGAATAAGGTGTATCCACATATATTTTTGATGTTTCATCTATTTTGAAAAATAATAATGGGTTGGGTTTCGAAACGAGTCGCCTGAATTTGAGGGTATTGGTAGTGTAGGGGGCTCAAGGTAGTTCGTTTTAATCCCCTAAAAGTAATTTTGGCTGCCGGAGTTGCGTCTAAATATTTTTAAACAATTTCCAAAATTTCATAAATACTTCGGCAATTATGCAAAACGGAACATAGTTTTTATACTTTAGTACAGTTTTACAAATGTAATTTTTAGGTTTTATGTGAAAAACGTGAAACGAAACGCAAAACTGCCATCTTGGAATGATCATATTGACAGCTAATGTCAAATTTGTGCGTCATTGCTTTCGAGTGCCTTGGGTTAGGTGCGACTGTAATAAGTAAATAAATGGGTTACGTTAGGTTCTCTTTTGACCCTTAATCCGAAAATAGGAGCCCTTCGCAGGGCTCCGACAACCTTAGTTTATTAAACTAGTGTGATGAATGTGGAAGTTGGCAGTGCCATACACACCGATGTTTGGAGATTTTTTTTTTCAGAGGAAAGCAAGTATTTCCGGCAAGTGAAAATGGTGTGGGGGGGTTTCAAGACCTCCCCTGCTCCCTTTTCAATTACTCACAACCCCTAAAAACGGCGACATATTTCGAAACCTTTGCCATAATAATTATACCTATAATAACAATAAACATCCATAAATAAATAAAAGAAATCAACTTTTACTAAACTTCAATTATCTCGTAACTCGCTTTAGTTGAGATACGGCTTTTGCGCTTAGTAGAGCAGTATTGTGTTTTTTAGGGTACCGTAGCCAAAAATTGTAAAAACGGAACCCTTATAGATTCGCAATGTCTGTCTGTCTGTCCGCCCGTATGTCACAGCCAATTTATTGCAAAACAGATTTGAAAACTGACAGGAATGGAATTAGATGTAGGTATTCTATGAAGTGCTTCAGTCAGTGCATAGGGTTCCCACCAAGAACTTAGGGTCCCAAGCCAACCTCACCTGCAAGTGGTGCACCTGCCGATCAACGGACGAGGCTCTGGCAAACAAAATGTCCCAATAAGCGGCAATAGGCTCGCCACCTATTACGTGGGATCAAAACACTAGCGAAAAGTGAGCGTTTAATATGCCTCTGCCTACCCCTTAGGGGAAACAGGCGTTAGTCTATGTATGTATGTATGCTTCACTATTTTTATACAAAAACAAAACAAACATAATAATGGCCTCTCCATACATGGAACTGACTTAATTATTTTTATCATCTTACGGCACGTAGGTATTTACCTACTTTCGTCAACATTTAATACCTATAACGTCTAATGTAAACCAGTTTTGCTCATGGCTGCACTGAGAACAAAAATTGCGCTATGCCTATATTGTACAAACAGATTGATGTATGTAATATAAATTTTAATATCAATATCTCAATTCAATATGCTAAAACGTTTTGCTTGCGATTTTGAAATATTGGAATACGGATGTCGCCAGAATACGGCCGCACGCGACGTGAATGAAGGGGGGCGCCCCGCAGTAGACGGAGCTAAGCTCCCTTCACCTCCCCTGCTTCACCCCCCTCATTTACCAAAACAGTCGCTTAGGACAGCGCCTTAACGAGTGCGTGCGTTGTGGGTACGTTGTTCGCAGTTTCAGATGTGCCAATGCGGTTGAGTTTCGGTGTATAGTTTTGATACTACAAATGTTAATGGTGTTTAAAGCCATGGCCGCATTTAGCATTAATTTTGTTTGCTATCATACGTATTTGTATCCAGGTGACATTACAAATATTCAAAAAGCACCAGAATCGAAACGACAAATATATTTATTACATTACACGAGGTGTTGATTCGTGTGGGGATCAAACCCTCAATACCCGGCGCAGTATTATACTCTGAGGTAGCTTTTTAAACCATGACGCCATTCGTGTAGTCAAAGCCCTGTTACCATTTTTAAGCTATCGTAGAAGAATACATACATACATACTCACGCCTGTTTCCCGCAGGGATAGACAGAAACTATGGAACGACATTTACAATGATCCTGAAATAAGTATATCCCTTGCTTCATTCACTCTCATCAAATTTCTCATACATGCTCATCGGCTTAGGGAACTTCTAATCTGTCCTTTTTTTAGGATGTTTTCAATCTGGTCAAAGAACGTCTGCATAGGTCTACCCCTTCCTCCTGTCTTATTCACGTAGAAGAATACTTGGAACTTAATAAAAATATTCACTGTATAGTTTCGGAACCTTAACGTATCTACTAAAATGCTTTAAAATAAATATCTGTTGAATCTGTGAAAATATTTGTTAAAAATAGGACTATTTAGTTGGGCGGTGTAAAAGGCTGCATTTATATTATTTTAATAATTTGTAATTTGATCTGTTGACCGTTTCAAGACCACAAATTCTCGATGAATTGATTGAACATTCAATATTGTTATAACGCTACACATTGGAATCTGTTTCTATTCATAGGCATTGCAATTTCATCATTCGTTTGTAATGGAGGATACGCGTTTAGTTAAAAATGTTTTCATGTTTCTACATAATCTGTGAAAGTGTTTTTTTTATAAAATCGTCAGCTGCTATCCTATTGTATTAGGTATCACCTGTGTAACTGAATTGAGCAGCACTAACCATTGAAGACACCGAGTGACTTGTGTAGCTCGGGGAAAACATAAGCTGTCTTAACACCCGAAAATTTCATCAGAAATAATATAACATTTTATTTTTTATAAGAAAATACTTATTTAACATGCTATAGCAGATACAACATATTCATGAAAATATAGAGAATGTTACCTTCTTCTATAGTTACTTAAATTAAACTACAATATGATCAGAATTATTCAAAGATCATGAACACCTATTATGAGAATAACAATAAAAAACGCGATCAAAGGAATTTATAACAAGTTTTATGAACAAATATAAAAGTAAATTAATGTTTCGTCTTTTGTTCTCTAAATTAATATTTGTCTAATTAAACCAAGTAAGATCAAGTAAAACCGGGCTCTTTCACTAGAAAAAAAATGGTTTCAGTTCGTTAAAAATTAAGGAAATGGCGGCTCTAGGCATCAAGAAACTGTAATGGCCCCTGAAATACAAGTATATTTTTACTTAGTTAAGGGGTCAGTTGTCCATTTCGTATTAATTGTTTGTACAACTTATTTGTCTATGTATTTCTGTTTTTGTCTGATACTTATTTTAAATGTACAATAAACGTTATTATTATTATTCTCTTTATTTAAACATTCTCTCATAAATTATATTTTAAATTTTTATGTGATTTAGAAAAAACAATATAAATTATTTATTATTATTATTATTATTCAGTAAATTTATTATCTATCACATAGTTTCTTTTATGTTAATAAAGTATATTTCGTTAGAAAAAAATCGTTTAGAAATATAAAAGGGGCCGCGGAGACCCACCAGTGTCGGGTACAGGGATCAAGCCACCGGTGATTAGGGCCTCAGACAACTTCCTCACGATGCCCGCCGTGTTGAGAAGAATTGCCTTCTGAATCAAGGACTTGTTCGAGCTGCCTAGTGTGAGCCTCTTTAGGTGTTGGTCGAGGCTCTTGGCGATTAATCCATTCACCGACACGACTATCGGCACAATGATCGCCGAATCTAAATCCCACATGTCTACAATCTCGTGAGCTAGGTCCAAATATTTAATCTCTTTCTCTTTTTCTGCTTTCACGAGATTGCCGCCATGCGGTATGGTGACATCGATTATCATTGCGAGTCGCTCTGCTCGGTCTATCACTACAATATCAGGCTTATTGGCTACAATAGTCCTGTTTGTAATAATAGACCGATCCCAGTACAACAATGCACGACCATTTTCGAAAACTGGGTCGGGTACATATCTGTAGTACGGTACCTCAGAACCAATGAGATCATATTTAACGCCTAGTTGCTGACGGATTATCCTAGCCACTTGGTTGTATCTGTGCAAATACTGACCATTGGCAAGACTCGAACAACCGGATACTATATGCCTGAAAGATTCCCCGGGCCGGTGACACGCCCGACATATGTCAACCGTACCATCCCTCAGTATATACTTTCGGTAGTTGTTTGTCATGACAACTTCGTCCATAATTGCAAAGACAAAACCTTCGGTTTCTCGGAAGAGATCACCAAAACGTAACCAGGCCATATAAGCTTTAACATTTACGTCTGGGTCATGTAAAGCTCTATAGAACCGTCCATGCAGTTCCTTGCCCTTCCATATTTCTCTTCGGTCGTCAGTACTAAGTACTGCAGGTTTGTGCCAGTTCTCTTTAGCCAGAGCGAGCGGGGTAAGTCCTGTATCAAAGGCAACTACATCGCGGTGCACATCCACGTTCATTCCCATAAAAAATATTATCTGAGGTTGTACAGCTCGCGGTTATGGAGGGTCTTTGCACATAAAAAGCCTCGACCCCCACATTTCCGAGGGATGTACAACCTCATCACCGACGAGCGTGGATGATGCATCCGAGATGCAGTCAGCATTGTACGGACTTTTCTGTCTAGGGCATTTAGTTCCGTCTGGGTCCACCTGAGTATACCGAAGGAATACATTAGGACTGGCATGGTCCACCCGTTGCAGGCCCGCACCTTGTTGCCACCAGATAAAAGACTGTTAAGTACTTTTTTCAGGCGGCCAAAGAAACGAGCCTGCAACGTCTGTTTCATGTCAGTCTCAGCAATATTCAAAGACTGCGACAAACCCAGGTATTTGTAGGTCTCGGTTAGGGAGAGGGATCTAAGTTGTATGGAATCTGAGAATTGTATCCCTGCAGATTCCATAATCCTGCCTCTCTTCACATGCATGACCGCACATTTATCCACACCAAATTCCATCCTGATAGAATTACTAAAGGTTTCGGTTACCTTAAGTAATGCTCGATTTTAAACTTTCGCGATTTGTATACAACATACAATATTATTTAGCGGGTCGTACGGCTTGGCCACGGGGACCGGCGATGCGACCTGCGCCACGACCGGCGACGCGACAATTCGCGCGACGCGAAAAACATGCCACGGGCACACGCGCTCGCCGCCGCGACCAGTGTAGACCAGGAGCGAGACGACATTAGCTGAGATCTTTTTATGAAATTTAGCTCGACATTGTACGGACTTTGGTGCCAATATCACATTTGTTTCAACCCAGCAATCGAACCCGAGACCTCATGATCCGCTTGCACTACCGCAAGATCACAGAGGCAGACTTGATATTGTGTACCTAACCACGGTATTTAAATCTATAGGTACTGTATTTTATCTTTATACAAACGGTCGGAACGCGATTTATACCTACGAGCGTCAGGCTCGGTACCCACCTAACCTACTGCATACCAAACTCAAGGCGCTTCGGTATACATTCTGTAGGTACCTACTGAATGCGTACTGAGCCGACGCTTGTAGGTATTGTAACTCGAGTTTTGAGTTAAAATACGGAAAAGCTTATGTAGGTAAGTGTGATCTAACTAACTAGGTATATGCACTTCTAAAAACTTATTTAGGTATTTTGAAATCACAAACAGACACTTTAACTTTATTTATACTGTATACATTTATGTAGATATAGATAACATCCAGACGTTCCAAATAGCTAGCCTAACTAAAAATTCTAAGAATAATATCATGCTCGCGGAGAAATAAACTTATACATTTTATACTGAGTCAGCTCCGGCGCTAGTCGCCGCGACTACCGCTCGACGCCGTGGCGTGCGCCGTACTAATACATACATTTGTTTTGGTCGCGCGACGTGTCGCGCGACTCACCGCGGTACCGCTCGGTGCTATTCGCCGGTCGCGTCGCCGGTCGTCGCTGCGCGTGGCATGCTTAGAACATTTCTATACATTTGATTCAGTGGCAAGTCGCGTCGCCGGCTGCGTCGCGCGAATTTTCGCTGGAGCGAATTGTCCGTGGCCAGGCCGTTAGTCGCGATAATTTACTTATTTAAAGACCTCTGTTATTCTCCTACGTTTCTACCGGCTTGCAACGGTTGTGCAAAAGTTGTGTAAATTATCGCGACTATGACCCGCTAAATAATATTGTATTAAGTAATGCTGTCAGTTGGAAATTGTTGGGGGCAAATAATTTCAGGTCATCCATGAAAAGGAGGTGAGATGTAACATGACCTCCTCTCCTTAACCGACAGCCTAGCCCTGAAGCCTCTAACAAGGTACTTAGGGGGTTCAGGGCCAGACAAAACCACAAAGAACTCAAACTATCGCCCTGGAATATACCTCGCTCGATCCTTATTGGAGCGCCGCAACCCAAACTCGATCGACACCCTGGATAGCACAGTACGGTCCTCCATTGCCCCATACATGACCTTAAAAAGGTGCATAGAGTTGCATCTACTTTATACAACTCCAGCACCCTCAAAAGCCATGTATGTGGCATGGAGTCGTAAGCCTTCTTGTAATCTATCCAGCATGTCGATAGATTCTTTCGGTTACGGCGCACCTGCTGGCTAATGGCCGTGTCTATTAGCGGGAGTTCTTTAGTGCCACGGGCTCCACTCCTACATCCATTTTGAGAAACAGATAAAATAGAATTATCACTTACATGTTTCGACAATTTCGTTCTCAAAATGGATGTAAGGAGTTTATATATCGTTGGCAAACAGATTATCGGCCTGTAATTCTTGGGGTCTGTGGCACAACCAGGCTTATGGAGTAGGTGAGTGACGCCGGATGTTAGAAAATCTGGTAGCGACCCCGATTCCAAGGATGATTGGAATTGAGATGCTAAGCAAGTATGCGAACTACGGAGCCATTTGAGCCAAAAATTGTGCAGCCCATCCGGTCCCGCTGATTTCCAGTTTGGTAACGAACGCTCTGCACTGGCTATATCATCATCTGTTATTGATATTGGCTCCATTGTTGGGATTTGTTCGCATACTCGCTCAACAGTCCCAATCCAATCACTCTCCGTGTGGCTGACATGCGTCGACCAGATGCTGCGCCAAAATGTATTAGTAGCATCATCATCCGGTCGACCCCCATCAACTTCACCGGCCGTGGACTCGGGTTGCTCCCATCTTCTGTACCTCTCGTCTCTCTGGAATGTGCGATTCAGGCAATACCGATCCACTCTTTTTTTGTATCGCCTTATACGATTTGCCCATGCATAAAGTTTTTGCTTTAGGGTGTCGATGCGCTCTGTAAACCGAGATAAATAATCTTGGGAACTGATATTAGTTCCTGCAAAGGCTCGAGTTACAAAGCGCATCACTCTCGGTCGACTATTGCCCATCCTAAAACAAGAGAGCTTGCCAATGAGTGCCCTAGTCTCAGCGCTACGACGCTCAATCCAGTAGCGGTCTGTCGAATAGCGGTATTATTTACATGACATTTAACCCCCGCTACTCGACACGCCGCACCCGCTGCACAATACAGGATTAAGTGTGTATCGCTGAGATTTTCACTATTCTCAAAATAAATTGACAGTAATGCATCTAGGGCACTCACCAACGCTATGTTTTTCTTATGCATGGGCAAACGAGGCAAACGAGGCCGAACATTTGGGTCCATGGATCGGTATTCCGCAATAGCACATTCCAAAACACTCCTTAACTGATCGTTGTACTGGGTACTTACATGAGAGGTCTCGTCATCTACCTCTTTAGCAGCCGGATTTAACAGTTGTTGCTGCGCAACCACTGTGTCAGTCTGCGCTGAAAAAGTGATGGGGAGACTTCTTTGCACGTTAGAGCGAAGTCTCTCAAGCACGGTATCATCCAACAGGTGATACCGTTGGATGGCCCGCACTTGATCCGATAGCCGTTGTGTGGACAGGTTGACAGCTGGCTCAAGCACCTGAAACAAAGGGAGCATTCGATCACGGTACGCACTGAGGTTAGTTCCTCCCTCTGTGGCCACAAAATATGCCCGCATGACGTTTTCATTCATTGTACTAGTCCATCTCATGCGGTGCACATCACCACCGGTAGCGGGCGCCCTGTTCGAGACCGGTGGGTCTCGGGGTCCCAAGCGTGTCGATGGCCGGCCTCTCCCTCGTCGACGAAGTACAGGTGGTGGCGACGTTGGCGGAGAGAAATACTCATCGCTCGATGAGCTCGACGCCTCAACACTCGCCGACGACGCTGGTGCAGGTGCCGGCGGCTGCGAGGCGGAGCTGAGCGACAAGTCCGGGGATCTCAGACGTGCAGCAGCTGCTCTCATCAACATTTTCTCATTATTTTATTTGTTTATATCTGTTGTTTATAGATGTTTTGTTTGGTTTTCTTTTGACATTAGATGTCATCTTCACAATATTTTTGGTAATTATTTTCTTAATATATTTTATGGTTTCCGTAATTTATTATAATATTTATCATAATTAAAAGAAGTTCTTGTAATATCATTGACTCAAAACTATGAAATAAAATAAAAATAAAATGGTTATTATTATATTACTAGAGAATGCCAGCAGCTACGCCTGCATTTTTTTTAAATTTACCCGTTTTGGCCGATCCCGTGGGAATTTCGGGAAATCCCTTCTTAGTGCCCCTATGGTCCCCAAGGAACAAACATGCCAAATATAAGCTTCCTGCGCCCAATAGTTTCGGCTGTAGCGTGTCTGTCTAAGTAACGCAAGGATTTTATATATTAATGTATAAATTAAGTAATCATCATTGCAGCTTTTCTATGCCGAAGTAAGTACAGTACGCAAAGGTCTAATTATTTTGACAAGAAAAGCCGTAGTGGTCGAATTTCGTTCGAATTTGCGTTGAAGTTCCGATCAACTCAATCGTTCTCTATACAATCCTTGACTATCGGCTGTATAGACGTCTGCAGAAAGTATCATAATCATCATCAGCCCTGTATATAAACTGTCCCACTGCTGGGCACGGGCCTCTTCTCACTATGAGAAGGGTACAGAAAGTATACAAAGCTTTATTTTGACTTAAAAGCGATATCCTATAACTTAAACTAGTTCCCGTGAATGCGAAGGCTAGAAGATCTTCGTGACAGTCGGGATCGACACGCCCTAACTTACTTTCCGAAGCATATGTCAAGAGATAATTAGCAATTAAATTCGAACTTAACTTCGAAAAGTCAGTGGTGCGCGATGAATGTTTGAACCCGACACGCTCTTCATTACAGTCTGTTAGTCTCCACAAGGTAGTCTGTCAAGCTAATAACATAAATATAACATTACGTAACTTCACACCTTTTATCTCCGAAGGGGTAGGCAGACGTGTATTACACACCCACATTATGTGTGTATGTGTATGCCAGTTATGTTTCGGTCCCGATGTGATAGGGGGCGAGTCCATTGCCATCTACCGGGCACATCGATAAGCGAGCGATAATTAACATTTTTAACACACACATAACTGAGAAAAGTCAGAGGTGTGTGCCCGGGGTAACTGAGGATCGAACCCGAGACCATCGTCTCGGCAGTCCGTTACGTACACCACTGGGCTCTCGCCGCTTTTATCTAGCCAATATAACATACAAAATGTTAAATATTGACTTTGATATTATGAAAGACACAGCCAAATCTATTGCGCATAAGAAACTGCAAATTGACATGTATGCACCCGGGGAACCGTAGTGTATGCCCTAAGAAGCGATTTGCCGAAATTCTTAGGGAATCGGTAAGGAAAGATTTTAAAAAAATAGCGGGCTCCAGTCTAATATACTTTCTTGCCAAATCTGATTTAAGTGCTGGTACCAATAATTTTACCACTATACAACTATACCACTTAACAACTGCAAAGGTTGTATGTCATCGATACGGCCTGGCGTCGGCGTCGTCCCGTCGCGCAAACTTGGACACTTCAGAGTCACTTACTATCAACAGACCGATACCACGTCAAACTTTTACAGTTTACAACCACATACAAACTATACATCTACATAAATGTATTGCGTTCCTGTGGATATATTTTGTTTCACCAAATACAAGTTATTAATATGACTGCAAGAATGTATTGCTTTCATTCGATATAATGTCCTGCCCGCATATAGTTTTTTGTCATGTGATACTGGCGGAGTAGATTTATATAATGGGGCCCGGTGTTCCTTGAAATAATAATTGATACATTTTAATATACATGTATCAATTATAAAGGCAGCGATAGCCTAGTGGAGATACCAACGGACTGCCATGCAGAGGGTCATCATCATCATCATTATCAGCCTTTATCAGTCCACTGCTGGACTAGGCCTCTCCTTTGAAAGGAGGAATTGGCCTACTATACCACGCTGGCCAAACGGGTTGGTATAGGGTTTGTATCAAGTTTTCCTTCTCTTACAGTGCTGTTTTCTGCATAATATGCTCCCTCTGTCGGCTCTTACGACACCCATGGGATGATATGGGGTGGTGACAATCCGTATTCTTAATCCGTCACCACACGGATATGCAGAGGGTACCGGGTTCGAATCCACGGCTTGCACCAATTACTTTTCGAAGTTAAGTGCATATTAAATTGTTAATTATCGCTTGCCCCGTGCTTCGGAGAGCATCCCGGCCGTCATGGAGATCTTTGATAGTGGTTACGGGGAGTCAGTACCCTCAAATAAATTTGGTAGAGTGAAAGAGAACGAATGAATATGAAAACAATCGAAAACGTAAGCTTTAGATTAACTTTGTAGTTTGGTTGCGCTTGCACCGTTTGGTTCGGATTAGACTGTTTGCGTTATCCTAGTACTGTTTTACGTTTTCTAAAATAGATTTTCTCATATTGGAATATCGATACGATACGATTTCTGACTGCAATTGGATTTCAGATTCGTTTTGATATATCGGTATCATGCCTACTTTACCAACTACGTTCTTAGCATATTTTATAGTTTTTGGATCCTGTTGAAACATCCAAATCCTATACATAATTACAAACTGTTGTATGTTTGTCTATACTATAGTATTGTGCACAAAGGCCTATCCCATACATTATGAAACGTCTCTTTATTTATTTAAGTAGGTACATAAACGATTAACAAACGGCAAATATTATAATGCCTCAGGCATTTGAGCCCACCAACATTTGAGTGACAATGAGATAAACATGTCAAGTGGCGTAATATTACTAAATAGTCTGTATATTAACTGTTGCTGTTTACAGTTGATAGTAGGTTATTTATAGTTTTTTATAGAAAGCTGTAGATGTATAGGTATATTATCTGCGCGTCATTTGGAAGAAAGGCAGAATGACTGTGTATAGGCCACAAAAAAGTAACACTAAAACTGCCTACATCCTTAACAACATATGGTTACCCAGTAGTTAACTTTTCTTGCACTATACTCAAATATCATAATATATTCTTGCTAAATAAGTCTTTGAATCAGGGACACGTAGTTGCTATTATTTGCTTATAGTACGTACCTCCTTGCTATCATTGGTCAAAACAAGTTTTAACTAACAATTAAACAACTTAGCAAGGAAAAAATTCATGTCACCAATTTTCTTAGTATAAGGGCTAGCGCATACATACAATTTTTAATTGACCAACTATTTTGTTGTGTATTATATGTCTTAAAGAATATATTGAAGCGCACATACTGTCAACTCGATAGTTGCTCGACAAAAAAGTCAAAAATGCTTATCGATTTGCTTTTGATTTAAAAGTTGGACAACTATCGATCAAGCGCTCAATTTGTATTGCATTGTATTGATGTGCGCAGACCATCGACTAAACAGTCGAACCGCGACTGACCACGACTACCAATCTCGTATAAGGATTTGAAGCGGCGCCACGTCTCTATCTTTGCAAACACCTCGACTCGAGCGTTGCTGAATAAAGACTGGTCGATTTTAGGAGATAAAAAAATCGATTGTATGCGCACTTCCATCAATTAAACTGTTTGGTTGAGTAGAAATCACGAAAAGTACACAACTCGACGAAACAGTTTAATCGATGTAACAGTTGTATGTATGCGCTCGGCCTAAGGCTCTGCACAAATAAAAAATTGTTTAAGGGTCGGAACATATCTGACGGAAGATGCGTCGAACGTATCTTCGGTCGCGTCTATTCCGTCAAATGACCGACTCATTTTTACACATCTGACGGAAAATGCGTCGAGCGTATCTGCACACATTCGCTGAAAGCGTGGCTATTATGCACACATATCAGTTTGTTCGTGCAGGGCCGCATTCAGGGCAGCTCAATATTTTACTGTCATATTCTTTTATCTAATTATTTTTCGTGTTCCCTGATGTTATGTAGTCACTGACGTCCTGTAGTTATTTATATTGCAATTCTAGTTTGACTATTAAAAATATGTCGGACTTCGGACATTTTTTATTGTAGCCAACACGCGTTATTTGAATATATTTCCTATATAGGTATGAAGGTTCAAAAATAAAAGACGATGATACGATTTGGTTACGGTTTTTAACAAAATTTATACAAATTATATAGAAGGGGTTACAGTTGCAGGGCATGACACAAAATGTTTTCTATGTAGGTATGTATGGAAATTGTTCCCGTGGACCTTTAGCACCTCATACCTAAAATTGGCCCACAATCCAAGCTAGCAAGTATGCGTACACTGATAGCACATACTAACACTACATTATTCTACACATTTCGTTTCTGAAAAAATAAGTAAGGTCTGGCGGCCCTAGAATCTTACTCTACAACGCGTCAGTCAAAATCACCGATCTGGGCATGACATGGATATGGTATGTCCAATACCTACGAATTTAGCGTGAATACCTACGAAATTAGCGTGCATACCTACGAAACGTCGGGCAAATAAAATGGCTGCCATTTGGGTTGTACAGTCAACAGCAAAAGTAGATGATCAAAATCAGAAATCAAATATTAATGAACGGAGTTCGCGTCAGAACTATGTGGCGTCAAAGTAAATCAAAAGTATGTGATAGTAAATTATACCAATCATTTGCTACTAGTACAGCTGCCATATATTCGTGATCAGTAAAATTCATCAATATTGTATTCGAAATGCAATAGTTATTTGTGCAACAAGAGAGCAAAGTTGTTTTTTGTTTCGAGTGCAGATTTTGAGTCCCGAGCAAGCGAAGGATTATGATTGATTCACGAGCGTAGCGAGTGAATCAAAGTTAGAATCCTGAGCGTGGTGAGGGACTCAACAGCACGAGATACAAAAAACTTTGCTCTCGTGTAGCACACATAACTTTTCACCACAGCAGTGAGAACACATATTACTTAGGAGACAGAAATGAACAGGAATAGATTGAATTCTGCATAATCACTTGTTGATTTAACTCTTCTGGTGTTAAATTACAGTCATCATCGCTAGTTTCACTCATCTTTTTAGATTATTGTATATATTAATATAATTTAACACGTTACGCTGTAGGTACCTACTGTATCAGCATCAGCGAACTTTTTATTCCCGCTACTTTTTTAAATCGCGTTTTAATACCGCGTCCCTGATGTTTATTTTTCAAATGCATCATTGTTGTAATTCTAAATAAAAACGTATTGGATACTAATTTAATACTATTAATTAGACTTATTTTTATTTAAATCCAATAATAAATTAAACATGTAAACAATAACATATAAAAAAAGTAATTTCTTTGTTACAAATATCTTTTTTTTTTGCGTTGCCGTAGGTGTTTTCTTTGAGGTTGAATTCAAAAATCGAATTTCGAATTCGAAGGGGTTTGTTTTTTCACTCACTTTTTATATGCATGTGAAAGAGACAGAGCACAGTAAAATCTGAATGTTTCAAATTTGTGGCTAAACAATGTCAATACGTGGCACTGAAGATTGAAAAACTAAAAAGCTACTTTGCCTCACGCTCGAATCAAAATCGCGTTTTGTTCACTGTTGTCTCGCAGCAAAAGCGGCATGTTTGAGCTGCTGTGGTGAAAATTTATATTATTGTACATGACATCCGAATTACAGATTGACATTAAAGAGTTTCGATACTTGGATTTTTGCACTATTCCAACAGAACTCTTCAGAGAGGTTGGACTAATAAGGTTATATTTCTTTAGAACTCTTGCTAACAGTGTGACAAAAGCGCGAAGTAAATATAAATAATGCACTTAAGATAAAATTATCAATCTACCTTCCGGTTTTTATACATACCTATAGAAAAACTATTTGTCACAGACACAGAAAAAGTACAACATAAAAAAGAAACAAAACGTAAGGCATAGCATTAGCACAGTGTAATAATATCTTTATACTGTGGCATTAGTCTGTGACAGATAGATACACTGTGTACTGTGACAGTTATAATTTTGTATCGCATCAGCTACTTTTGAACATTGACATAAATGCACAAACATGCAAAGATAGTAATATTTATTGAATTATGGTTTTGTATCACATCAGTTACTTTTGAACATTGACATAAATGCACAAACATGCAAAGATAGTAATATTTATTGAATTATGGTTTTGTATCACATCAGTTACTTTTGAACATTTGACAGAAGTTACAAAAAAGAAAATACATGAGAGATGAAATTTGGTAAAATTATATTGAATATACAAAGACTGCCTCTGTGGACCAGTGACTGCCTCCGTGGTCCGGTGGATAGCGTATGCGTCTGCTGATCGGAAGTCTCGGGTTAGATTCCCGAGTCGGGCAAAAGTGTTACTGGGTTTTTTCCAAACTCTCAGTAGCAGCACGGAGTCTGGTGATGTGCCCGGTAGCAATTCATCTGCTTTTCCGTAAAAAATAACAAATTAAATTACTGGGGTACTTCAAAAATAAGTATGAATAAATTATTTGCCTCATGATTACGTGGCCTCAGCTTCATCATTTATATTTGATTTTAACTGTTCACTAGTTTTGAAATTTTTCTTCACTTCTTAGTTCTGATGCGAATTGAGTTTATAACTTTTGGAGTCAAAACTGATCACGAATTTATGGCAGCTGTACTAGTAGTTAATTATTGGTATAATTTACAATCACATACTTTTGAATCACTTCGACGCCACACAGTTCTGACGCGAACTCCGTTCATTAGTATTGAATTTCTGATTTTGATCATCTACTTTTGCTGTTGACTGTACTCCAGAATATAATGATATCGATATGGAGCCGGTCAGAGGAAAATAATACATTTTGACAGTGGCACGAATGACATTTCTAATAAAATATCGTCATGATTAATTTATTCAGTAAACTATGGCTGACTCTTTTTTCTGACAGAGATATCCCTAAGACAAAACGAGACAACACTATGTTTGGTGGCTTTATGTCGATTTCGTATATAAGTGTATAATGTATTTTTTCTATATTATTATGTACTATTTGCCCTCTCCATGTATATTCCTTACTCAAAGGTCAAAATTCACTTGGTGCATGGTGCGCGCGACGTCGACGGATAATGCGTTGACGGAAACGGAACAGACGCTTTACGCTCGACGTACTAACGGATCACCGGTCAGGTGTGAAAGGTTGAACGTTTTTCTATATATTTGTATGTTTAGGCGTTACGCGACCGATCTTCCGTCAGATATATTCCGACCCTAAAAACTATAACCCGACTACCTCAAAAACGGGGTCTGAAAAGAACGAAACAAGAAAATAGCTCATTCAGATATAAATTCAGAAAAGTATAAGTTCAGAAATGCTCAAACTAGAGCCATATCGTGTTATGTTGCGACAACTCGAGTCAAAGTTTTGTTAGTGATGGTGCGGCATGTTGCTCCGTTCCGTCACTTGTCGCTTAAATTGTAATTAAATTAAATAAAAGTAAAATATCGTTTATATTCTCAATACAGTACACAAATACTCCAAGCAAAATAATAACAACATGATTATTTGTTTGATTCCGGGCCGTGGTGTCTGTGGTACGTAAGAAAACCTGTATTACATATTATCTCGTTCTATGTATATCGTATGCATTTTGTGATTTTCAAAGTCCGCTTGAACAATCATTGTATTTTTTTTTAATGGTATGGAATAACATCATACATGCCTTGTCATCGTACCTTGACTGTAATGGAGGTGAGGTTATCTTGAAGGTTGACTTAAAGAATGCCATTAACTCAGTCAACAGGGACACTTTGTTGACACAAGTTAAATTGGAAACACCCCAAATTAACAATTTTCTTAAGCAATGTTATAGACACCCTTCTAGATTAATATACAAAGAACATCTTTTAGAATCTGCCGTCGGTTGTCAACAAGGTGACCCTCTTGGACCACAAATTTTTAGTTTGGCCATCCATCCAGTTATAACCCAACTAAATTCTAAATTAAACATCTGGTACCTAGATGATGGAACCCTGGGCGGTGACGTAGAGTCTGTGTATCAAGATCTAGCACTTCTGAAATCAAAATTTTTATCCATAGGCTTAGAACTGAATACAAACAAATGCGAAATTTTTATTAATGACCATCTAGATAAATCCTCTATTCTTTCAAAATTTCAATATTTGGCTCCCAATATCACTCAAATTGAAAAAAGTTCTCTTCGCCTCCTGGGGTCCCCAATTTTAGACGACGAGGAAAAAATTCAAAATTTTAGTGAAATTTCTGACAGGCTACTCAAAATTAATATACATTCGGTTTTCACTATTATTCGATATTGTCTTTTTGTCCCTAAATTTACGAACGCATTACGGTGCTCACCTTTTTGGAAAAATCCAACTCCACTCATTCAAATTGACAAAATTATACAGAATACCCTGAGTAAAATTTTGAATGTGGCCCTGAACGACCGGGTGTGGCTACAGGCGTCCTTACCTGTGCGCTTGGGCGGCCTCAGCGTTCGCAAAATTACCGACGTAAGCCTGCCAGCGTTCTTGTCATCGGTCCACAGCACTGCAGAATTGACTAGGAAAATTTTAGCTCCCACACTGGTTGATTCTGAAGTGCCTTGTAAGATATCCTCCCAGAGGCAATGGGATGGGCCGCTTTGCAGCGTGGTACGAGAAAACCTTCTCAATACATCGTGCAACGCTGCGGAGCGTGCTCGCCTGCTGGCTGTGGGAGAATGGGAATCGGGCCTCTGGCTTCAGGCACTGCCATCGTCCAATATAGGTACCATGTTGGACGATACGACCTTCCGCTTTGCTACTTGCCTCCGTTTAGGTGCGTCATGTGTCTCTCCGCATCGTTGTCACTGTGGAGAGGCTGTCGATCGACTTGGTCACCATGGCCTGTCATGCAGCAGGAGCGCGGGTCGTATTTCTCGACACGCCAACCTCAATGACATACTGCGCCGTGCTCTTGCCACCGCTGGCGTTCCAGCCCAACTTGAACCTCAAGGCTTGGCACGCGACGATGGCAAAAGACCAGACGGGATGTCGTTACTGCCGTGGAAGCTGGGTAGGCCTTTGGTATGGGACGCAACATGTGTCGATACCCTTGCGCCATCTCATCTTCCCAGCACAGCAGGTTGTGCGGGCGCTGCTGCTGCTACAGCGGAGACACTCAAACGGCGCAAATATGTAAATCTAATAGGAGATTATGTATTTGAGCCGTTTGGGGTCGAAACATTGGGGCCATGGGGTCCAAGTGCGCGATCACTTTTTAGAGATCTCGCAAAGAGACTTATAGACGCCTCGCCTGACCAGAGGGCTGGCACGTATTTGGCTCAAAAAATAAGTATAGCCATCCAACGAGGCAATGCTGCCAGTCTTCTGGGCACGCTTCCTGACTGCGATGCGGATGAGTTTCATGACGCCTTCTAAATTTTAATTTTTTGAATTTTCCCTTGTATATATTAATTCGTTTTTTTTATTATTTTAAGACTTAATTTAATTATATTGTTAATCATTTAAATAAATACCGGATCATTGTACAGTTCCTGTCAAATGTGCGATTATGAGTATGAGTGTCGATTATAGACCTTTGGTAAACAAGAATTCAAACATGGTTTCGTTGTGCTTAATCTTCGTTATTACGATTTGTATACCTAAGCGTAGAGCATTATATATTTCTTCTGGCGTACGAGAAAACTGATATTGACGACGTCGCGTTGAGTCGTGTCACCACCTTAACTTGAATGAAAATTAATAGAACGACTTCAAAGCATGATCAGATTTATTTGCATGTGATTACCAGTTATAACGTAGCAAATAATCCTACATTAAGTTACACACTGGTAAGGAGAAACTGTGTGTTAATACGGGTCACCTAATATCAATGGTAATCCTGTATTACCATACGTTCGTATGGTAATACAGGATTACCATACAAGTTTTATCAGTCTAATTCTGGATAAAGGTCTCTCTCGGACGGAGAAAACAACGATTTCGTCGTAGGAGGAATAGGCTTCACAATGTGTTTTAAGACGTTGGAGTAAATGTAAGACGAGTGGAGCAAGTGTAATAAGCTCGCTTGCTTGTCGTGGCGCGTCGCTACGACTTGTGTCAAACTATAGTTAGATGCCACGCCACGGTTTGTCGCCACGTTCTGCCACATGTCACGGTTATGACATAACACCTGCTATACGCGAATATTATAGCAATTTTAAAGCATGGTCATTGATCTCATGTATTTTGCGTTCACTTAAACAGTAAAATAATAATATCCATGGAGTAAGGACCACTCTCATAACATGATCATCTGATCCTGAACTGATAGAAATACTTAAATATTCCTGAAAACGTACATATTATTATAAATGAATTACATCCAGATACAGAACACTTAATCATCATGTTTGTCCTGGCCTTAAATCGAAACTATGACTTTCGGCTTAGGTCAGGTTCTCTAACTCACTAGACCAAATTATGAAGCTAGAAACAACACCGTCGGTAACAAAAGCAATTCCTTAGATATTGATTTACCTACTCTTGCTACATGCGGTGACTATCCTGTTAACCACCATCTTAAAAGTTAGTAAGCTTGCCGACTATCGTAAAAGTCTGAGTATCATTCGGTCAAATAGAACTACAAACCAACTAAACTAAACTCAAAATTAAACATCTAGTACCTAGATAATGGAACCCTAGGTGGTGACGTAGAGACTGTGTATCAAGATCTGGCACTCCTGAAATCAATTTTTTTATCCATAGGCTTAGAACTGAATACAAGCATAGCAAATTTTTTTTAATGACAATTTTGACAAATCCTCTATTCTTTCAAAATTTCAATATTTGGCGCCCAATATCACCCAAGTTGAAAAATGTTGTCTTCGCCTCCTGGGGTCCCCAATTTTAGATCCCCGGTTTTTTTTTTTTATGTTAATAGGCGGCAAACGTGCAGACGGATTGCCTGATGGTAAGCAATTACCGCCGCCCATGGACACAAGCAACACCACAGGAGTCACAAGTGCGTTGCCGCCCCTTGGGGTTGGGAAAAGGGATAGGATGAGGGAGAAGGAATAGGGGATAGGGCCTCCGGCACTCTCACTCACCGAACGAAACGCAACAGTTTAGGTACTGTTACTTTACGTCGATTTTCTGTGAGTTTTGATTCCTTTATACAGGAAAAAATCAAAATTTAGTGAAATTACTGACAGGCTACTCAAAATTAATATACATTCGGCTTTCACTATTATTCGATAGTGTCTTTTTGTCCCTAAATTTACGCACGCATTACGGTGGTCACCTTTTTGGAAAAATCCGACTCCACTCATTCAAATTGGCAAAATTATATAGAATACCTTGAGTAAAATTTTGAATGTGGCCCTGAACGACCGGGTGTGGCTACAGGCGTCCTTACCTGTGCACTTGGGCGGCCTCGGCGTTCGCAAAATTACCGACGTAAGCCTGCCAGCGTTCTTGTCATCGGTCTGTGGACCGCACTACAGAATTGACTAGGAAAATTTTAGCTCCCACACTGGTTGATTCTAAGGTGCCGTGTGCGCTGCCTTGAACGCTTGGAGAAATGCTTGGCCAAGAACTGAGTTACCCCGAAACTTATCCTCCCAGAGGCATTGGGATGGGTCGCTTTGCAGTATGGTTCGATAAAACCTTCTTAATACATCGTCCAACACTGCGAAGCGTGCTCGCCTGCTGGCTGTGGGAGAATGGGAATCGGGCCTCTGGCTTCAGGCACTGCCATCGTCCCATATAGGTACCATGTTGGACGATACGATCTTTCGCTTCGCTACTTGTCTCCATTTAGATGCGTCATGTGTCTCTCCGCATCGTTGTCACTGTGGAGAGGCAAATACGTACATACAATCATTTAAAATATGGAGGACGGCTAGCGGCCAACGCCCGAAAATTGCATCACAAAAGTTACTAACACTTTTTTGTAAATATGGCCATAACTGGCAAAAATAAATATTTAAAACATATACTTCACTAAAATACAATCACTTGTAATCCCGTGCCTAGGAGAGCACGTTAAGCCATCGGTCCTGGTTGTCATGAAGATCTTTGACAATCGTTACAGGGCGTCAGTACCTTCTTAAATAAACTAAGACTAGTCTAAACTATGGAATATCGCTATCCCTTCGGGTTGCGGAGGTCAGACAGGCAGTCGCTCCGTGGAAAAGCTAATATTCAGCCAAATCCGGTTAGACTAGTAAGCGGACCCTAGATTGAAACTGGAATAACGCTAAGAGGATGATGACTAATACAATTACTTAGCATTTGCGTTGAGAATACATTAATAAAAACACAAATTCAACTTATTTGATCGCCACAGCGCAACATGGCGGCACGGAGAAAACTGAGCAACGAAATAAGCAATTTTATTATTTTTCTCAGTCGCAAACTTGGAAATATGGTAAAAATTGATGGTATTATGTTGGTTAATCTGTAACTAGTGGATATACGTTTTTATTATTGTAACTAATCACACAACACCGAAGTGAAGTTCTCTTAAATCCTTATGGGCGCACCGTGCCCGTAGGACACTTAAGGGGTTAAACAGTTGCTGCAAACAAGATGTTCCTTTTTAGAATGTTAATTTATCCAAACTGTAATGCGGGTAGGCATACAACACTAGAGCACTCAACATCAACATGGCAAATTAGTCAAACATTGTTAATTTAACAAATCGCATTGTTGAACGTAATTCTGTCGTCTTGTAATCGTGATTAAATTAGCGGGAGTTGGGCTCATTCTGTATGATGAGCGGGCTCTGAAGTACGGAGTACGGCCCGGGGGCGTTCGAGATGCGGGTGACTTGCAGTCGGGCAGACAGCCCGGAGCCGCGTTATTACCGTGCCG
Source organism: Euclidia mi (assembly GCA_944739405.2). Taxonomy (NCBI): domain Eukaryota; kingdom Metazoa; phylum Arthropoda; class Insecta; order Lepidoptera; family Erebidae; genus Euclidia; species Euclidia mi. The sequence continues at coordinate 20,621,451 of OX123200.2, forward strand.
GAGCGTTCGCGTTCGTTCGTTCGACGCAGGTAAGTCGCGAGCAAGATGTTGAGTCATTTTCAGACACAACTTATTCACTAATTAGTCGTTTAATTAGCATATCCCGCTGTTCATATTTTTGAAGGAGAATACACGACACTCGAATCTACGTAATGTTCTGATGAGTTTCTGTCGTAGTAAGTTTTAATGGAACTAACGGTAGGCTTATTTACTTATCGTCTTGAAATTACTAAACAAGGACTAGCTTTTAAAATATTTCTAGAATTAGGTAACTAGCTCTATTCTCACTGCGCGGATAGTGTAGTGGTCTAATGATTATCATGACGTTTGAAAAACATTATGAGACTTTTAAAGAGTATGTACAATTAATTGACTGCACGGTTGGCGTAGTGGTTGAAGCGGTCGCCTCGTCGCTTGGTACTGCGCCTCGTGTCGTGGGTTCGATTCCCACACGAGATAACGCTTTGTGTGATCTACAAATTGTCGCCTCGAGTCTGGGTGTACTTTGTGTCCGTTGATTGAATGTTTGTTAAGTCCCCCGCGACACAGTAATTTCATCCTAGTGCGGGAGTAGTCTTTTTAAAAAGAAAGAAAGAAAGAATTGTACATAATATATAGATACACAGTCTTTGTGCATTGTGATCCGTTGCTTACATTTATTAAAATACAGTATTAGGTACTATAGAAATCAGACAGTATAATTGTCATATTGTAAAGTTTGGAATATCATTTTTATGAAGACATAAGGGAGATTTGGAAGAGAAAGAGTTAATTCAGTTTTCATAATGCAGAATAACCCTTGTCCCTAAATCTATTCATGGGGAACAGATTGCAATCAACGCATATCGCGTTTTAGGCCGAGATTAGTTTTTTTAGGTAATCAGATGACAGAGTCGCTTTTCCAAATAATGGCTACTATATACTATACAGGGTGTAAGGGAAGATGTACCGACAACTGATACCAGTGATTCAGTACATGATAATGAGGCCGTTGGTGATAGAATCGGAAAATTTTCACGAATTTTCCGATTTTTCCTTTAAATTTTTGCCATATAATGTAATGAAATAGTAACTATAGTCGACCCGCATTAATATTTTTTTTAATTCTAAAAATTAATCATGTGCGGCGCGGCGCGCAGCCGCAGCACAGTAAGCGCACCGCTACCACCCGCCGCTGTAGGGCCGTAACAGCTGATCGTGCGAGTTTACGTGTTCTTGTTTACACCGCAATTTTTTGGAAAATTGTCGAGGTCTTAGACCGCCAAGGGTCTCAGTATAATGTACTGAATCACTGATATTAGTTTTCGGTACACCGAACCTTACACCCGGTATAAATACAGATTTTCAATAGGTAATTCAATATTCCATATTAACGCGATGCAAGTGGCACTCACAAGTCTTAACCAAAATTTACCGTCAACACCATCTAGGACGTACAGGCACAATATTAACATACGACCGGTTGTTATGTGCTCGCATTTTAATATACGAGGCATCTGGCAATATGCTCGCCTGCTATTACGTGTCAGACGTCTGAGGCAAGATTGTTTATGCAGAGCGCCTTACATTAAGAGCATAACAACTGACTGAAACATTCATTGTGAAGAATTTTGCTGACAGCTGCGCCTTCTAGAACGTCTTCTTAACCCTACAGTAGTCGCGCATCTAGAAGTAACGTAAGTGGTCGCGCGGATTACATACGTAGTCCATTTTAAAATTGATATAAAAATAAAATTTGGAGAAAACTCCTTATTTTTTGTATAAAAATACTATCAGTCGTGTTTTTTTAAGAACATTTAATTCGCGAAACTTAATTACAACCCAATAATTAGAAAATAATTAACCAAAACAAAAATCGTCTCTAAATAAGCATAAATACGACATTATTTACTCAAATGGAGATCACACATAATTTTTGTATGATAAACTAACTACTAAATTCGATTTTCTGCACAGGATAGACACATACTCGTAATCTAAAAATGATCCCTACATATAAACTTGTTGCACGCGGTACACATTTTTCTGGTGCTTTTACTGCGGCTTCTTCGCAGTCATAGAAATGACGCAATACGATGCTCAAAATTGAGGTAGTTGCTTGAGTTTTAGGATACAAAATGCCCAAAAGGTATTTTATCTTGTTTGTTGGATGCTTGGTAACGATTTTCTTCGATTATCTTATGAGCCAGTGGCGTCATCCGAGCCAAATTGATCCATTATTTGCTTGCGCTACAAAATTCATCAAGCCATGCTTCTATTTCTGCAGCTTGGCGATTATTCTCCATATTTATACTAAAATATAAGTAAACTTATGTTATAACAACAAATGTGAATAAATAAAGTCTAATTATAGCAATCCACTCAATTTTAGATAAAAAATACAAAATTTTAGAACAGTGAATAAGGAAAAAAAACTTACATAATCGGTCGCGCGGATTACAATTGTAGTCCACGGCCTTCTCTGAACTCCTGTGAGCGACCACAGGGCACGATTTGCAGTTGCACTGCACTGAGCGAGTTGCCCAAACATTCATTTGAAAGTATCTAGCGCCTTATTAATTCGGCGCAAACCGATTTTGAGAAATTGACGATTTTACATAGGTGGATTACATATGTAATCCGCGCGACCACTCCAGGGTTAATAATAAATGATACAAATATCACTCAACTCGTGACGTATATCTAGCGCACGTACTCTTCCGTTGTACGGATGTGATTCAAAGAAATGATAAATAGTTGAAACTGACGAAAATCTATGCACCGAGTCTGTTCAACATGGATGGATCGTTTTAGGTTCCCTGTGAATTATGACGTACGAGGCTTCATAATTTATTCAGTAACCAATTTTTGTTTGCGACTGCCTGCTTGTAAAGTGAACTTAAAATACTATTGCCATCTTACTACGGTCTCGAGTAGGTGGATCAACCAAACAGATATCCTGTCACTATTAAAAAATAGTCTTATAAGACAATTTCTGTTATAATAAGACTACAACTGTTCCTTTTAGATAAAAACAACAATTTAGGAGGAAAATACTATCTTTAATTGTTATCTAGTTTTGGAGATGCTGGGTCAAAAGGCCTACAAAACTATCTGCAATATTAAATTAAACACTTGTTTATTGAATAGACGCCCACTTGTTTATCACAAAGGGCTGTAGGTGGTATATTATTACGCCCTCTAAAAGCGACTGGGCTTTTAGAGCCTAATTTGCTGTGGACGGGATTTTGCTGCTAATAAGTATAATTACATAGTAATTTAAGGTAGAAAGTTATCATCTTATATCTACTTATACATAATTTTAATAAATTACAATGGATCGCCGAAATTAATATAAAATCTAATACAATAATCTATTATGAACCATAGTACTTAGTGAGTTGGTTTTTATCAAGACCATGTATAAAATTAATATTTTAAAGAAAATGTACGAAAACACACTACTGTTCCGTCATTCATATTATACAAATGAAATAAAATATAAGCGATTTTAAACTTTCGCGATTTGTATACCTCATACAAAATTATTTAGCGGGTCTTAGTTGCGATAATTTACTTATTTCAAGGCATAAATACAAATTCAAATTCAAATCATTTATTTGTTCATAGGTTCATTATAATAAACACTTAAACTAAGTCATACTTTTTTTTTAAATTAAGCTAGATGAGGCCGGTGTTTCCTAACTGACTGCCCTGAGAAGAAACATCCGAAACAAACTCAGAGGTCATAGTCTCTTTTAAAGTCCAGATAATGATTAAAAAAAAAACAATAATAATAAGTATACAACATAAAGTATAAATATGTGAGTACAATGTGAGACGACTATACGAGTGAGAGACTAAAAAATAGCTATCTTTTGATAGAATTGCAGCAGCCGTTCAGAGCCGACCAGTCCCGGCAGACGGCACCCGTTCACGAGTATGACGTGAGACTCAGCCATAGCTTAGCTCAACCATTTTTTAGGGAACCAAACCACCCGACCCACAACGCCACCGTAAGCAAGACTTTTTAGTGAGCATGACGACCCAAAACTGCATGACAATCATCACGTCAATTAGAAAAAAAGAGAAAGCGACTACATGGTGCTCACGTATTGACAATTTTAAGTTATCTATAGGAATATCATCATGATCTTTAATGGTATTACAATAATAATAATTTTACAGTCAATAGCATAATCTAAATTAACAAATGAATGAATAATATCATAATAACAATAAAACATCCATAATAATGGCATTATGACTCAAAAGCATAAATACAGCAAGGTAAAAAAAGAGAATTACATACAATTGTCAGTAAAAATAATATTAAATTTGGATGTCATGTATAAAAACAAATTCAGTATGATAGCAAGATTAACATACAGTCATATAAAAGTACTTAATCAAATGTCAAATTTAATCATGAAAAATTAAAAAAATCATCTATATAATAATATGTACTGGATGTATAATGTCCAGAGTCAAAATAATCAATATATAAATAATTAATGTATATGATAATAAGACTAACATACGGTCATATAAAAGTAATGAAATGTCAAATTTAATAATAAAAACAATAAATACAATATAATAATATGTACTGGATGTATAATGTCCAGAGTCAAAATAATTAATCTATAAATAATTTAAGTATGTCCAGTGTATACATTGAGCTGGTCAATCCCATGCGTTTTTATCATTCATATAATCTAGAATTGTATAATATCCATGTCTATATAATTTTGCTTTAACAACGCTTTTGAACGTATTATATGGTAGATTTCTTATACCAATAGGTAATTTATTGTAGAAGCGTATACTTTGCCCCACGAACGAATTGCTGATTCTGTGAAGACGAGTGGCATGCACGGTAAGATTGTGTTTGTTCCTGGTATTCACAGAATGTATGTCAGATTTCTTTTTAAAATAACTAATATTTCTATAAACATACTTTAAGTTTTCAAAAATATATTGAGATGCTACAGTCAGAATATTTATTTCCTTGAATTTTTCTCTGAAGGACACTTTGGGACCGAGATTGTAAATAGCACGAATGGCTCTTTTCTGTAAGATAAAGATGGTGTTGATGTCTGCAGCTGTCCCCCACAGAAGAATTCCGTAAGACATAATGCTATGGAAGTAACTAAAATAAACTATCCTAGCCGTATCTACATCAGTAAAATGTCTTATTTTTTTAACTGCATATGCTGCTGAACTGAGCTTGCCCGATAGCTTTTCAATGTGTGGGCTCCATTGAAGTTTTGAATCTATGGTAATACCTAAAAACACTGTTGTATCAACAAGATCCAATTCTGCGTTATTCAGTTGGACGTTGGTCGTAACGTGTCCGACATTAGGTGTTGAAAACTTTAGACATTTAGTTTTTTTCTCGTTAAGGAGAAGATTATTTGCGTTGAACCAGCGTACAACTTTTGCAAGTGCAATATTGACTTCGTGAAAATCTAATAATTGCCTTTTAATTTTAAATATTAAAGAAGTGTCATCAGCAAATAGTACAACATCATGGTTATGGCCTATAAAGTAGGGTAAGTCATTAATGTAAATAAGAAATAGAAAAGGACCCAGAATTGAACCTTGCGGGACGCACATGGTTAATGCAGATCCAGGTGATCTCTCACCATTGACGTCTACTCTCTGGACTCTATCACTTAAGTACGATTTCAAAAGATCAAGAGCCTTGCCTCTAATTCCGTAATGATGTAATTTCCCGATCAGGATCTTATGATGAACACAGTCAAATGCCTTGGATAGGTCGCAAAAAATACCTAAAGCGTCATGCAAATCCTCCTAAACCTCAAAAATACTTTTTATTAATTCTACCGCAGCATCGATAGTAGAGCGACCTTTTGTGAAACCAAATTGCTTGTTATGCAAAATATTGTATTTATTAAAGTGTGCCAACATTTGCTTTAAAATTAACTTTTCGAATATTTGACTCATTGTAGGTAGTACTGAAATAGGCCGAAAGTTTGTTGGATCTAAAGTACTGCCAGATTTGAATAGCGGTATCACTTTACTATGCTTCATTAGATCAGGAAATTCACCATTTGCAACGCAACAATTAAACACCTCTGCTAAGTGGGGTGCAATAATAGTAATAACTGACGAGATGGTCTTGACAGAAAGTCCCCAAAGATCCATGGTATTTTTAAGATTTAATGTTTTAAAAACGGATATAATATCTCTTTCATTAACAAAAGTGAATTCAAAAGGTGCGCCACATTTAGGTTCAGGTACACAGTGTTTTATAATATTTTCAGCATCAGCGGGAGATGACTGTAGAGCTTTTGTTGTTATTTGAGGAATATTCGTAAAAAAATGTTCGAACTCCTCTGCCACCTTCAGATCAGTTTTAATATCTACATCATTTATTTTTAAATGGAACTCACGACTACGTACTGTGACTCTTCTAGTTTCACCATTAATTATATTCCAAGTTGTTTTAATTTTATTATTAGACGTTTTTATTTTATTTTTTAAGAAGTTTGATTTAGCTGTGGAACATGCTCGTTTGAAAATTTTTGAATGACTTCTAACATAGTGTATGAACACTTCACTATTATCAAAGGTTCTTTCATTGTATAATTGAAATTATTTTAATCTACTCTTGTACATCCAAGGTGTTGCCCATTCACTAAATGTGAAGCGGTCACTGACTGATACTGTCTTGGGTGTAAATATTTTACTAAATTCAGCATTGATCAAATTATGTAGTGAACTATATAACTGGTTAGGATATTTGTGAAATGACAACTCTGGTAATTTACACTCCAATCTACTTTTAAAATGCTTAAGACGGCTTGCATTGACTGGAACAAATTTATTATTTATTTTATTAATGTTATTTTTTCTATGAAACTTTACCAACTGCCCACAGTGGTCAGAGCTTAGCTCATTAATAATTTTATTTAGCTTTGGTATCTGGTTACAAAAAATATTATCAATGCAAGTAGCACTCAAGTTAGTTATTCTTGTAGGTTCCATAAAAATATGGTACAAATTAAACGATTTAAATAGTGTTATTAACTTATTGGTGGAACATGATTTTTCTAGTACATTAATGTTAAAGTCACCACAGACAACAACTGTTTTATTAGTTTTGGAGCTTTTAAAGAAAACATCCTCTAAAATTCTTTCAAAATGATCATATTGAGCACATGCGGGTCTATACACACTTATTACAATATATTGCTCAAACTCAATGCAAGACAACTCTATAACTCGTTCAACAGAGAGGCTCACAATATCCACTCTTTCTCTAAATTTAATAGCCTTATTAATTAATATTAAGGAGCCACCATGTATCATATTAACTCTGCAGAATGAACTACCTAACAGGTGATTATTAAAATTAAATATGAGTTGGTGGTTTTGTAACCAATTCTCAGTTAAACATAAAATATCAATATTATTGCTATTCATAAATAATTCTACCTCTAACTCTGTACTCAACAAACCCTGAATATTTTGATGCACAATTGTAATATTAGTTTCATAATTAATAATATTTCTCTCAGGACTAGATGTGTGCATACTTAGTCTATTGTTTAAACTAGTAACTACATATAGTTCATTGCAAGAGGTTGTCTCTATTGTCTCTTGATTCAGTTTAAATTAGTATCACAAGTTGTAATCAATGTAGGCAACTTGTTGGAATGCTTATCTGAATGAATATGTCTATTAGCCAGATTCTTGGCTAAAGTATCTAAATAATAAGATACCGACATAGCTATTTGTCTTGTATAGAAACTTGAAAGGTAGTAGTTACCTTTTGTCAAATAAAAATGTTTACTAACATAACCACTAGTGTCAATTAATTGAAATTTAGCATTATAATATTGTAAGGAATGTAATACAGTATTTAATTTATGCCTATAATTATTTTCCGCCTGTGGCAAACTGTGTGAGTAGGGCAATGTGAACATTACAATATGGTTCACATTTAAGTATGAGAGGGTGTCATATACTTCTTTAATTGCCTGCTTATTCATACAACCTCTATTTCCAATTAATATTAATATTGTAGTATCTTGGGTTAAATCAAAATACTTGATTCTATTAATAATATCTATATATGTTAATCCTGGCATACAGTGATTTACAACTGAGTAGCACCTACAGCTGTCTGACAACAATTCTCCTAAACCTTTACCTAATTCATCACTAAATATTATAAGCTTATTTTTTAAATTAGGGTATACATGGTGAACTATAGGAGAATGTTCATTTGATTTGACTGGAGAACTATTAGTTTCCGGTTGTCGCAAGATAGAAGTTGGCACAGAAGGAGCTGGTGAAACCATATTTTTGCCTTGGGTATTAGTGGTCAAAGTCTTAGCATGTTGACAGTTACATGTATTAGAATCCACAAGCTCATTCATCGCCAAAATGTATTCCTTCATTTGTAGCTCTGAACTTTTATATTTATTAGACATACAGTTAAATTTTTCTTGTAGTTTATTTATTTCCAATTCTAAGCTTTCGGTATGCAATTTATAATTTAAAGCATTGTTTTTGCACTTCATTGAATATGAATCTAGTTTGTCAAGTGAGTTTAGTCTTTCACGATTTAATTTAACATTTTTAATAAAGAATTTTTGTCTTTTAACTAGTTTTTGAGTTTTTTTAATAAATTTATTGATTTTTATATACTTTTTGAGTTTGTTTCTGCTGGGCTTAACTACCCTGACAGAGTTGGAAAGAGAGTCATTGTCACTAGTAAGATCTATGCACATGGTGGGATTTAAGTATACCTCTGTTATTCTCCGTGACTACGACCGTTGCAAGCCGGCAGAAACGTTGGAGAATAACAGAGGTATTTATGCCTTGAAATAAGTAAATTATCGCGACTAAGACCCGCTAAATAATATTGTATTAAATAAAATATAAGTATGTTTCATTAGATCCGCTTCGCAGCCGATTTCGCCAAGTTAGCGGGCAGCTGGTTTTTTATATATAATGACGTGTAAGGTAAGGAATTTTGTAGGAGGCATACAGATCAAATAGCCAGAGACTCAAAAGTTTACTATTAGTAGTTAAATAAAGCTGCCTTCCTTGTCGATAAAGTCCTATCCTATAGATCCTGAGCTATAGAATAATAATTAAATAAAAGTACTTAAGTAAATTTCAAGTTGACGTCAAGATTTGATTACATACTTATACAAATGAAGCTAGCTAATAAAATCATATAATATAACTTGTATAAGTGTTGTAAACAACCAAAATGCAGAAATAAATATGTCTTTATGTCTTTAATATCTGAGTCACTTGGCCGAGTCACAATAAAGAGCCGTGCGATCTCAATAGATGACAAGTTCAATGGACCACGACCGTCCCATACAAACATTTATTTTCAGTATTTTATCGCTGACCTAAGACATAAGTGTGTCTTACTTTAGTTTTCTTATAGAAGCTATTCTATGGACATATTGTGATAAATTTATTAGGAAAGCTAACGATTTTTTAAATTTATATTTGCTTTATATTCGAGAGGTTTTGTCCGCGTAGAAAGTCTTTCATGATCATAAGTCTAATAAATAAACTATCTCGCTGCTGGGCACGGGCTCCTTCGCACTTTGAGTAGGAGAAATGCCATAGACCATCACACTGGCCAAGTGCGTGTTTGAAGACGTAAATATATTTCAAGAACATTACGGACAACTTTCAGACATACAGTTTTCCTTGTGTTTTTCTTTACCTGTAAGGAATCGAAAGGTAAATTACTAAAAACAATTTAATGATACATATCTTCGAAACGTCACTGGTGAGTGCCATGGCATTAAGCTTGAGACTCTCTACGTACAATCTGTTTGATTACTTACTAAACTATCGCAGCCTACAGAGTTTTTACTACAAACGCCACAAACTTTATACGCCAAGGAAATAGTGTTCATTTAAAATTTTAAAGTAACTAGTCCTAGCCACATCAGTCAATCAGTTTCTTAAAGAACAAAAATACGAAACAGTAATAATAATTTGTATAACAATATTATGATGTATGTTTGATGTCTGTGATTGTCACCTGGGGTTACCACCTAAGATCAGGGTTGAATATTAGGTACAAAAATTTATCTGTAAGTTTTTAACTAATAAGGTTTGTATCGCTCGCCTATTGGCCATATGGTTTGTTTCTTAATTTATTATGTTCTATGTGACAGCCCTTCTGTGTCAGGAGCTAGAGACATTGCTTCCAAATTAATTAATAGTAAAGGATTAAGGCCTGTTCAGACCTAAGCGGTATTCGCTACCGTCTGCGGCAGAGAAAACCCAGTGGGTATGCGGTAATATTACTGTTCAGACCTAAGCGATATTCGCTATCCTTGTGGGTAGAATAACGCGTGGTAGTCGAGTTTCGCTTAGAGAGGTAAGAACTAGCAGCGGTACTTGATACCAAATACCTGAGCGAAACCCGAGCGGTATAAGCGAATATCGCTCAGGTTTGAATAGGCCTTTATATATTGAAATATTCCACTACAAATTCAATCTTTTATTTACGCCCACCTAATTTTCAATAGGTTATGGGCCCAGTGTGCGCGAGTAAAATCCGCTGTGTTGAAAATTTCTTTTTGAAAATGGAGCCTTCCAAAGTTAAACGAAATATAAAACCGTTCAATGGCGAGAAGTATAGCCTCTGGAAATTTCGTATCCGAGCGTTGCTGAGTGAAATGAATGTGATAAAAGTTATTGACGACGTCCCATTAGTACGCGACGAAAATTGGGAGAAAAACAATTGCATAGCTAAAAATGTCATTATTGAATATCTTTCAGACTCTTACCTTGGATTTGCCAAGGAAAACATTTCGGCAAAAGATATTCTAAAAAATTTGGATGCGTTATATGAGCGTAAGAGCATCGCGACGCAATTGGCGTTGAGAAAAAAGTTGTTGTCGTTAAAATTAAAGAGTGAAATACCGCCGATAAAACACTTTGCCACGTTCGATAAGCTCATCACTGAGCTACTAGCCGCTGGTGCAAAATTAGAAGAAACCGATAAGTTTGCTCATTTATTGCTTACTCTACCTTTGACTTATGACGGAATCATAACAGCAATCGAAACCTTATCGGAAGATAATCTGACGTTAGCTTTCGTGAAAACACGGCTATTGGATCATGAAGTGAAGTTGAAAAATGAGTCAGGCGATATGAGTGCAAAAGTGTTGCACATTGAAACGAAAAGTGACAAGGTGATGAAAAGAAAATTTGATAATCGACAGTCAAATAAAAATATGAAACAAAAGAAGGGGGATTCTAAGTTCATAAAAAAATGTCATCATTGTGGACGTAGAGGACATATATGAAATGATTGTTTCTATTTCAAACGAATGAACCAACAAAAGGGTCCAAGAACACTACAATCTGTCGAGATAAGCGAAAATAAACAATTAGCTTCGAATGAGTTCTCAGGGTTTGCTTTTATGACCGGCGAATCTGAAACGCAAGACTATGCTAACAAAATTACTTTTTTTCTAGATTCTGGCGCTTCGGATCACATTATCAATAGAGAAGACTTATTTATTAACTTTGTTGTTTTAGACACACCACTGAAAATTTCAGTTGCTAAAAATGGCGGATTTATTTCAGCTGCAAAAAGCGGCTATATGCAGGTTACCAGCAACATGGGTGTACAGGGTTGCTTGGAGGGCGTCTTGTACTGTCTGGAGGCTCCGTACAATTTGCTATCTGTTTCCAAACTGCAGCGAGCTGGCTACACTGTCATTTTTGGTACTGACGGTACGAGAATATGCAAACGAGGTAAAACCGTGATGAAAGGTATGTCTTCCAACAATTTAATTTCTGTAGACTTGGTGGTATCAGTAAGCATTAGTCGTCCTGTTTTCCAAGCATGCACAAGTGATCACAATAATTATAAATTATGGCATCAGCGCCTTGGTCACATGAGTAAGAATAAATTTATAGAAATAAAACGACATGAGTTGTTTGAGGACATAAATGAATTAAGCGCTGTAGTGCCGGATGATGATTTGTGTGAAGCTTGCATTAATGGAAAGCAGAGCCGGCTTCCGTTTAATCACGCCAAGGACAAAAGTCACATAAATCGACCACTATTTGCTGTCAGTTCTGATGTCTGTGGTCCTGTCACTCCAACAACAGTTGATAATAAAAATTATTTCGTGATGTTTATTGATCAATATACTCATTATTGTGTTACATACCTGATAACATACAAATCAGACGTATTTGCTGCGTTCAAAGATTTTGTTGCAAAAAGTGAAGCTAAATTTAATTTAAAGGTAGTAAATTTGTTTTGCGATAACGGTGGTGAGTACTTATCTGCTGAAATGAAAAGCTACTGTGCTGAAAGGGTATTTCATATCATTGAACAGTTCCTAGAACTCCACAGCAAAATGGTGTTTCTGAACGGATGGTGAGAACCATTACTGAGAAAGCTCGTTCTATCTTAAACGGTGCTCAATTAGATAAGGTTTTTTGGGGTCAAGCAGTTTTGACTGCAGTTCATTTAATAAATATAACACCTACTAAAGCTTTAAAACTTTTAAAAACACCATATGAGATGTGGCACGATAGGAAACCTAAAGCAAAATATTTAAAGGTTTTTGGATCGACAGTCTTTGTGCATAACAAAACGACCAAAGCTAAATCTGATGATAAATCATGGAAAGGTATTTTAATGGGTTATAAACCAAACGGTTATAAAGTTTGGAACCCAAATTGCGAAAAGTTCGTAGTAGTCAGAGATGTTATCGTGGAAGAAAGTAACTTTTTGAAGACCAGGCCTCCTTGGAAGTCTGAAGAGAATATCGAAAATTCTCATGACAAAACTGATAATGACATTGTGTCAAAGTCAGTGTCAAGTAAGTTCCGAGACTACTCTGAAACAGAACTAGATAGCTCAAAATCTATTGGGCATGATGAATGTCCAATTAATGTTCGCAAATTGAACCATGATACGTTAAGCGAGATACGTTTTGATAATTCAATGACCAGTCGTTCTGAAAATACAAAAAAAAAAATTGAACTTAGGAGGAGTGATAGGACTAAAGACAAACCCCCTGTTTCATATAATGAAATTGATGACGTAGACTATTTAATGTGCGCTCAGACTATTTAATGCAATTTACCGAAATCATTTGATGAGATTAAGCATAGAAATGATAGAAGTAAATGGGAAAGCGCGATAAGGGAGGAACTTAATTCATTACATAAAAATGAAACATGGACTTTAGCACCACGACCACCAAACAAAAACATCGTAGATTGTAAATGGATTTTTACTATCAAAAATGATGAATTTGGAAATCTTCAACGTTATAAAGCGCGTTTAGTGGCGCGCGGTTTTAGTCAAGAGTATCTTACAGACTATAATGAAATCTTTGCGCCTGTCGCCAGAATAGCCAGTTTTAGATTCATTATTAGCTTCGCCAATCAATTTAACTTATTAGTCCATCATATGGACGTCAAGACTGCCTTCCTAAATGGCGAATTAAAAGAGGAAATCTATTTATGAGTTCCCGAGGGTGTGTCATGTAAAGAAGGCTATGTTTGTAAATTACAAAAGGCGCTATATGGACTTAAACAAGCGGCGAGGTGTTGGTTCGAAGTATTTGAACATGCTTTGAAAGAAAAAGGTTTTCAAAATTCATCAGCTGACATATGTATATACATACTAGATAAAGGAGATATATATAAAAATATATACTTAGTGTTATACGTTGATGATTTAGTAGTAATTTGTGCTGACCTAAATACAATGACTAATTTCAAAAGATATTTGATGAGCAAATTCCAAATGACCGATTTAGATGAAATAAAATTGTTTCTTGGCATCAAAATCACTAGAGAAGGTGATCAAATGTCTTTAGACCAAAGTGCATGAGTGTAAACTTGTGTCTACCCCTTTAGAAAATAAGTTAAATTATGATGCATTGAACTCTGAGGAGAGATATGACCCACCTTGTCGAAACGTCATAGGATGCCTTATGTATATTATGCTATGTACTAGGCCAGATCTAAGCGTCAGTGTAAACATACTGAGTAGGTACACACACAAAAATAATAAAGAATTATGGCAATGTCTTAAACGGGTATTAAGGTACTTAAAAGGCACAACCGATCTAAAATTGTGTTACATAAGATGTAAATACAATGATATTTTGTGTGGGTACGTAGACTCAGACTGGGGTGGTAATGATACACAGGATAGAAAAAGTACAACCGGGTATTTTTTTTAAGCTCTTTGACCAGTTCACGGTTTCCTGGAATACAAGAAAACAGTCGTGAGTCGCGGCTTCTTCGACTGAAGCTGAGTATATGGCATTATTCGAAGCAGTCAGAGAAGCACTGTGGCTTAAATCTTTAGCAGCCAGTATAAACATGCATATCACCGTGCCAATTGTCATGTATGAAGACAATAATGGTTGTATAAGTATAGCCAATAACCCAACATGTCACAAACGGTCAAAACATATTGACATAAAATATCACTTTTCTCGAGAACAAGTTGAGAAAATGTAATAAAATTAAATTATATTCCCACAGGTGAACAGCTAGCAGACGCACTGACAAAAGCACTACCACGCAATCACGTTTCAAATGTTGAGATGCAAAATGGGTGTACAATAGTAGTGTGAATAAGTGTGTAGACAAAATACAAGATTTTATGTATTTAATTTTAAACATAACAATATTCAATTAGTGAAATTGAATTTTTATGTTGATTTGAGAACTTAAGTTGAATTGGTCTGGTTGGCGGTTTTACTGGGTTTTCCCCAACCCTCGAACGAATGTTGGACCAAATTGTAATTCCCCAGTAAGCATTTGGAAGTATATGTGATCTAGTTAGGTAGTAAATTTAAATTGATTTTTGTTTGTATAACTACCGATTAATTTTTGAGGGGCCGTGTTGAGTATTAGGTACAAAAATTTATCTGTAAGTTTTTAACTAATAAAGTTTGTATCGCTCGCCTATTGGCCATATGGTTTGTCTCTTAATTTATTATGTTCTATGTGACAGCCCTTCTGTATCAGGAGCTAGAGACATTGCTTCCAAAAGAATTAATAGTAAAGGATTATATATTGAAATATTCCACTACAAATTCAATCTTTTATTTACGCCCACCTAATTTTCAATAGGTTTGTGGTCTTCGCCATGATCAACATAAGCCTGAGTGGTAACCTCGTTTGTATAACATACCTGCATGTGTTATTTTGTAGTTGTCTCATTCATGTAATATTTAACAGTTGTGTATGTTGTAAAAATAAATGCATTTTCTTCTTCTTCTTCTTAATACAATTACCACAAAAAATCAGTTCAACACTCACACAATATAATTAATGACATTGGCTGAAACTTTGGCTTAAAAGTGTCAGTGGCCATTTTGAAAACGAGACGCTGTATTATTAAGTACTAAAGTTTTTAAGCCGCCCGAGGCTCTGGCTTGATTTAACACTCTGAACATTTTTTGAGTGATCAGTCACCCTAAATATTTTATTATTTGTATAGAAGCCGTAATGAAGCAATTTGTAACACTGTCACTGCGGATTAACTGTGTATTATAAGATTAAACTGTTCAAAGAAAAAAAAGTTGGTAAGAAATCAAATTTAAAGTAAACAAATTATTTTGATATTTGGCGCATAATATGTCTTCTACATGAATGCCAAGTCATAATGTAAACATGCATCGACTAAGGTACTTGTATTGGAAGAATTTGGCACTTGGAGGTGGGCCATGAATAGCTTAGCACAGTTTCGGTAAAGTAAACAGTAACTATGTCGTCTTTGGAGATTGGAAATTCAGCACCATAAAGCAAGACTTGTACCCATTTCATGTTGTTGATTTTAAGTTAATTTCTTTAAATAAAAATATACAATATATATACTTTACTTTACTTTTCTCCAAGGCGTTTAACAGTAATCCCTTCTTCCAGAATGTTCCTAACTTCTTAACTTCCATTTCTGAAACATAAGAATAAAACCTGCAGATCAAAAAAAAATCTAAACTCCGAGCATAGCCCTCTCCATGGCTTGCTGATCAACCAATTAAATTGGTGGACTAATTGCACCGTCATTGTCCACTGGATGAATAAGTTGATCTAAAACCGTCCCGAAGCATAGACACGCAGTGCTTGATTACCTGCATGTATGGCGTGGTAGTTTAAACACGTCGCGTTATTGTTTAGAATTGCGATGAGTGTACGCAGTACGTGTACGGTTCCCTCGCGAGACAACACTTTGTGTGATTTACAAATTGTTGTGAGTCTGGGTGTACTTTGTGTTCGTAGAATGGTTATAAATTTCTTTACGACAAAAGCATTGAAGGTGTTGCCTTTAAAAAATCCAATACGTACAATAGACCTAAATGTACCTAGCTTAATTCGTGAAAGATGTGATCGTCACATCACGTCGTGGAATCGTTCCCGTGCCACTTGCTGTCGGGCGATGACGCCGGTTGTAATTTCCGCATGTCGCGAGCAGCCGCCGTACCCTAATGCCTTCTTATTGTTCCGGAAAAGGTTCAGCAGCTCAACTGATTGCTAGTATTACTGACGGTAGACATGCTGTTTTTTAATGTAGTTAGGATTTAAGAATAAAAAGGGTGACTACCTCATTTGTGTCGTAAGCACAGACACGGGTAAATAGACGCAGCAAATAATGTCTTCGAGATGGTAATTCGACACAAAACATAATACCCATCTGTCTGGCGTAGTAGACCAAATCAAATTTGAGTCAGAGTGCTATTATGAATTAGAATTGCATCGTGATTGAGCACGGAGATCATTAAATTTAATTATTGATTTCATTTTAAATACACAAATTCTTTGAAAACATGCTAATTTCTATCTATGGCTGCTTAGAAGCATTTAATTTCAGGCACATTCTATACTAGTTCATCTCTACGAAGTGGAGGTTTATAAGAAGTTCTGCAGTGCTTGAAATACACAGCTTAAAAACCTTCTCCATAAAATAACAGATTAAAGTATCAATATGCTAAAGCATTAACACTGCATTATGCGTAAAATGTGCTCAAAATTGTCCATGAAATGCTAAAGCTAGTAATACGGTCACTAATAATACAATAACTTGAATACATGGTTAAACTACGAAGGTTTTTAAATTAATAGTTGCCATATTATAATCTGTCGAATTTCAAACAGTTCCTTGCTCTCTCCCGGCATGGGACAGTATTTTGTTTGTGATAATGATAAAACCACTTGTCTAAACCTTTAAAAATATTCTTACCACTAAATAATAGGGTGAGAAATTATTTTAAAATAAAGTATTCAGACCCTCACGAGTGGAAAATATATTTTTAAGATTTGAATTAAGCCGTACAGCCAAAAATCATCATAATTATTATAAGCCCGTGAAAATTCAAAACATACATCGAGGCACCCGAGATCTCTTAACTAGATGAGACAGAATTCGTATTTCATAGAACGTTTGTTCCCTGCTGTCCGTAATCCAAACTATAGGAATATTCATAATATTGTAACCAATGCAATATAATTTGGCAGAATTATGTTACTATAGGTATATGTTAAATCTTATATAAACTCTTAATATTTGACATCATAATTATATAATAATAGTTTCGTATTCATTAAATTCTAGTATTTTACTGGTAGAGAAAAAACATGTGAAAGACTGTTTTGGTCATCGACTTCCAATTTTATCCATTTCAAAATTGCAACACTATTGTGGCTTGTCTACTAAAGATATCAATCTAGATTTCGCGTAGTATACGATTCTGCAAACGATTGGCAGGTGTGAACGTTACACGTTAGTATGCACTTTAACCTGGCATTCGGAACTGTGCACTATACCAGCGATTTTAAAACTAACACGGTCGTGGAACCAACAGTAAAACCCTATTATTTTATAGAGTTGTGCGTTTGATCCCGAAACGAGACAACTTGTACTATAAAAATTTAATCTATGTAGGTACTTCATTCATCATTTTATGGGTTCCATAAATAGTTGTTTTGAGTCTATGCATACATTTTATCCATTAGTTTTATGTTTGCAATGTCCTCCGCGACACAGGATTTATTTTTAAAATATTTAAACGGCAATAGAGGGCAAAATAGGGTTGAAGTATTTGTTTAGAAATGACTAGAAAAAGTGGGAAATTGTTTGCAGAGGGCAGTGGAAGCGTGATTATATTCATCCAGTTGTTCTGAGGCAAGGCAAAGAGTCTAACATATATTTACTGTGTTTCACAGCAGTGAAATTACAAATTACTTACCTGAATCTTCACTGATGTCAGGCTTGAGCTAAATAAGACACACACAGAAGTAAATTGGCCAATATATGCTTACGAGTGAATTATCTTTATAGCTACCAGACTCCGAACGTCTTCGGACACGCTGCACGTGGTCGGATTTACACAATTTTTGCACATGTTCAATATTTCACAAATCTATTACAACCCTTGCCGGTAATGGTCAAAAGGCGGCAGATACAAGAATTTACAAGACAAATTTACTTCAATTCTACAAAACACGCGAAAAAACAAAACGGCGCGGGCACAAGCCAATTTTTCCGGAAACAACAATTAGAATGATTTGACAGTTCATAGTGTGACCATAGTCAAAATTTATAATAGATAAAACAAAAGGTTACTAAACCGATACAATCGATTCAACTTATCATAGACAATATTTCTATTTCAAACATCCACCCGCCCCGGACCGGCCTACCGGTCCGCTAATCAGTTGGTAGACGTGACAACGTTGCAACCGCTCTCCTCAGAATCGAACCGTCCACCAAGACCTCAGCAAATCGGGGAACTCCATCAGCCCCAGTTACCAAACGAAGAATTCGCCCCCTGCGCCATCTGAGTGGTGGAAGGTTAGCCTCCTTGATCAAAACGAGGTCTCCAATCTTGGTTGGATCGGTTTTGTCGGTCCACTTAACGCGTTGCTGGAGTATGTGCAAATATTCCACATTCCAGCGTTTCCAAAAGCTCTGAGTAATCTGGCGTACCAATTCAAAACGCGAGAGACGATTAGGTCTTGTATCAATATAGGGGAACTCAGGCAAGGCGACAAGTGGGCGACCAATAAAAAAATGGCACAGCGTAAGGGCTTCCAAATAATTCGGATCTGAGGAGATCGGCGACAATGGCCTAGAGTTCAAAACGGCCTCAATCTCACAAAACACAGTTGCGAGTTCCTCAAAAATAAGGACTGATTCACCAATTATCCTGCGCAAGTGTGTTTTGGCTGATTTTACAGCGGCCTCAAATATACCACCCCAGTGTGGACAATTTGGTGGGGAAAACAACCAATTTATCCCACGGCGGACAAGCCTATTGCCTATGTCAGCCTTATTGGTTTCAAGAAAATTAACTACGTCATTCAAATAAGTGCATTTGAAGTTAGTGCCGCAATCAGAACGGATCAAGGAAGGCAGCCCTCTGCGGGATACAAATCTGTAAAATGTGGCTACAAACGCCTCAGTCGTAAGCGAGGGGACCAGTTCCAAATGTACGGCCTTTGTGGAGAGGCAAACAAAGACACACAAATAGGCCTTAACAGTCTTGCTGTTTCGAAGTGTTGAAGTTTTCACCAAAAAGGGACCAGCGAAGTCCGTGCCAACACCGTCAAACGTCCTGCTCTCTGTTACGCGATCTGCTGGTAAGTCTCCTATCAAGGGCGGCATGGTAGAAACCTTGAGCTTATAGCAAGGGATGCAGCGAAAGACTACACTCCGAATAATTCTTCGGGCAGACAAAATCCAAAACTCGCGTTGCAAAATGGCCAACAGAGCATTACAACCAGCATGCAAATTCTTAAGGTGACGGTCAGTGACCAAAAAACGTACCAAATGACCGTCCTTAGGTAACAACTTACGGGGCACGTCACCCACGTGCCCCGTAAGGGAGGTTGGCGTTTTTAAAACTTTTCCCTCCAACGCGCAAGAGACCAGTGTCGTCCAAAAAGGGGTTCAATTTTGATACAGCTCTCGATAATTTCGATTTCGCTGACTTAAGGATAGCAATCTCCTTCTCAAAATGCGCCAATTGTACAGAACGAACCCAAAAGGTGAGGGACTCCTGTCGTTCCTGTGGTGAGAGAAACGGTGTCAGTCGTTTCTGTTGTGGTTGCCTAAAATTAAAAACAAAACGCTTTATCCAAACAGTAACACCTAACAACTTGTCAAGGGAGCTGTAGGGATTTAACAAAAAATCAGGGTCGTAGGCGCATTCTACCTTGTCAAGAAATGAGTGTTCGTAGACCCGGCAAATTAGAAGTATTCAAAACTGACGTTCGAGGCCAATCAATTTCTGGTCGACTCACCCATTCCGGACCCCCCCCCCCCCCCCACAGCAAATAGCATATCAAACTAGGCGTCAAGCATCCGCGCGAGGCACAATCAGCGAGGTTGAGCTCACCTGGCACGTGTCTCCAAACAAGCGAGACTTCGGATTTTTGTATTTCGGAAACGCGGTTAGCGACAAATACTTCCAAAGTGTGGACAGACGCCTTCAACCAACAAAGAACAATTTGGCTGTCTGTCCAGGCGTAGGTCCCATTAATACAAATTGTTTTACCCAAAGTATTAGACACGTGATTCAATAAGAGTACAAGTAAGGCTGCTCCCGAGAGCTCCAATTTCAGAATGGTCAGAGATGTCCGAAGGGGTGCAAACTTGCTCTTCGCCATGATCAGGAAAACCCTCACCTGACCTGAGACACTGACTGTGCGCAAGTACACCACGGCCGCGTGACCACGTTCCGAGACATCACAAAACCCGTGAAGGGTTGCCTTGTACTTCCCGGGAGGAAGGATGGGACGAGGCAAGGAGATCTCACTAACGGCAGGAAGCGAGAATACAAAAGAGGTCCATTCCTCAACAAGAGTACCGCGTAGAGGTTCGTCCCAAGTCAATCCTGCTGTCCAAAGCTTCTGCAAGAAGCATTTTGCCCAAAATATGACAGGACAAATCCAACCGTTTGGATCAAAGGTTCTGGCGAAAGTAGACAACATGAGACGTTTAGTCCAAGAACAAGGTAATTTCAGGTCTACGTTATACGTAAAGATGTCTTGGACTGGTCTGTACTGAACGCCGAGAACAGCCATCATGGCGGGGTTGTCAACAATCTATGTATATAAAATCCTTGCGTTACTGACTGACTGACAGACAAGCTACAGCCAAAACTATTGGGCGTAAGAAGCTGAAATTTGGCATGTATGTTCCTTGGGCACCGTAGAAGAGCACTAAGAAGCGATTTCTCGAAATACCCATGGGATCGGGCAAAACGGGTTAATTAAAAAATATGCGGGCGTAGCTGCGCGCATCTTCTAGTCTCAAATAAATGTGGATCTTGCTGATGATCCTCTGGCAAGCCTTTCTAAAGCGCTGGTGAGTTCGAAATCCATTTGCGCAACTCATGACCAGCGGAGGCGAAGATACCTATCAATTCGTCCCGCAAGAGGATCGCCTCGTCCGCTGTGGAGGCGCCAGAACAAATGTCATCCACATAAATATCGTCCTTCAGGATGGCAGAGGCTCGTGGGAAACGTGAGCCTTCGCGGTCTGCGAGCTCCCAAAGAGAACGTATTGCCAAGTAGGGGCTCGACCTTAACCCGTACGTATTGGTATTGAGCTCGTAGACGACCATGGGATCGCGAGGATTCTCTCTCCAAAGGATCAGCTGGAAACGACGGTCATCAGGGTGGATTATCGTCCGCCTAAACATCATTTTTATATCGGCCACAAAGACAACCTGATGTCGTCGGAAGCTGGTAATGACGTCACAAAGGTCCTCGACTAACTTGGGACCAGAATGCAAGCACTGGTAACTAAGTCAATTGATACATATAACTGTTATGTATCCAACCAAAACTGACTGATTAATGATTAGAACAACAAATTCTAGTTAGATTTCAACCATTCTAGTTAAACAATTACTAGTTTGAGGTTATGTATATGACAATGTGTTTCAAATTAAGTAGGTCAACCAATATAAATAAATGTTACGTATTTAAGCAAAACTGACCTAACAAACACTACAACACTGTTTACAAATGTGAGAGATTCAAGATTACAATATTAATCTAGTTAGGTACACTCACAGCGGCTAGGTACAACAGCGCTCTGCTTACCAAAAAATATGTTTAGAAATGCCTAGAAAAACTGTGAAATTGTTTGCAGAGGGCAGTGGAAGCGTGACTATATTCATCCATTTGTTCTGGAAGGCAAAGAGTCTAACATATATTTACTGTGTTTCACAGCGATGAAATTACAAATTACTTACCTGAATCTTCACTGATGTCAGGCTTGAGCTAAATAAGACACACACAGAAGTAAATTGGCCAATATTAGCTTATGAGTGAATTATCTTTATACCTACCAGACTCCGAACGTCTTCGGGCACGATGCACGTGGTCGGATTTACACAATTTTTGCTAATGTTCAATATTTCACAAATCTATTACAATCCTTGCCGGTAATGGTCAAAAGGCGGCAGATACAAGAATTTCCCACCAAGAACTTAGGGTCCCAAGCCAACCTCACCTGCAAGTGGTGCACCTGCCGATCAACGGACGAGGCTCTGGCAAACAAAATGTCCGAATAAGCGGCAATAGGCTCGCCACCTATTACGTGGGATCAAAACACTGGCGAAAAGTGGGCGTTTAATATGCCTCTGCCTACCCCTTCGGGGAAACAGACGTGAGTCTATGTATGTATGTATGTATGTATACAAGAATTTACAAGACAAATTTACTTCCAATTCTACAAAACACGCGAAAAAACAAAACGGTGCGGACACAATTAAGCCAATTTTTCCGGAAACAACAATTAGAATGATTTGACAGTTCATAGTGTGACCATAGCCCAAATTTACAATAGACAAAACAAAACGTTACTAGACCGATATAATCGATTCAACTTATCATAGACAATATTTCTATTTCTAACAGTATTTTTAAATAATTTTTCTCGTAATCCTTACAAACAATCTCTTAAAATGGGTATTGTGTATGTGTATGCGCAAAAATGTTGACGCTACCCTACTGTAAAATCATCATACAAATATAAAGTTATTGAACAAATCAATTCCAAATACTTATATTTTTTAGCCTTCGATCGATAGCACTACAATTTATCCCTCCCTGTCCTTGCCGCGATTGTGTACGTAAAGCTTTACACGTCAGCCGGAGCGCCTCTAATCATTGTCCGATTGTCTCAGAGGCCCTTGTTAACGCCACCTTTTAAATATTCAACAGCTCTCATTACGAGACAAACTTTATCTTTCCTCTCTCATTATTTGCAAAAGCCTACGAGCGGGGCTTAAAGGGGAGGGCCCATTTTAATATCTGTAACTGTCTGTACTATGGATTCGATTCGCGACGAAACAGCGTTGTAAACTTGATTACCAAGCTTTAATTGTAACTGCACACTGAGGGAAGGGCCGCGAACGATTTGCGTTTAAAGCGCATCGAAACTTTCCCAATAAGACAATTTCAAACTCGCAAAATACACGAAACCAACCAACGGTTAAGTTTCAAGTTAGAGTGAAGTAATTTTGGAACAAACTATCTTTGTTTGGTTATCTCATTAATCTTTAAAGTAACTAAAGTAAGTGTGATGATGAAGTTTTACATTTAATTATCTAGTTAAAATAACGGCTCTTTGAATAAAATACATAGATCAACTATTTTAAATCCACATTCAGCCAGATTAATTATAACTTTTATCTGACGATTGAACATTCAGACCTCAGTACTCTAAGTGGTTAGCGACCCGAAGTTTTTGAGTTTGATTCGTAGCAGGAAAAATCTTTGTGTGATGAACACGATTAAGTATTTATTCTGTCTGGATGTGTTCTTTTAATTGCGTATTTAAGAATATTATCAGTAATCTGACTGCCATAGTACAAGCTCTGTTTGGTTCCGGATCAGATTATTGTAATATGTCTTTAAGAGAATTTCTAACACATTACTATCGGTATGCCTTGACTTTCCCCACGACGAAAAGACTCGAACGATGGTACAAAATATAATGATTATAGTAATACATACATACATAGACTCACGCCTGTTTCCCGGAGGGGTAGGCAGAGACTACGGAACGCCATTTGCAACGATCCTGACATATCTCTCTTGCTTCACTCACTCCCATCAAATTTCTCATGCATGCTCTTCGGTTAAGGATACTTCTAACCTGTCCTTTTTTAGGATGTCTCCAACCTGGTCAGAAAACGTCCGTCTAGGTCTGCCCCTTCCTCCTGTTCCATTCACACTTGACTTATATAACTTCTTGGTCACTCTTTCGTCATCCATCCTCTCCATTTGTTCAAACCATCTTAGCATACCTGTCTCAATAGTTGTCACTACATCTTCTTTTACCCCACAACACTCTCTTATCACACAATTCTTTACTGTGTCGTTCAAAGATACTCCACACATACTTCTCAGTGCTCTCATTTCTACGGCATTTATTCTACTTTCATGTTATACTAATATTGCAATATTATTTCAGAGTTCAGGTAACCAAATGGACTATAGATATAAGCTGAACTAAAAAGTTGCTCCATCTATAAATCATTTTCAAAGTTGTGATCATCCACAAACATAAACCCAAAGTACACCACGGACCAAGCAAGACAAATTGACGCAAAATCTTCTGCATATCTCAAGTATAATACAAAACTACGCCATATTACATTTCCACTTCAATTAGTCTGCAATTTGGCGCCCGCGGTGCATACTGCAGTTAAAACTTTACAACGATATGAGGCTCTAGTCGTGTAGTCACTGAGGCCCCGTCCCTTCTCAGCACCAGGCGTTGACAAGCGAGAGCCAAATTAAAACTTGTAAGCTACCGTCGTGTTTTTGGCTCCTTAGTACCTACGTAATGAACGAACCTAAACCGCTACCAACCACACGAAAATATACCTTATTTTTTGCAGGGTGAAGGCAGCAGAATTAACAATCGGCCTCGTTGTCACTCAGCCGTGTCTGCGCAGTATTACTTACTCAAATGTTTGTACCTGCTGCCAAGTGCCGCGTCCCAGGGGAATCGATAAACCTCTAACGATAAGAAGAATGATTATTATGCTTATAAATAAGGTGGAAAATGGTTGCCGTATTTCATTTGCAATAGGTGAAAAGGTAGTGGTTAGGTTTTTGTTAGCAATTTATCTAACTGAGAAGAAAATATAGATAGATGTTTTAGAGTCTTCAAAGCAAGTACGCTTTGTCTTCAGATTACGCAGGCTCAGGTCAAGAATTAGTTAGCTCTTGTAAATTAAGTGGTATTCTCTCGTTTTCCATAAATTCATTTGCACTAATATTGTTTGCCATAATCATCCCCGATGATAATATTTACTTGCACTATTATCATTTATACTAATAACGTTTGCCTTAACTACTCAACAGTGATAACATTTATTTGCCATAAAATGACTTTCTATACCAACATATATCATAATAATTCGTTTTCATAAGTAACACATCTCATAATCGACTCTTGACATAATCAAAATTTGATATAATTATGAAAATAATACATAATATTGTTAGGTCGAAATTAATTATCGTTAGTCGCAACCTCAGTGTATTAAACTAGTGGAATCAATAAAAGCGATATTTAGAACATATAATATTACATGCCTATTAATGATTGCATATTAACAGTTGCAGGCGCTTGTACTAAATTATCTTTATTTATATTATGGTGAATAAAAGTTATGGAAAATGGCATTATTGAAAACGAAAATTATAGCCAATACATTTATGGATTTAAATTATTATGACACTTGATCGATTATGACCAATGGAATTAGTGAAAGTCATTTTATGACATTTCACGATTATGACAGCTGAAGCGTTATTTCTAATGAAATTATGGCAAATACCAGTATGGCATGTGAAATTATGGCATTCTAAATTATGGCAAACATTAGTAAACCAAATTAAGTTTCTAAGATAAATGAAAACTTGTCTAAGCTGAGTAGGCATTCATAAAAAGCTTTTTTGGTGTTGTATGACGTAAAATTGTCTTTCAATGGCAAGCAGCTTATTAGTCTGAACTAGAAAGTCAATTCAATTTTTTTAGTGAATTTTATATTTAATGCGTTAGAGAGTAAGTGGGAACCAAAAACTATTAATAGGTACTATTAGTTTTATCTCCCAGCCAACCATAAGATGATGCAGAGACAATCAGTATAATATCGAAAATTAGCTGTGATTGACATTATAAATATAACATAAAAGGAATTAGAATTTCGTCTGAAATTCAAATAAACGTAAAAGTTGTAATTGGCCGTCAATTAAACAAAGATTACACAAACTTTAAATTGGCCGTAATAATCTTTGATTTAAATAGATCCAACTACAAGTTTTCGCGAAGAAAGTTAATTTTAGTCTAAATACAAATTCGTAAAAGCTGTCACTGAAATAACTATTAATTAGCTGTACATTTTCTAACCTTAAATAAACCTATCTAAATCAAAATATAAAATATCTACTTAAATAGTCTTTCGCAGTTTGACGTAACCTCTTGTATGCCGGAATGCCAGACACAATTAAAAAGGTATTGTGTCTCGCTTGGATCCGCGTGCCGGACATTCAAAGAACGCAATGATTCACGAGGCAGGTTTATGTTTATAATTTATCGCGATCTGAAATACCAAGACCTAGTTCATTATGAATTAAGAATAGAGCAGAGCAACATTTCAAAAGCTATTAAGTTGCACTTGTAAGACATGTTACAGTTCAGTTTAACCTGTCTCCAAATCGATTAGGGCTTTAAACCATTACAAGCAAGCAACCAAAATTAATTAAATTTAGAACAACATATAAGTGCAAGATATTTGTATCAGTTATAAGAGGGACTTTTCACGCGCTGCAGGGCGACTGCGGCCGGCGGCACCGTTGTTCCGCGATTTTATCTCCGGCTGGGACAGGCAGACGTGCCATCTGATACGGACGACGTGCGCTCCGCGCGTACAATACGTGCTATGAGTATGGACCTTTATTCACTGCGAGCCGTATACCACCCGTATACTCTGGAGACTTCCTTGTGTACATTGTTGGGTACCGCAAAATTAAAATTGGGATTTTAAAGGTATTTTTATAACAGCAAACGTGCGTAGCTTATCTAATAGCAAGCTGAAGTGTGCCTTAGTAAACGTATAATATCGCATATTATGTTCTAGGTGAAGTGTCAGAATTATGAACAAAGCCTTGCTGACAGCTATAGCTTATAAGAACATACAACAGCTTAACTAATCATCGAATAAGCGCCGCTGCTAGACGATTAATTATTGTCAACTTCCATTTAGTTCTTGTTGGCATTTATTGAAGTTTAATTAGAAATACATATATAATAATACAATTCTTGCTCTAAGCAGAAACTAAAAGTGTCGCATAAACATGGATGTCATACATAAACATATTGTGTAATAAGTGTATGTACTTAATTATTTTTATTTATTAAAATAGCCTCAAATAAATATGTTTGTGTAAAGAGACCCAAAGATTGCTTATATACAATAACAATTTATTTTCCTTATTTACCCACTAAACAAGCCAATTAGCTATCGAAAGTTCCGGTGATCGCCGCAGGTTAAGTGAGAGACAATAAGATAAAAAACAACGCGTGTTCACCTGTAGAGGTCGTAGTTAGTGCATTGTGTTTTGAACAACACGCGGCGCGACGAACACGCTCCGATTGGTTCGCTCAAATCTATGATATGGTGATTTGTTTTGATATTTAGATATTTATAAATATTTGATAATTCATTAAGAACTTAATATAAAAAGTTAGCAGTTATCGTATCAAGTAAATAAGATAAAAAGAAATGTGTGTTCACCTGTAGAGGTTGTAGTCAGTGAATTGTGCTCGGTCCAGCGAGCCGGATAATAACCAAACTTATTGTTGAACGACATGCGTCGCAGCGAACACGCTCCGATTAGTTCACTCATATCAATGTTATGGTGATTAGTTTTGACATTCATCTGTATATTAATAGTTGATTATTCATTAGTAGCTAAATATAAAAAGTTTGCAGTTATTGTATTAAGTGAATAAGATAAGAAACAACGCGTGTTCACCTATAGAGGTCGTAGTTAGTGGATTGTGCTCGGTCCAGCGAGCCGGATAATAGACAAACTTGGTGTTGAACGACACGCGGCGCGACGATTTCGCTCCGATTGGTTCTCTCATATCAATGATATGGTGATTTGTTTTGATATGAATGGGTAAAATAACTGCAATGTTATCGAATCAGAGTGCAGCAATAAGGCACAGCAAAATAATCTTCCTTAAAAAGACCACATCTGCACTAGAAACTAAATATTTTCTATTAAAGTAACATACCCAAAGAACACCTACACTTGAAATAAGAATAGTTCACACCGAATAAATTGTGTATCACGGGTGTCTTTACAAAGGACAATACAGGATGAATATCATCAAATAAGACTGCCTGGTTGGTCTCGCGGCACAAATGTGCGCGTGGGATTGGGAGGTCTCGGGTTCGATTCCCGGGTCGGGCAAAGTGTTATTGGGTTTTCCGTTAAGAAATTCTCAGTAGCAACACGGAGTCTGGTAATGTGCCCGGTACGGCAATAGGCTCGCCGCCTATTACGTGGGACCTAAAAATTCATGGCGAAATGTGGGTGTAATATTACACCTCTGCCTACCCCTTTGGGGATACAGGCTCAAGCCTGTATCCTCAAAGTCCACTGTCTACATATATATTTATATATATCATCAAACATGTGATCAGTACGGAAAAAGATAAATAACTACGGAACTCGACATTGTGCATTGCCCGCATATAACTCTAATTAATCTAGTTTTCAAAAGGTTTAGATATGATGATGTTGGTAATATGAGTACATAATTAAGCCATGAACGGCCATGTATTTTCTATATACATACATATTTGTATTTATAGTCGTTCAATAGCATGATTCAGTGTGTATTGATGAAGCAAGCTTCAACTAGTATCGAAGTTTAGAGTCGCGCGTCACTCCCTGCGAACAGTTTAACGAGCATTAGACGCAACGACGACAATTTAGGGCAAAGACAGACGTTGCATCAGCTAGCATTTATTTTCTTTAACCTTGTGAAAAAATCAAAATTAAATAAAATCATTCTTTAGATCGCGTAAGTCTTCAAATCGTAACGTAATAAATGTTAATGTATGTAGGTTACATATCTATAAGTAGATATGTAGGTTTTATATCAATTAAGAAAATATTTCGTGTCAAACTTGTCAACCATGATACGATCCCAAAGTTGTTGTCTTTTAGCTCGATAGATGACACTACCATGCAAATTAGATCGCGCTATGGTTTCGTTCACACTTGGGGTATATATAGGAGACGAATTGTAGCTGTCGGTGCGGTCCTCAAGAACAGTGTAAATAATATTATAACTAGTAAAAGTGCCCTCTAGTGACAATAAAGTACAGTTTGTGAAAAGTGATAGTTTGTTTAAATTACCTCCCGCTCACGGACCCTCCAATTAAATACATGGTCCTGTCGCGAGCCGGATAAAAGGATCGGCTGTGAGCGGTTGAGTGTATTTTTGTTTAGCCGTCGGTGGTGATATTTATCACCCGTCTCATTAGGTACTGGCCAGCGGATTGTTGGCCAGATAAATCCACAGCCGGGATTGTGGTACAGCTGTAAGAGGGACCGGAGGTCACGGAGCCTTGGTGTGAGTACTAAGTAACGGACCTCTGGTACCGGACGGGAGGATAAAGAGGGCGAAAATCAGAGGAAATCTATCTGGAGAGCAAGCTAGATTTCGGACTCTGTGTTTAAGGTCAAAAACACATTGAATTTTTTTTTTGGAATTTTTGGACCATAATATAAATTTGAAACGGCATACGCAAGTAATAAGATGGAAGCGTTGAACAACTTGCAGATTGATATAAAGGAGAAAATAATTAAAGCTAGAACAAATTATATGAAATTTCCGAAAGAACGTTTGACAGTTGGTTATCTAGAAACGCTATTAGAAAATATAGCAAAACAGTGGTCGTTATTTTTCAGCAATCACAACCATATTATCGGTTAACATCAAGAAAACTGACATTCACAGTTCCGATTACTATAGACACAATATTTACGATGAAGTGGAGGAACTGTACATAACCTTTAAAGGTGGGCTCAAGGAAATGTTACTTGATATTAAAGGTGGAACAACTGCTGCGTCAAAGGAAGATGTTTCTTGTTGTTATGAAGTAAAGAGCAGAGTCAGGTTGCCAGAAATAAAAATAAGTTATTTTTCAGGAGATTATTCTGAATGGAATACATTTAGGGATCTGTTTATTGGACTGGTGCATGAGAACAAAAGTTTAAATGACTCACAAAAGTTTTACTTTGTAAAGGGTCACTTAAAGGGAGAAGCGGAACAATTGCTTAAGCATTTATAGAGAATTCAGTAAGCAGTCTAACGAAGACCGGCGTGACTTTGTGCAGAAGAACCGTCTATGTTTCGTCTGCCTGTATAACAACCACTCTGCCAAATTCTGCAAGGTACCAGTTCGATGCCAGGTATGCAAACGTCGTCACCATACTTTACTGCATCCTACGGGTGGTTCCGGGTCACTTGAGGAGGACATTAATGCTAGTTGCAAAGGGGACTCTACATCGGGTATGAGGCTGGATATTGATGAGAAAGAGGCCGCGGTAGCGGATGGATCTAGTCCATTAGTCTCATGTCTTTCGATGGGCAAGGGTAAAAAACCAGTTCTGTTAACTACAGCTGTAGTTAAAGCAGAATCGAAAGATAGGACGTATAGGTTATTAAGGGCTTTACTAGATCAAGGATCGCAAGGTTCATTTATTACTGAATCAATGGTTCAGTATCTGGGTCTTAAAAAGGTTGCGACAAAACACACCGTGTTAGGTGTAGGGGGAGATACAATTGTAACTTCTAAATATACAGTTGTCGTTAATATTAAGTCAAGAAAGGATCCAAACGTGCAAATAAGAGTCAATGCCTATGTTCTGAAGACAATTACGGCTCTGCTTCCAGTTACAAGGACTGTCAAAGTCGAATGGGTCGACTTGAAGGACGATGACTTAGCGGATCCGGAGTACTACATACCTAACAAAATCGATATTTTGTTAGGGGCTGAAGTGTATACTCAGGTAATTCAAACGGGCATTAGAAAGAATTTGAATGGTGCTTTAGTAGCACAGGATACATCCCTAGGTTGGATATTGTCGGGCGTATCCGAGGTGGATAATAATTATAACCCAAATAATCACATCACCGTGATGCATTCTTACCTTCAGGAGGACAATATTCTTAAACATTTTTGGGAATTGGAAGATGAACCGTCTGAAACAAAGAAAATGCTCACAGAGGAGAAGGCGATGTGAGGAGTTATTTTCGGCGACTACAAGGCGAGATGATACTGGTAGGTATATAGTTCGGTTACCTTTTCATGAACTCACCGTCTCATTCAACGCGTCCAGAATGCTTGTGCCCGTTTTTGTTTCTCGATTCCATTTAGAAGTCATGTTACACCATTCTTAAACCAGCACTTCATGTTAAAAATGAAATCGCGCAGGAGACTACACTTAGCATGCCTTCTCTTTGGTCTCATCAAGTACAAAGAACCTAGCTATCTAAACAACAAGCTCAATTGGGTGACGAGTAATAGACAGTGTTCGGGTAGGACGTGCGCACAACAACTATCGATACGCGCTCATAGTAGTACATTCATTTACAGGAAGTTTTCGTTACGCAGCTTCCAAAATATGGAACAACCTGCCCCCACCTTTGAGGCAAATAAAAAGCACATTTACATTTAAAAAGCGGCTTAGACAATACCTAATAGAGTCTCAACGTGAGCTGGGTAACGTGAATGTTGACATGTCTTTTGTTTAATGTTTGAATTTATATAGTTCCTTCTGTTACCTACAATACCTTCCTTAATATAATTAAATTCTAATCTATATAATTCATATACATTTAAATATCCTATGTAGTTTCGTAGTATCGTAATTATGTAAAATAATGATAAATTTATAATTTTAATTTGATATCTATAGATTCGTAATATCGTATGTTAAATGATGGTAAATACATAATGTTAAGCTTATTTTTAATTATATCTAATTTTGTTATCTAATATTGTTGCAATATTGATAAAGCTAATTAATTACTTTAATTATATTTTAATAAATTAGTAACCTAAGTTGACTAAACTTCATTGTTTAGCAACTTGAACTGTATTACCATGTAATATAATTTATAAAATAATATGACACATGATCAGGCTTACAGCGCGTCGTCATAACAAACATCCCAACAAACAGTCTGTCAGCACTCAGCAGCGCGATGGATGGCCGGCTGGCTCCCGGATGGGACTAGTGTGGCGGCGCAGCGCGTCGTGGTCACGAACACCCGCAGTCTTGCTGGGGGGAGATGGGGCTGCCACTGCCACCTTAACGCTCGAGATCTGAAATAAAATTCCTTGTTATCCTCCTGTTTACGTTATTAACTTAAATAATTATTTATTCTAACTTAGGTATACATGTATTCTCACGAACGCAAACATTCTGTTCCCATTGATAAATGCAATTTACATACCCTATCAGTATGACCGGTGGTAGTGTTATCTCCATTTCTCCTCCGTACAAATTACGTAGATCACATCGCTGCTTCCGTCACACATATTCGTATCGTAGGCATGTTTCAATGGGCCAGGCTTGAGTATCGCTGCCCAGGCACAGTATGACAGTTATTTGCAGAAATCTGAAATTCAAAACATTAGTTATTCCAACAGTCGTGTGTTTAAGTTATTGAAATACTTATTGAATGTGTTTATAACGCAGCTGAAACTGCGTCATAAACAAATTCAATAAATAAATATTTAGAGATTTTAGAATTAATTATTATGGTTACGACTTACCCATGTTTGAGTCTGAGCCAATATTATATTATAATGATATACTTTCTAATTCATTTGATTCTTATCTTTGAGTAGGTATTTATTGTTTGTTGCGTGCGGGTGATTCATTGCGCGTATAACGTGCATAATTTCAAGTGCGATCGTCCGAGAAAAATGTTAGTGTCGCGTCAAGAGGCGGTGACAGGCGGTGACCGCCTCTGATGGTGTGTGCACTTGCTCCGCTTCGTCGTGAGCGAGCGCCGAGTGTTGGACCTCACACCCGCTCGCCCCTCGCCTCCCGACAAGGCGGACGCGGCGATAATTTAGAATATGCAACAATGTGTATACCTATATAATTAATGTAGGTACGTGCATAGGTACACATCAGCTGACGGCGAGTCTGCACCACAGTTTGGCGCGCTTCTATAATTATATTATGTAACTATATCATTCATAGGTATATTTATTTATTTTATTTTATTTATGCAACTAAGTACTACACATCACACAATACACATTCACTGAAACACCTCACACGGATTGCATGTTGTGATCAGCACGGCGATGGTTGCGCATCCGGGATGTCCGGAAGGGGCTGGAAGAATACCAGCGTCCGGTATGCACTAGCATCACTGGACATAATGCTGATCCAGCCACCTTTTTTGGCCAGCGATGGGACACATACCTCACTATATTCTATTGTAATTGTTTTTTTGTTTCTTTTTTGTTTTTTTTTTGTTTTTATTTATTTATTTTCTTTTATATAAATGTTCTATGTTTACTAATTGTTGTATATGTACCTACCTACTTGCTTTCTATTATGTGTCCTATGTGCTGTTTCAAAATAATTTTTTCTTTTCTTTTCTTTTCTTTTCTTTTCTTTTCTTTTCTTTTCTTTTCTTTTCTTTTCTTTTCTTTTCTTTTCTTTTCTTTTCTTTTCTTTTCTTTTCTTTTCTTTTCTTTTCTTTTCTTTTCTTTTCTTTTCTTTTCTTTTCTTTTCTTTTCTTTTCTTTTCTTTTCTTTTCTTTTCTTTTCTTTTCTTTTCTTTTCTTTTCTTTTCTTTTCTTTTCTTTTCTTTTCTTTTCTTTTCTTTTCTTTTCTTTTCTTTTCTTTTCTTTTCTTTTCTTTTCTTTTCTTTTCTTTTCTTTTCTTTTCTTTTCTTTTCTTTTCTTTTCTTTTCTTTTCTTTTCTTTTCTTTTCTTTCCTTTTCTTTTCTTTTCTTTTCTTTTCTATGAAGAGAATCAGCTTAAGAAGTTTGGTGAGTCCAAGATCATAGCGGCGAAAAGATTACAAAGCTTAGAATTTAAATTAAATAGAAATAATATGTTGAAAGAAGGTTACGCTAAAGTGATACAAAAATATTTGGACTTAAGTCACATGGAAAAGGTACAAGCAATTGAGATGAATAACAAAGCGGCTATATACTTACCTCATCACGCCGTCGTCCGAGAGGATAAGATTACCACCAAGGTTCGAGTCGTGTTTGACGCGTCCTGTAAGGGATCTAATGGGATGTCGTTAAATGATTGTTTATTAGTAGGGTCAACCCTACAGGCTGATCCACGTCATTTGATTATGCGTTGGCGGAAACATCCAATATGTCTGGTTGCAGATATCGTGAAAATGTATCGTCAAATCTTGGTAGATCGGAGAGATACAATATATCAGCGAATTCTCTGGAGAGATACTCCTGAAAAGGAAATAGAAGAGTACGAATTGCTCACAGTAACATTCGGTACTGCCTTGGCTCCATTTTTAGCAGTGCGAGCTCTTCAACAGGTTGCCTGGAATGAATGTCAAGAATATCCAGAGATAGCAAATATAATCTTAAATGATTTTTACATGGACGATCTGATGTCTGGCGCTGAGAGTATCGAACAGGGATTAAATATCTATACAAAAATTTATACAGTCCTATCGAAGTGTGGTTTTAAACTGCAAAAATGGATCAGTAATAGTGAAGAATTACTAAATAAGATAAATAGCGACAAACTAAACGAGCTCGAGGAAGCAAAGATAAAAATGGATAATGTTACGAAGAATCTGGGACTTAGTTGGAATTCTAGCGCCGATCTTTTTCAGTTTTCAGTGAAGATATCACCGATAGCTGAACCTGTAACAAAAAGAAAGATTGTAGCCGAGATTGCTCGTTTATTTGACCCGTTAGGGTGGCTAGCGCCAAGTATTGTTTTAGCGAAGGTGTTCATTCAAAAATTATGGCAATAATTTGAGTTCGTTGGCTAGAGTGAAGATTCCACGGTGGCTATACACTCATTCAAAAAATGTGAAGACCGAGTTGCATGGATTTTCAGATGCATCACAGGTGGCATATGCAGTGGTTATTTACATCAGAATAATAGATGAAGCAGGTAACATACATTTATCCTTAGTAACCTCTAAAACTAAAGTAGCTCTCATCAAGCAGGTTTCTATCCCTAGACTAGAACTTTGTGGAGCAGTACTTTTATCAAAGTTAATAGCTGAAGTGGGCAGAGTGATGGATGTACCAAAGGTGGATTGGCACATGTGGACTGACAGCGAAGTGGTCTTGGCTTGGCTCAACAGTCATCCCAGTCACTGGAAAACCTTCATAGCATATAGAGTTTCGCATATTTTGACCATTACAGACTCACATCACTGTTGTCATGTACCATCGAAGCAAAACCCAGCTGATTGTGCATCACGAGGTATTTCTCCTGCTGAACTTGAGTTCATCTCTATATGGTGGGATGGTCCAGATTTCTTGAGACAGCAGTTGATTGAATACAAAAGGCCAAAGGATAACAGCACTCATTTAGAAGAAGTCAAAGTGCACACATCTACAATCAGTGTTGATTTCTGGAACAGATTTTCTTCGCTCTCTCGGTTGGTACGAGTGATCGCCTACTGTCGTAGATTTTTGAGTTTTGAAACGATCAGATCGACACAACACAAAGTATGTAGTCAAACAGGAACTGGAAGAATCAATTCTCTGTTGTATTAAGCAATGCCAAGAGGTAGGGTTCGCAGATGAATTGACGTGTTTGAAAAAGAATAAGGCCCTAGAAGACAAGAGGAGCAAATTCAAGTCCCTTAACATATTTCTTGATTCCAAGGGAATCATACGAGTTGGTGGAAGGTTGGACGTGTCGCAGCTAAGTTACGATCGAGCTCATCCTATTCTTATTCCAAAGGAGTCGTTCTTGACAAACCTTCTGATTGCCGATGCACATGATAAAACACTACATAGAGGTCCGCAACTTATGGTTACATATTTACGTTCAAGGTACTGGAGTGTAGGAGTTAAGTTGCTGGTGAAAAAATATGTAAGGAGTTGCGTCAAATGCATTCGTTATGCTGCCTCAGTAAGGGCGCAGCTCATGGGACAACTGCCAGCTGCACGCGTTACTCCAAGTAAGCCATTTTTAGATAGTGGCGTAGACTATGCAGGCCCTATAAATATTAGAGTTTCGAAAGATCGTGGTAATAAGTCGTACAAAGGGTATATTTGTTTATTTATATGCATGTCCACACGGGCAGTGCACTTGGAAGCAGTTAGTGATTTAAGCACCAAGGGATTTTTGTCTGCTTTCAAGCGATTTGTAGCAAGAAGGGGTCGTGTGACTGAAGTATATAGCGACAACGGTACGAATTTCGTAGGCGCGGCACGAGAGTTACTTTATTTGTATAACAATGAAAGGTTAAATGCCAAATAAGGGAACTCAGTGGAACTTTATTACACCTCATGCACCCAATTTTGGGGGTCTTTGGGAGGCAGGTATAAAGTCCACCAAATTCCACCTGAAATGAATCATAGGCATTAACGTATGAGGAGTTGGCTACTGTGTTAACGCAAATAGAGGCTTGTCTCAACTCGAGACCGTTGTCTTATCTTGAAAATCAAGATAAATTGTCAATTTTAACTCCAGGTCATTTCTTGGTTGGAGAGCCACTTGTTCTTGCTCCTGATGAAAATTATGAAAAAACAAATATAAGCAACTTGTCGAGATGGCACCTCCACCAACGAATGATGCAGGATTTCTGGAGACGGTGGTCGCAGGACTACTTGAACCAATTCTTGCAGCGGCATAAGTGGGCTCATCAAAATCCGGAACCATCCGTAGGCGATGTAGTATTAGTTAAGGAAGATGACTTGCCGCCGGGTAAGTGGTTGTTAGGCAGGATAGAGCAGAAGCATCGAGGTCCTGACGAGGCCACTCGGGTCGTTACCCTGCGTACGCAGAATTCCTTGGTAAAAAGACCAACGTCTAAACTTTGTATGTTACCTGTTACTAATTAGAATTGTTTATTGTGTATTAGCACAGGTATTAGGTGTAACTTTTGTTTTATCTGTTGTTTTCTTGGCTATTGTGTATTAGCACAGGTATTAGATGTAAGTTTTGTTCTATCTGTTATTTTCTTGGATTTTGTGTGTTAGCACAGATATTAGGTGTAAGTTTGTTTATCTGTTGTTTTCTTTCGGATGTTACCGATATAAATTTGGATATGTTTATAAACAATGGT
Organism: Euclidia mi; assembly: GCA_944739405.2. Lineage (NCBI taxonomy): Eukaryota > Metazoa > Arthropoda > Insecta > Lepidoptera > Erebidae > Euclidia > Euclidia mi. Next base: position 20,658,818 of record OX123200.2, read on the forward strand.
TAATATTGTATAATTTTTATGTGTTATAGTTGCATGGTGGGCGGTAGTGAAGGACATTGTGCAGGATGTCCTTGGTGGGCGGAATGTTAATGTATGTAGGTTACATATCTATAAGTAGATATGTAGGTTTTATATCAATTAAGAAAATATTTCGTGTCAAACTTGTCAACCATGATACGAACCCAAAGTTGTTGTTTTTTAGCTCGATAGATGACACTACCATGCAAATTAGATCGCGCTATAGTTTCGTTCACACTCGGGGTATATATAGGAGACGAATTGTAGCTGTCGGTGCGATCCACAGAGTACCTTTTGTGCGATCCTCAAGAACAGTGTAAACAATATTATAACTAGTAAAAGTGCCCTCTAGTGACAATAAAGTAAAGTTTGTGAAAAGTGATAGTTTGTTTAAATTACCTCCTGCTCACGGACCCTCCAATTATATACAATATTTTTATTAAAATCAACAGAAATCATTGGCCTTGTGTTGAATAGGTTTATCAATTATTTAATATATAACATTAAATAGGTAATTGATTCTTTTGTAGCACCTTAGTCCTGAGCACGTTTGTCATATTTTGTTTAATCTGCGATTTTTTATATCCTTTAATATATTCAGTTTTATTCTCAGAGGCAGTGGGATAGGCCGCTTTGCAGCGTAGTACGAGAAAATCTCTTAAGTACGACGTCCATAGCGGCAGAGCATGCTCGTTTGCTGGCTATGTGAGAGTGGGAGTCAGGTCTTTGGGTTCAGGCACTGCCATCGTCCAAGATACGTGCCATGTTGGACGATACGACTTTCCGCATTGCTTCTTGCCTTCGTTTAGGTGAGCCATGTGTTTTTCCGCATCGCTGTCACTGTGGAGAGGCTATTGACAGCCTTGGTCACCATGGTCTGACATGCAGCAGGAGCGCAGGTCGTATTTCACGTCACGCCAAACTCAATGACATACTTCGCCGGGCTTTAGTCACCGCTGCCGTTCCAGCCTAACTTGAACATCAGAGCTTGGCACGCTACGATGGCAAGAGACTAGACTGTATGTCTTTACTGCCATAGAATCTGGGTAGGTTTTTTGGTGTGGGACGCAATGTGTGTCGACACCCTTAAGCGATCTCATCTTCCTAGCACAGCGGGTTGTCGGGCGCTGCTGCTGCTGCAGTGGAGACTTTCAAACGGCGCAAATACATAAATCTAATAGGGGATTATGTTTTTGAGCCGTTTAGAGTCGAACGTTGGGGTCCAACTGCGAGATCTCTTTTTAGAGATCTCTCAAAGAGACTGGGTGACGCCTCGCGTGACCAGAAGGCTGGCCTGTATTTGGCACAAAAGATCAGCATTGCCATACAACGTGGCAATGCTGCCAGCATTCTGTGCACGCTTCCAATTGATGGCGATATGAAAGATTTCCATGACGCCTTTTAAATTTTGCTGTTCCTTTTTTTTGTATTGATTTTATTTGTTAGTTATTTAAGTATAGAAATTATTGTTTTATTTTATATGTAAATTGACACTTAGTTATAGTTTTAACAATCATTAAAATTATAAACATCTTAATGAACATATAAATGGCTGTCTGATAAAACATATACTGATTGAATGGTACAATAACGAGATATCGGCGATATTAAACGAGTTATAATATCGAAACAATCGCAAAAGAAATACTTGAAATGAATATAAATCTTAATCTGAACCATCTTTTTTAATCAGATTTTCTTGTTAAATACTACCCGATAGTCAGGCCATTTAATTTAAACTAAAGATCAAATAATTCCAGTATATACAATTATATATATATGGTTTGGCCCTTAAAAACGAAAATCCTTTAGCGATAGAAAACTCTACGCTGCGCTACAAGAGCAACAAAGATATTGCACCGTACATTATTAGTACATAGAGTTAGTTTGTCTCATAGTTACACAAGCTGAATGTGATTGAGTAATCAACTGTTATGATATTTTACAGTACTTAGTACGTGTGGTAACTCATTAGGAATACAAGGTGTCACTACCCTATTTGTTTCCGTGTGCATCATAGGAGGCGACTAGGAAAAATACACTTGGAAATAGCGTTTTTGTCAAGAGACAAAAGCTCGACATCAAACCCAGTACCAATCCGCCTGGCCTGGTACATCATCTCATCATGGCCTTATATATAAACTGTCCCACTGCTGGGCACGGGCCTCTTCTCACTATGAGAAGGGTAAGGCCATAGTCCACCACGCTGGCCTAGTGCGAGTTGGCAGACTTCACATGTATTTCGAGAACATTATGGAGAACTCTAAAACATGCAGGTTTCGTCACGATGTTTTCCTTCACCGTGTAGCAAGCGATAATTTTATTAACAATTTAATACGCACATAACTCCAAAAGTCATTGGTGCGTGCCGTGGATTTGAACCCGGACCCTTTGCGCAGCAGTCTGTCGGTCTCTCCACTAGACTATCGCTGCTGGCCTGGTATAGCAGGCCAAATCCACATAATTATAGACTCACAGTGCTACTGTGAAGCAAATTAGGTGGGCTTACAAACCGTATACAAACTCGTACGGCAGTTTTTGAGTTATTTTGGGTTTAGGGCGAATTAGTTTTATAATATGTAAGGATGTGTTCAGTACAATTTAATATTTTTTATGTAACGTTGCTATTTCTTTTACATATATTATATTTAAATTGAGCCTAAATGTAAACAGTTTAAAGTCACTGCAGTAAAATGTCAATACACAAATCACTTAGGAAGCCATCAATCCGGAGCCAGAGAAATGACTGTACAAAAAGTAAACAAATTATTGAGCTAAGCCGAGTCTCGCTTGGAGGTAGCGGCGTAGCTGAGGTGGCTTCGGGAACATCACGATTATTTATTTACTGCGGTGCCTTTTTGCTTCCTACGCTGCGCCATTTTGTCGCACTTATTTGAAAAGCGTTGCCGCGTTGTGTCAAGAAAATACTTGTATTTTTATTCGGTACCCATTATACAAACCGTCGGGATTTCGATAACATTTTTGCAAGTGTACTATAATTGTAACTACAAGTTGGACCCTTTGGGATATGTATATCGCTGCGACTCTTGTTATCCGGTAGTCAGCTCAGGCAAAATGTGAAACGTATAAAATTATGTTGTATGTAGGTACGTTAATTGGCTACGCCGCGCCGTAGCGCTCACGTGCAATACGTAAATTACAAGCTTCTGCAATCATTATGATGAATTTCTACGTCGTAGAATGGACGTGCGAAGGTTAAATATTTCCAGGTTGATATTTAATTGGCACTGTAAGTAGAATTTGAAGTTATAATATACGATAGCAAACTCTGATGACGAAAACGTACTTCAACTAAGTTTTGACTAGGTACTTCCCAATATATCTTATACTAATATATAAAGCTGAAGAGTTTGTTTGTTTGTTTGGTTGAACGCGCTAATCTCACGAAGTACTGGTCAGATTTGAAAAATTCTTTCAGTGTTAGATAGCCCATTTATCGAGGAAGGCTATGGGCTATATAACATCACGCTATACGCGACGGAAGCGGAGCATTAAATGGCCTTAAATAACGCGGGTGTAACGGCGGGCATCTTCTAGTTTAATATATTTTTGTGATTAGTAAGATTACATCTGTAAATAGATATATAAAATCCCTGCGTTACTGACTGACTGACAAACAAGCTACAGCCAGGCGCAGGGAGCTGAAATTAGGCATGTGTATTCCTTAAAGACCGCAGGCGCGCACTAAGGAAGAACTTCCCGAAATTCCCACCGGATTGGATAGAGACAGTTAAATTAAAATAAAATGTGCGTAGCTGCGGACATCCACTAGACTATATTATAATCTGTCGTAGTCTATAATATGTAACTGCTCAGTAATGTCCTGTTCTCAGCACGAAAAGGAAAAGGTAGTCCAACCTGCCGGTAAATGTGGATCGGTTGACTGGTCTAATTTATACTTCTTTCAGAACATGTACTGGAACTAATAAACAACTGTTTCCTATGCAAATATTCATAAAATAACGGTCAAGGCCAAAAAACACTGCTAAGTTCGATATAAAAAATGAATATACGAAATTGGTAAAGTTTTCCCCCTCACGTAATTAATGGTTGTTCATACATCACTCATCTCGACGTTGGTACCAGATATTATATCTTAGTGTGGCGCCACATGTGCCTTGTGGCAACAAACACACAGATAGTCGATTTGTTTTGTTCGCTGTCTTGTATCTCTATGTATAGGCAAGACTTAAAAATATAATGATGAGAAAGAAACTAAGTATCGCCACTATTGGGCTACGTTTTTGTTCAAGAAAAGTACAAATAGATAAACATTACGTATAAACAAAACATATGCATTGTGGTGTTGAAGGTGGTTCGAAATTAAAGAACGCACTCGCTATCGAGACACATAGACTTTAATGTTCTTTTAATCTACTCTTACAATAGTTGCCTTAGTTTATATACATTACTAACATGTGCTTATATGCTAAATAATTTATCTATCATATATCTAATGATATGTGATGGACGTGACACACACCGCATCACCCATCCCAAAAGAAAAAAATTAAATATAATTTTCATTTTTTTTTTAAATCAATTGTTATATAACCTAGTTCTATTCTTATGTACAACATCTATTTTATTTTTACATTTAATTACGACATTAGGCGATTCGTCTTTTATGACCTGAATACAATCGAATTTAGTGCCCGTTTAATTTTTTACTAGGACTAAATCACCTTCCTTATACGTAATTAGATTTATCTTTCTGTCATACTTATATTTTCTAACACATTTACTTCTCATTAAATTTTCTTTAGCGTCAGCGTGAGCCCTCTGCAATCTGTATTTAAATTCTAATGGGTAGTTATCAAAATTATATAAAGGCTCGACGCTATTATCTTTGAAATTATTCGGCAATCTACATAGCTTTCCAAAGACTAACTCGTACGGTGTATATTGAGTCACTACATTAACTGTTGTATTATAGGAAAAACACCAATACGGTATCCACGATCTCCATTCAGAAGAATTATTATTAGTTTGTATACGCAAATATGCGCTTAAAGTTTTATGGACATTTTCTAAAGAACCTATCTCATGATGATATGCCATTGATAAAATTTTATAAATTACTAATACGTTACATAATTCTATCATTACTTTAGAAATAAATTCTGAACCCCGATCTGTAGCAATTATCTTAGGTATCCCATATCTCAAAATAAAATTTTCGACTAAAGTTTTGGCTACTTCATTAGCCGACTTATGCCCGGTTACTGAGGTACTTTTATCGGTGGTTTATCTATCCGTAACTCAAGAAATTGCGTTTCTGAACAACGCGTCACAACATAAACTCCAGTTATTCTTAGTTTAACTTAACCGACCAATTTTCGCCGTTTATCGGTTCCATAACTTTATTTGAAGTTTAACTTCTGTCAAACGTGTTCTTTTAACGTTATGATTGGTTTGTGTTCACAACTTTACATAACTGATACAAAATGTCGTATTCGAGCAGTTCGTCCGAGATTGATTTTGAAGTACTGGAGTTAATTGCTAATAAATCAGTTCCTAAAAACCTAAGATCTAGATCTAGAGAAATCCCTTTAAAATGTTTACGGATGAAGAATTTATTATCTTCTTTTTATAATTTTATCATAGTTATAAAATCTTTGGCTACTTGGATACTAGTAACATTTTTACTGCGGTTGACAATTGATTCCATTTTTACGAAACAACACAACAAGAACTAATATCGTTTACGAAATTAAAATAACAGGCTCAAGTCGCACACGCAAATGAAACAAAACAAAAATAAACAATGGTCTTAACAGCTTGACATCTGGCAGCAAGGCTTGGGGTGACGCTTTTTTATAAGTTGTTTTAAGTTAGCAGGTATACAGCCATTACGAATAAGGCATCATCGTATTATTTTAGTAAAATTACGAGCAACTATATAGTTGTTTACTCCTGAAAAAAATAAATTATTAAAAATCTAGTTTAACCCTTCCCGCGCGGGACGTAAAAAATAAAAAATGGCCGGTAGTGCAGACTGCTTTACCTCATGATCGAGCAACAGCTGACCGGCGTCATTATTTTACCTATATCTCAGTTAGTTTTCAACGTATCACAAAAATAATGACAGTTTTTACATCCTTGAAATATGCTTAGAAAACTTATTATAGATATATGATGTATAATTACCTTTTCTCTGCAGTTCGTTGAAATAAAACTCGAAAACATGAAAAAATCCTCTTCAATAAAACTTTTAACACACAGTATCTCACAAATATTTAGCATTTTAGCAATTATTCACATCACTTTATATACCTTACTTAATGAATTATTGAATTTATTCAACAGTTAATATCAATTTCACTTATATTTTTATAAATCTACAAAAGTTTAAACACATCATCGGAATACGAAACGACCGCCATAATCGCGCGCGAAACTGTGTCGACTTAGATACACTTTCTCAAATATCAAAACTATAAGTTTATTTTTTTATTATTATTAACTCATTAGTTTGTGATAAATAAAAAAGGTTATGAGTAGTACCGACTTTTAACTACCTAATCTTACAAAACTGAAATGCGGACGGGTGTATTTACAACTTGCCGCCATTTTTGATAATGATATTTTGAAAACCGTTTTTCGTTATAATTAATACAATGATCATATCTTAACTATATTTTATAGCAAACAAGATTAGTTTTCGAGTATAATGACATATAATACATATAGTGAAATTACGAGCTTGCGACTTATTATGTCTTTCAACAACTCGTCTCGCGAAGATGCCGATAAAGAATCATAGTTTATATAAATATTCGAGTTTTCTGGCACATATAACTGCGTGACTTTGAAAATATTTTATTCTTCTTGTTACGTAACAACTTATTCCATGAATCTAATCTTATTTGAACTAGTTCAATATCATGTCCGTGTTTTTTAAGAATTTCTACGATACTAGGGTGATCAAGCCTACAGTAGAATCTTCCTTGTCAGTATCCGATTTTCTCGACTCTAATAGACGTTTATTTTGTGCTCTCGTAAGTACACATAAAGTCTTTTCATGCATGTTTTTTAAATCATCACTCGATAAAACTATTCTGGACAATGCATCTGCTAACACATTATCTTTTCCTTTTACGTATTCGACTTCGAAGTCGTATTCTTCCAAACATAGTCGGAATTTTGCTAACCTGCTTGACAGATCTGTCATGTTAAATAAATATAGTAACGGTCTATGATCGGTTTTTACGATGAATTTTCTTCCGTACAAATATGGTCTGAAATATTTTACTGACCAAACTATAGCCAATAATTCCTTTTCAATAAAAGGATAATTTAACTCACTCTTATTCAAAGATCTACTGGCATATGACACGGGTTTCCCATTTACATTACATAGCACACTACCTATAGCAAATCCCGAACTCATCATCCTCTTAGCGTTATTCCAGTTTCAATCTGGGGTCCGCTTTCTAGTCTAACCGGATTTGGCTGAATATTAGCTTTTCCACGGAGCGACTGCCTGTTTAGACTAGTGTCAGTTTATTTAGAAGGTACTGACGCCCTATAACGACTGTCATAGATCTTCATGACAACCGGGACCGACGGCTTAACGTGCTCTCCGAGGCACGGGACGAGCGATAATTAACCATTCAATAAGCACATAACTCCAAAAAGTCATTGGTGCGCGCCGTGGATTCGAACCCGATACCCTCTGCATGGCAGTCTGTTGGTATATCCACTCGACTATCGCTGTATCCCGAACAGCAAATCCCGAACTGTCTGTCTGTAATATAAAAGCGTTACTGTCTGAAAAGCTTGGATAATCTAATACTGGAGGGTTTATCAACATTTCCTTTAGTGATACAAATGCTTTCTAGCATTCATCTGTTCAGTTAAATACTACATTTGTTCTACATAACTTATTCATAGGCAGAACTATTCTAGCAAAATTAGGAATAAACTTTCTGTAATAGTTTACAAAAGCTACAAAACGTTTTACTTCATCGCTACTAGAAGGACGTGGATATTTTTTATAACTGCAACTTTTTCTGGGTCTGGTAAAATACCATTTGACGATATAATATGTCCTAAATAAAGTATCTGCTTTTTCAAAAACTCACATTTTGCCGGATTTAATTTTAGATTGACTTTTTTTAGTCGCGAAAAAACTGACATGAGATTTCAATTATGAATTTCAAGGTTTCGTCCGAAAATGATCAAATCGTCTAAATAAACTAAGCATTTGTCATAATTTTACCCTGTTTGTTTGTTTTTCGTGCGAGTGTGTGGCCAACTCTAGTGTCGGAGTTTTTCAGACCGCCCGAAGGCCTCCGACGTGGCCTAACGACTCTTATCCTAAGACAAGAACCGGGACCGACAGCTTTACGTGCCCTCCGAAGCACGGTAGCGCTGAGAAGTAAATGCCACACTTGGTCACCCATCCAAGTAGTGACCTGTGCAAGCGTTGCTTAACTTTGCCGATCTGTTACGAATTTAACCCTGACATGGCTACAGTCATCATTCTACTAAATGATCTTGGACGTATCCCATCGGTAATCTGCACATTTGGTATTGCCCCTTGTCTGTTGTAAACGCTGTACAGTTTCTACTGTTTTTCGCGAGACAGCACTGAAAATACGATTGGGATAAATCGCAATGACTGTAATACACACATCAACAAAGTCTAGGGATATTTTATATTTCATCAAATATCTAAAAATCTATGAAGAATTTTCTGATACAGTAAATAGAAGAATCATAGATTCTTTTAAGGTCTTTAATAAAAATAAAAAACATTTCGTGTTTTTTTTTGTTTTAAATAAAAAAATTATTTTTTTTAATCATCATGGAAAATTAGTATGATAACAACAAACATTTCTTCTTAAAAAACTATTAATTTTAATAAAAATGGAAAAAATCTTGTAAAATCTAATCATTAATAATCAGTGTTGCCACCTCTTACATTGATTACACATCGACATCGATTGTTAATACTTAAAATTAAATTGTCAATGTCTTGCTGCGGTATGAGGTCCCATGTCCTTTGCAAGTGTTCGTAAAGTTGTTGTTCAGTCGTCAAATTTGGTGGAAAATCTCTCAAAGCTTTTCGTTGTAACATGTCCCAGGCATGCTCGATAGGATTTAAGTCGGGCGACTGTGCAGGCCAATCCAAAACTTGAATATCGTGCTCTCGGAGAGCGGTCGATACCAGCCGCGCCGTATGGCAAGGAGCATTATCGTGCATGAGTAGAAATTCATGGCCTATTTGAGTTCTGTGTGGGACAATAACGGGCTCTACTACCTCCTCGTGGTATTTTTGTGCAGTCATGCTGCCTTGGATCCAAACGAGTTGGGTTCGTCCGCCAAGACGAATTCCTGCCCACACCATGATTGTCCCGCCTTGGTATGGGTGGACCTCCTGAGGGTGCCGTAGACGGCTAACTCTCCCTGGAGCTCTCCAAACGCGTGTTCTTCGTGAATCCGGGTGAAACCCAAACCGGGACTCTTCGGTGAACAGCACCAAAGACCATTGTTCGTCACTCCATGGTAAATGCTCCCGAGCCCACGAAAGCCGCCGACCGCGATTGCCACGTCGCAATGCTGGAACACGCAATGGTCTTCGAGCATGAAGATCAACTTCATGTAACCTACTTCGCACGGTTTGGTCGCTTACCAGCAGCTGGTGGTCCTCCTGGAGCCTTTGCACTAGTTGCAGCGCTGTGATATTGGGTTGTCTTCTGGCGGTCATTTGGAGAAATCGATCCTGTCTCTGCGTAGTAACACGATATCTACCTGTGTGCTGTTCGGCCACATCTCCAGTACTGCGATAACGTGACCACAACCTTGATATCACATTTTGACTGGTATGTAGGGGCTCAGCAACGACGCGTTGAATTTCACCATTTTCTAACATGCCCACGGCTCGTAACATTTCATCTCGACTCAAATGACGACGTGACATGACTTTTAAAGTTCGTACGTCACGTTAAATTAAAAAAGAAAAACAATTAAAAACCCTTTTCATTAATAATTATAATAAAACAGTTTTAACTTTCTTTAATGTAACGAATTACTAGCAAATTTGCCGCCATATTTTGTTTATTATTTTGTTTTTTTTCTTCCCATGTTCAAATTTTGAAAATAGAATAAAAGAGGTTTTAATCTGTATATAAACTTTTTGTGGAAACTAACAAGGTTCTAAACTATAAACTCGTAAATAATTTAGGATTAAGATATCCCTAGACTTTGTTGATGTGTGTACATAGCGCCTGACAAGGACTCTAAAATCTCATTAATATTAGGTAAAGGAAATTTATCGTCTTGTATTTTTTCATTCAACTGTCTATAGTCTATAACTACGCGCCATTTCTTTTCTCCGTTACGATCTGCCTTTTTTGGAACAATTAACACAGGACTAGACCACTCACTAACTGTCTCCTCAATAATATTATTATCAAGCATCTCTTGAACTTGCCGATCAAGTTCCTTTTTCTGAGCGTGAGGTATCCTATACTGTTTCCTATATACTGGCGTGACATTATCCTTTAGTCTAATCTCCTGTTCGTAAATATTCGTGGCAGTTAATTTATCTCCCGGAATATGAAATATATATCTGGGAATTTTGCACATATTTGCTCGATCGATAACCGTTCCTCTTTATTCAAATAATCTAATTTAAGCAAAGAAAATATTTTCTTAACGCGTTCAACGTTTATCTCCGGTTCCGCAAAACTACCATACTCATAATCACTTAATGGACTAACTTCTACGTCAGACATGCTACAAATAACTTCCTCAGAGGTTGTGTTTAATATCCTAATCGGTATCATCCCATTTTTAGGCCTAGCTATCACATTAGCCATAAAAACACCTTTACATAATTCTTTCCTAAATACTACACAATCTTCTATTCCATTAAGAGGCAAATATTTAATAACTTCACAACGCGGGGAAACAGTCAATAAATAATCATACAAATTTAGTGGAATCGAAACCATTGTCCCTCGACATTCTCTTAAAGATAAAATATTCTTCGAAAATCTACTATTCCATTATATTTTTGCAAAAAGTCTTGGCGTAATATACCTTGCTTGCCTTACAAGGTAACTTATCGAAAACGTAAAACTTATGTGAAAATGTATATTTCTCGTATATTAAATTTAAATAAATATAACCTATTGCAACTAAACTACCACCTACGCCATTAATCACGAGCCTATCTCTATAAATGTTATTACACAATGCATATCTTACGCAAAAAATATTTTTTATAGCCGATAACGACGCTCCTGTATCGACTAACCATTCTGATTCAATATTATTTATTCTAAAAATAACCCAATTAATGCTATCACACGATAAAATATGTTTACTAACGAAAAAACTGACTCGTTGTTTGTTGTTCGTCATCGTTTACTCTTGGCCTTGCCATTGGCTCATTATTTTCCCGCGACGTGCGGTCTAAATATGCTACCTGTTGTTTCTGCTGACTGCGATAACTGTAATGTCTACTAGTAGCGCGCGTACTACTGTTATGCCATGCGTCAGCATTTTTGCCCCTATGACATGCGCGATGCTTGTCAAACACAGCTGATTGTCGCCGCACGTTATTATTCGAACCGCCGCGATAATGTTGGAAATTCACATACTTCGCGTTCTCCTGATTTTTATGATATTTTGGTCGTCGCTGAAAGCTCATTATTTGGTCTGGGGAAGTGGAACTTTCATCTTCCGCCACCCTTATTGCATCTTTCAACGACGTCAAATTACGCGCAGCTATTATAGTACCAATTTTTTGATTTCGTAGGCCTTCCGCGAACCTTTTTCATTTAGTGGACGCAAAATTTTATGTGATTCCTCATCGTCGCCAGCCCGGTCAGGTCTACCATCAACTTCTCAATTTCTGCCCCAAAATCCGAAATAGTCTTATTATTTTGTCTAGCCCGTGCAAACCGAGCCTGTATCGCTCCATCGGCACAACAGATGGTTTTTCATGTCAGTCAATAAATTGGCTATAGAGTCATAATTCGATGCCAGACGTAACCCAGCTGAGTCGTGTAGTTAGCACCAATTTAATCAAAAGTTGGTCTGGTCTAACATAAAGCTATATAAGTTAACGCTGTCTATCAAATCGTGGGTCACCTGCTCGTCCCCATTCATTTTGGATAACAAGCTAACAGCTGTTTTCAAACAAAATTTTTCGGTGCCCATTTTTAGTTTTTCTGTTACTATATCAAAACTAATAGTACATACATACATACATACATACATAGACTCACGCCTGTTTCCCCGAAGGGGTAGGCAGAGGCATATTAAACGCCCACTTTTCGCCAGTGTTTTGATCCCACGTAATAGGTGGCGAGCCTATTGCCGCTTATTGGGACATTTTGTTTGCCAGAGCCTCGTCCGTTGATCGGCAGGTGCACCACTTGCAGGTGAGGTTGGCTTGGGATCCTAAGTTCTTGGTGGGAACCCTATGCACCCTAATAGTACTAAACTAATAGTACTTTGGTATAATCTATCTATTTTATCTAATAACTCTGTAAGTTCGTCCGAAAATTATTCACAATTAGCAATCAAGGATTTAAACTTTTTATAAAGGGCTCGCACTTCGCTAATCTTTTTATTAAAATTTTTTCCCTGCCTTCTTGATAGGCCTAATTTGACAATGCTTTCTCTTAAAAGCTTTAATTGATTAAATATTGAGGTACATTCTACTTCCATATCATAATATAAAATAAAATTATTTCTTAAAATTACAAATAAAGGGCATATTTAAAAGTATCACTTAAAGTCTCTATATAATTTTCACAACACACAGCACGAATAGACGAAGTTAAAACATAAAATTTTCTTACTCACTATACCCGTTTGCTGGTCACTCGCCTCACTTCCCGATTATTGATTACTTGGTTGATCCATCCCTGATGGCACCGCTTGTATAGGTGTACCAAAACACCGATGATAGCTAGCACGAGGCACACCGCGATGAATACTAGTACCGTGCTGATAGATGATAATTGCTGTGCAGTAGCATTATTACTTCCTCCTGATGCCGTCTGGGCAATAATCACTCCCATGATAGTGCGCATTTATTTATTAGTTATTTTTATAATGAACTTAAGTGTTTTTGTGATGACCGACGCTGGCTCTGCTCTGATGTAAGTCATCTTAATATGTACTCCGATACGCGCACTTATGTTAGTGAAAGTCATGACCGGTGTATGCGATGGTTGGATCACTGTGTTTGTACACATATCGCTGATAAATGTATAACTAACATAAGGGTGCGTTATGATGTGTTTTGGTCAGATCACTTTCCTATAGAGATATTTTATAAATAGATAAACTGCCATCAAAAATAGAGTTGAGTAATAATGTTTATAACAAAGTGAAATGGGGGCATAAAAGTTACCTACAGATAAATAAATACAGTGAGGAATGTACAATTAGAGTAAGTAAGATTATTTTTCCATCAGAATTTACGTTGTGCGCAGACAATATTTGCCACAAAAAAGAACATAGGTTAGTAATAGATCAATTATATAACGATATTATAAAGGCACTTACGATGGCGGCAGAAAAAAGTTGTATAAGTATTGTTAGATTAAATGATAAGCGAAGGAAAGTGATTGGCTGGAATAAATATGTTAGCAAAGTGTATCAGGAAGCGCGACTCAGTTTTCAACTGTGGATGCTCCAGGGCAGACCAAGATCTGGCTTAACCTATGATACAATGCATGAGACAAGGAGGTGCTTTAGTCTAAGCTAAAATGGTGTCAAGATCATGAAAATCAAATTAAATTGGATATACTAGCTACATGCCATAAGGCTAAGGACTTCAAGTGCTTCTGGAAACATACCACACAGTTGGAATCTGGGTCGCATATACCTTCGTGTATTGGAAGTATAAGTCAACCTGGCCAGACAGCAGAGATGTTCAAAGAGTTGTTTAGGGTAGAACCCACTACTAGGTTTTCAAACAAGGATGTAGCAAATGTTATAAAGAACATGAAAAGAGGTAAATCGCCAGGGCACAATGACCTCAGTATAGAGCACTTGCAGCACGCTGGTGTACACTTACCAAGAGTGCTGGCACTGTTATTTAATGTGTGCATTAGTCATCAGTATTTACCGCGGGAACTAATGAAGACTATCGTTGTACCGATTGTCAAAAACAAGACGGGTGATGTCTCCGACAGGTCCAACTACAGGCCAATTTCATTGGCCACAGTAGTGGTAAAGGTGTTGGATGGCTTGCTTAATCATCAACTTGGTAAATATGCTGTAATAGGTGAGGCCCAATTTGGATTCAGACCAGGTCTCTCGAAAGAGACGGCTATTTTGAGGCTCAAGCATACCGTCCAGTATTATGTCTCACGCAAAACACCAGTATACGCATGTTTTCTGGACTTGTCGAGGGCATTTGACTTGGTCTCATACAACGTCCTATGGGAAAAGCTTTTGCGGGATACCAGTACCCCTAAAGATATTGTTGGAGTTTTCAGATATTGGTATAGCAACCACTTGGTAAGAAGGGCCGGCTCAAACTCGTCGGAATACAGGTTGGAGTGCGGGGTGAGGCAAGGGGGTCGGTCTTCACCGCGACTCTTCAACATTTACATGAACAAACTGATCGGTGAGCTCAGTGGAACCGGCATTGGATGCTCTATAGATGGGAAAATTGTAAATAACAGCAGTTACGCTGACGATATGGTTCTGCTGTGCCCATCGATGTGTTCATGACAAAAACTGCTGAAAATATGTGAGAGGTACGCAGCGACGCATGGCCTCAGGTACAATTCAACAAAGAGAGAACTACTTATATTTAAGGCGGGTAACAAATACCCGAAGTCAGTACCGATGCTTACCCTTGGAGATACAGCTTTAAGTAGAGTCACCAAATTTAAATACCTGGGGGACTGGCTTGATGAGGACCTGACAGATGATTTAGATATAGAGAGGGAGCGTAGGGCATTGGCAATGCGATGTAACATGCTAGCACGTAGGTTTGCGAAATGTACGAGCGAAGTAAATATAGCGTTGTTTAAGGCGTATTGCCAAACATTTTATACGTGCAGCCTCTGGGTTAATTGTACTCGCAAATCGCTTGATGTCCTGCGTGTCCAATACAATAATGGTCTAAGGATGCTGTTGGGGTTGCCCCGCTTCTGTAGCGCATCGGGTATGTTCGCTAATACCTATGTAGATAGTTTTCACGCTATCATTAGAAAACGTGTAGCGTCATTGATGCGTCGGGTGCGGGGCAGCTCCAGCGCCCTCCTAAACACCATATTAAACAGGGTAGACTGCCCTGTGGTGCAACGCTGGAATATCATCCATATGGGTTCCAGTGCCCCACTTTTTAATATAAAATAGTGTACAAAATAGTGTAGATAATGGGTTTTACTAAAGTAGTTCTAAATCAATACTAATATTTAATGGATATCTATCTAAAAATAAACGAATAATAATAATTACGAAGAGAGGAAGAGAGAAAAAAAATCACTTGGTTTGGGTTTCTTACTGATTGCGCCTTTATCTCCGCATGAAGTCCCCTCGTACTAGCAGCTTCTGGTCTTGACGGCTGCAGATCCTGGCATGGTCGCCATGTGGTGTTGAATGTGGTTCGAAATTAAAGAACGCACTCGCTATCGAGACACCTACCCTTCAATGTTCTTTTAATCTGCTCTTACAATAGTTGCCTTAGTTTATATACATAACTAACACGTGCTTATATGCTAAATAACTTATCATATACTTATCTATCATATATCTAATGATATGTGATGGACGTGACACATACCGTAGCATATACAGGGTGTTGATTTGCATTTGCAAAATATTTTAAGGGGTTAATATACTACTAAAACAGAATACAAATACATAAAAAATAAGTCACAAAAAGTTAAAAAAAAAAATCGACATCATGCACTTTGAAAGTTAAATCGGTTTATTGACCGCCGCCACCATTCAGCTGATCGCCATTGCAGGTGCCTAATACACACTAGCACACGTACGTACAGTAACTGTGCGATACAGTCTTATTTTGCACGACTCAACTATTTATTTTGATTTACTATTTAAATAACATTTAAAAAAAGATAAGCTTAAAAACTATAACCCGACTACGTAAAAAGGGATCTAAAAAGGACGAAACAAGAAGCTAGCTCATTTAGATATATATTATAATTATATCGCATACCTAATGTGGGTGCCAGGAATACTTACCTGCATTAAACAAACGCTGCATTAATAAATAGTTGCGACCACGGCTCTAGCTTGAGCATTTATGTATGTACTTATACTTTTCTGGATTTATATAAAAACATTACACACCTTTTGGCTTCGCCGTAGTCGGGTAATGAAAATAGGATCTTATATCATCGCACACTGATTGAAATAATTTTAGGTTAATCAGTATAGTGTGAAATAGTGTCTATGTTGAATTATTAAAATATTTTGCAAATGCAGATCAACATATTGTATAATAGATGGTTGCTGAGTTTTCACACTGCCGGCAACCCCTCGCCCTGTTAGTTGATCGCTGATTAACAAAAGCTATGAAAGATACACTCGCCCAACGATGCTTGCGTGGGTAGTACACGATGTGTTGCACGGCACCAACCGGACCATCCGAGCGATTGGTTTTATTAATAGTTTGTCGCGGACACTAGCTAATAGCCGAGTGACAAAACTACACTCGCTGCTCGCCAGCTGGTGGTCACTTGCTAGCTCATATAATATGGAATACGTCACTGGTAAGAGAAATATAATAATATTAATTATTCATAGAATTTCGTTGTCCTTATACTCAGCGGTATTCGCAAGGCCAATATAATACTCAGAACATAAGTTTTATTGATCTAACCATGCGTACACATATCGTGAATTAGTTGGAGTTTGGCAACATTAGTCTCCTGGGACGGTAGAGGCGACCAAGGACAGTACGACGGTGACATTATAATTGACATGGGTGTTTTTTTAGATGACACAGTAGAACGTTTCTGAAGTCACCAAACGAAACATATGTGTATCCATATTAAATATTTTTATTCTTAATCCATATTAAAATGAAGATGGAAGCCGCACTTTTTCCTTTTTTTGTCTCGCGTTGGAATTCCATTTGAGACTTCTCTCGAGAGAGAATCGGAGAGTAGAGGAGTTCCTTATCGAGCCTACTCACCAAAAGCACTACAGTATTCTTCTAACAATCCTTTATGAATTGTGGGTTTCACGGAGACTTAATTAGTATGTATGACATATATGTTACGCTGTCCTAGCCAAAGAACGGAAATTGTGCGCTAGAAAAAAACATGTTTTTTTATTTATGTACCACTGAATTTAAGATCTGTTCACCTTGTAAAATTTCAGTCACTATTAGAGACTAGTTTCTAACTTGAGAAAAACTTCACCTTCTTGCTTAGGTCGGGTATCAAAGTTTATGGCCTAGACAGTTCAAACCGTATGATCTACACAGTAATTTTCTTTAATTCAGTATCATACTGACAGTAAAAAAATAGTGTAAAACTCAGTAGGAAACGTAGGGTGCGAGCTCACGTGCGCGTGTGGCGGCTAGTTCGTTAGGAGCGACAATTTATGTAATTCGGACGTGCGGCGCGACACTAACTAGCCGACCTCATGTGCCGAGGCACGGGCTATCGTGTAATGTTGCCAAAATTATTTAACTTCTCGAAGAATTTTTTTTATGTAACAAATAAAGAAGCAAAGATAGCTTGTAAAAGCCACACTTATTAACGTTGCAGAACAGTCTGATGGGGTCTGTTTATGCGGACCGCATCCCGATGAGATCATGCTTAAATACGAGGGTCAAACTGAAAGTTCTTAGAAAATCAAAAACTGATTACATTAGCCAGTTATTAGTTTTATTATATCTTTTCAAAATATTGTCCATTGACGTCAATACACCGCTGCATGCGATGGAACCACTGGGAAAAGCACTTTGCCCACTCGTCCTTAGGGGTCTCTTCAATGGCATCGCGATACGCAGCCACCGCTTCTTCAGCATTCATAAACCGCTTTCCTTTAAGTTTTTCTTTAATTTTTGGAAATAAATAAAAATCACAAGGCGCGAGGTCGGGGCTATACGGCGGGTGACCCAGTAATTCAACGTTTGATGTCGCCAAATAGTCGATCGTTCGCTTGGCGGTGTGCGACGAGGCGTTGTCGTGGTGAAGGAGGATCCTACTGCGAGGTCGTTTCTCTCGAACTTTTTCCAAGACAAGTGGCAAACAATTGGTAGTGTACCATTCTGCAGAAACTGTTTTTTGATCCTCTAACACAATTGTTGCGAAATGACCTATCCTTCCAAACCATTTTTTTTCCCGCACTTCGATCTCTCTTCACTTTAGTTGGCAACTCCTCGAAAGGAAACACCCACTGAGCAGATTGTCTTTTGGTTTCAGGATCATAACAGTAAATCCAGCTTTCGTCACCTGTTAGTATGTCGAACACAGCATTTGAGTCACCTCCGTTAAATCTTTCAATCATTTTACGGCACCAATCCACACGATGGAGTTTTTGAGCCTTAGTCAAATTATGAGGTATCCACCGGGCGCAAAGCTTCCTGACCGCTAAATGTTCGTGGAGGATTTTGTGCACTTGACTCATACCGATGCCTAAGCTTGTCCGAATCTGCTGATAGGTCACTCTTTTGTCAGTCTCTATCATACGCCGCACAACACAGATGTTATTTTCAGTCGTCGCCGTAGAAGGCCGTCCCTCACGTACATCATCAGTGAGATTAGTGCGACCACGTTTAAACTCATTAAACCAGTTGTAAACAGTCGCACGAGATGGGGCTTCATCGTGAAAGGCCAATCGTAGTCTATCATAACTTTCTTGTTGACTTAAATGACATCGAAAGTCATAAAAAATCATTGCACGAAAATTTTCTCGTGTTAAATTCATGTTGACGTGACACAGACAATTTTCAATTTGCCGCCAAATCGTAAAACAAATGACAAATGAATGAAATATATACTCAGTAATATTGGCAAAGAGTTCTATTTTCAAATTTTAGAATATTTTTTTTATTATATTGTTTATAAGTGGCCAGTTCTAAGAACTTTCAGTTTGACCCTCGTATAGGATAACGCAGTGGTTTTTAGTGCGTAGAGCATTTCTGGACTGTGTGAGTCCAGAAATGCTCTACCCACTCCCTAAGAGTCAAAACACAACTTTCAGTAAAGCAACAAGAATTTTTGACAATTTTGATTTGTTGCTGACAATTTCAATCCAGGAAATTCATTTGAAGCTTTTTCAGCATTTTGCGTGCTTTACAAACGTCTAAATAATTAAGGGAATGCTCCTCAGTAACCCGGAAACATGTGAGATTTATTAGCTATATGCTATACCTCTTTGCCAGGGAATGGAATACCTATTTAATACCTATAACATAATAATATATGTTTAATATACATTGGTTTTGCTTATACTCGTATATCCAAAGAACAAGTTAGGATATGATAAATCTACATTACGCTAGGCATGTAACCGAAGGGCTATTGCGGTAGACCGGCGATATTTCACGACTCCGTGCCACCGCTAGTATTAGCCACACACACATCAGTCTAAACAATTGGGCATATCAGATAAACTTCTTTAAAGAAATAAATATAGGAACATGAGGAAGGTGTCATCACAAATTATACATTTTTTAACGTTATTATATAGTCTTATCTATAAAGTTACTTGTCTTGACAATCACAATTTTCATCGTGGAGGCTAAACTTCTCAAGCTAGGAACTTATACTTGGACAGAGGGTTCCTTTCATAATCCAGATAACCTAACCGCTGAGGAAGGATTTTTCGAGAAGCCGCGAGCGACTGGTAATATAGCTGCCTATAAAATTATTTTATGATTCGATCAGTGTATGGCGCATAAAGTACACAGTATGTCACTAAATTTGATTTATGGTCAACAACATTCTCTGAGCCTGCTAGTTCGTGAAAGAAAGAGAGCGTTGCAGATAAAAGAGTTGCCCAAAACGTACAACAAAAAAATGTAAAATAATTATTATCTAGTATAATTTAACCTAAAAGCGGGGTACTTAATATAATTATATAAAATCCTAGCTACCCGGACAGTACAATTGCCGGACATAAATAAGGGTCTCGGGTGATTAAAATAATACGCCATTAAAAGCACACGTGGTTTGAATACGTACGAGACTGCATCTACCTGTTAAATTAATATTATCTGCCCTAATTATTATTATCACCGAGTAAACAGTCCCCTCTTTAAATAATAAACATTAGATAGCGGATTTTATTATGGGTTCAATAATTGTATTCTGTTTATTTGTCACAAAAAATAAATTCAGTAAGAATTCTCCCAACATGTCTAATATCACTGCAAGCTTTATAATTTCAGATACTTTTACATTCGCACACGTTTACCCCTTGTACAAATAGATTTTTTTGGCAATCGCACAAGATATGATTCCAGAGTAAGTATGTTTTCATTATGAATGCAGATAGTTGTTACTTCAGAGCAAGTTTATGGTCAGAACCACCTTATATATTTCATAAGCAGGCTTTACCATAAGCACAAAGGTTATTACAGATGCAAAAGTTCAATTACTATTTCTTATTTTTGGAAAACTAAGTTAATAAAATAATTTGGTGTCAAGGGGGACCGTAGAAACATCCACAAATTACACACGCAGACTTAGAACAACAATTTGTGAAAAACCGTATACCCACCGCACTTGGCCACTGTTAAATTGCGAGATAGTCGCAGAAACCACTACGACATATGACCAGTCATAAATTGAATATATTTGCAGTCGAATCAATTGCATATATTTGCAACAAAATAATATGATATGACGACCGGTTGGCGCAGCGGTAGTGTAAGCGACTGCCACGCTAAAGGTCGCGTGTTCGATTTCCGCTCAAGTCAAACATTTGTGTGCGTGAACATGGATGTTTGTCTTGGTCTGGGTGTTTCTATGTATAATATGTATATATTTACTAAAAAGAAGTATATATGTATGTTTATCCATTGTCTAGTACCCATAGTACAAGCTCTGCTTGGTTCGGGACTAGATGGTGTGGTTTGAATGTGGTAGAATATTATTATATTACTATTATTCGCGTAGTACCAATTCATTCATCAGTTACTACAAGATCGATCAAGTAGTATTAGCACACGAGAGACTGTGTATGAAGGATATTCACCAAAGGTCTTGTGGTCAGTGAGATCCTCCGGCTTTATACAGAAATGATCTAATGAAATTGATAGAGCGCCTTTGTCGTCTGAAGCGCTCGAGCGATGAACTACATTGTTAGTTTTTTACCACCATATCATAATATTGACTGCACTGTATCGAGTTGGGGTTTAACAGCCGCCATGTTTAGAATTGCGTCGAGTGTTGTAGGTTCCATCCCCACGTGACACAACTCTTAATGTATCAATTTATTGTTTGGGCTCTGGATGTACCTATCTTGTATTTGCATCATTGAATGGTTGTAAAGGATTGTTATGATAAAAAATTAATATATAAATTAAAATACCTCTCTATTATAGTACAACATTTTTCTTTGTATTGGACAAACTAATTCCCACTACTCCATCACCGGGGTGCCGACAATTATTGTGCCTATATACAATGCATGACGTACCAATGGATTTAACTGATTACGTATCACTAACCCATGAGGACAGTGCTTTGATCACCACGAATGACAAATCGTAAGTCAATTTTATAAAAAAGACATCTCTACCTACCGATTCCTAGCATATCAGGACAATCTAAGTGCACTAGACCGGACTAGCAAAGTCGACGGGCTTACTCAGATACGGCATGCGTATTTACGTAGAAAAGTTTGCATTTGAAACGTTTTGAATGAACTCGCTGGCGAGTCTGCACTCGCACGGTTATACACAAGTGCTTCTGACTAGACGGCCACGTTTTGTTACTATGCTATTGAATCTGTTACGGTGTACGGCCACGTTTTGTTACTATGCTATTGAATCTGTTACGGTGTGCATTTGCAATTCTCTTCTTTTATTCTTAGGAGCGTCTGGCTTCTAAGAATAAAAATGTTTAATTTTTTTGCTGATGGTTGCCGATGAAGCAATGCCATTGCTTGGAAAGTTTTAAATAATTTGAGCAATGACATATTTTTACCAGTGTGTTATTTTTTTTTTGTTTTAAGGGGAAATTAGCAGCCGGATCGCCTATTGGTAAGCGATTACTGTCAATGGATACCGGCAACACCAGAAGAGTTACAAGTTCAGTACCTGGTTACAAAAAATAATAGGAGGTGGTAGGTAGGAGAGAAGATAAAAGGTGATCTGCAACGTTATGGTGTCTATGAAACATTTCGGCTTTTCCATGAATTGTAACAATCTTTTGAATAGCGCAGTATAAAGTAAGTCCGGCTTGGAAAAACTGAGTTTGACGAACCTTTAATAATTAATTATATCTTCGATTCGTTTAAATTTCAGGTCTCGACTCATACTGTGTTTCTTTATGGATTTTCTTCGGAAAAATGTTACATCGATGCGCTAGTTGGTTATAAAACGTCCAGCTTGGTGCTTAAAGTTTTGCTCGTGAATCGGTGTAATATCAGCCGGTATTCCGGCATAGTTTATCTTCTAAAATTATTCCCCTGGACGGCTAAGATCTGACAGTTCGTGGAAAGGCAAATACAGTCGAATTTCATCAGACTGGCTAGATCCTATTACGATTTTGTTGCAAATAAATAGATACGGGTAGAATATAATCTCTATATGTCATAATTCGAAAAGAACGAGACGCCTTTTCAAGCCCCGTATAGTAATATGTAATCAATTTGTCGTCTATTTTAGAAACTATGTCCTCATGTGGATTTATTTATACTTATATTGTCAAAGAAATATAACCTTATTAAGTCATAGTCCAACCTCTCTGTGTATTGTGGTGATTTTTTTTATACATTAAACCAATCGGGCTGCTCTCAGTACCTTTGTGGATAATGAAATAAGTATGTTTATTAAAAAGAGTCCATAGATTCTCGACAAACGTGAGTTACGTGACCAGAGTTGGTTGTTCGCAAATAATGATTATTGCCATAAAGCGTGGCAATGCTGGTAAGTTTAATGGGTATGTTAACCAGCTATGACAGTCGTGCAGAGGAATTTGTCGTCTAAACCTTTTACCATGTGAATACTTGTAAATATGTAAACCCTCTTTATATTTAATTACAGAGTTATAGATGTAAAGAGATTAAATATAATTGACAGACAACGCACGGCTGAAACTACTGGTCGTAAGAAGCTTTAATTCCGCATGTTTGTTCCTTGGGGAACGTAGGGGTGTACTAAGAAGGGATTGCCCAAAATACTTACGGGATTGGGCAGAAACAGTTAAATTAAAATAATATGTGCCGGCGTAGCTGTGGGCATCTCATCATCATCATGATCAGCCAAGTAGGTAAACTGGTCTACTGCTGGGCACGGGCCTCTTCTCACTGTGAGAAGGGTAAGGCCATA
Organism: Euclidia mi; assembly: GCA_944739405.2. Lineage (NCBI taxonomy): Eukaryota > Metazoa > Arthropoda > Insecta > Lepidoptera > Erebidae > Euclidia > Euclidia mi. The sequence continues at coordinate 20,682,327 of OX123200.2, forward strand.
GTCCACCACGCTGGCCAAGTGCGGGTTGGCAGACTTCACATGTCTTTCGAGAACATTATGGAGAACTCTCGGACATGCAGGTTTCCTCACAATGTTTTCCTTCACCGTTTAGCAAGCGATAATTAACAATTTAATCTGCGCATATCTCCGAAAAGGCATTGGTGTGCGCCGTGGATTCGAACCCGGACCCTCTGCGTGGCAGTCTGTCGGTGTCTCCACTAGGCTATCGCTGCTTGTGGGCATCTACTACTTTTATAATTCTTTTCGTTGACATACTTCTGTTTGGCAAAATTGTGTAGGATGCTCAAATTTTTTCTCGTAAAAGGGCGTAACACTAGTATGGTCGATTCTATAACAAGGAAATGCTCAAATATACATCCGTCATTGGAGATACATCCACTTCTATATAGGACGCTGCATGGTGCCAATGTCACTCAAGATCATTTCCGACGTCTAAATGACGTGAGTATCTGTCGATAGAACACAACATGATGCCACTCACTGAGGATGTGCTCTGCTTACGTCACTTTACACGAATCTACTTCAACACATACTTTACACTACAAAATGGTTACGTGAAAGTAGAAATCTTTCATGATATGTAGTATAAAATGCCATTCTCAAGTGATGGTATAGAACTTGAGAATTGGATTTTGTAGTTTATTTGTAATATTTTGATATAATAATTATATATATTATTATCTATACATATTATTAAATTAAGTACCCCTATCGTCCCGTTTGTTGGCAACTACCGAGCAGAGTTTTGTACGGTTTTTAGTAACAGATAATGCGATTCCTGAAATAGGTTTCAGAGTAGTATCAGGTATCATTCAGAGCCAAAAGCAAAATCTAGTCTTATATAATGATCGTTTAACTAATCTTTACTCGGATTATGGGCGTACACAGCTTTTATATGAAATTATCGTTGAGCTAAAATGGCGACTAAATTAACAACGTTCGGGAATAATTCAGTTGCGTGCACTTGCGTCCTCCGGTCAGGCATTTTACTAAGCTCAATTTCCCGTAATAGTACCTATGGAACAACATAATTATAAGTACTGATTATTTTGAGCATAATAAATAAGTTAAAAGGAACGGATTCCAAATGTTGCTCAAAATATGTAACCTAGAAACGCATTATTAGATAAAGATAGCTCAAAAACTTCTCGTCAAATCTTAAAAATTTATTGAGCACCTGTGCGGAAGACATTTGTCAAAAACTCCCAATGCCTTCCTACGAAGAAGAATATAGTTAGTTACATGTTTACATTTTTACTAACATAGTTTTTAAGTGATACTTACAAATGTATGGGTCATTTCCTGAAATAAATAGAATTTAATTTAATTTAAAAAGAAACTAAAAAGGCACACAAGAAACGTCAGCATTGAAATAAATAAAATAAAATTTACCTAAGTTCACCTAGTAAAAAATTCTGAAGTAACACACATAAAACATTTAATATCGTCTGCCTCCTTTTTGAAGTTGGTTAACACACCTTCACTGCGGAATAGGCCCATTTCGGCATGCTGCGGTACCTACTGTTAATGCGAACGAACAAAACTATGTCCCTCTCGCTTGTGCAGGACGATTATTTCAGGTGTTTGTATGGTTTTGACAGAGACAAATAGTATATATTTAGACTTTAGTCGAAATTGGAGGTATTCCCCATAAAAACATCACGACAGGCCTTTTTCGGCCTACCACGCACTAACGGTGAAATACATAACCGCTCAGTACGTCAATTGGCTTTTTCAGTCCGCCAACCGAATAGGCAGCCGGCGAACCGATAGCGCACAGAACGCACGCGTCGCCTGTTAGTGTTTTATTTATTTATTTATTTATTTATTTATTATTAGGTCAACCAACAACTGTTTACACTAATACATCGATCAGAGCTTACAGACTAAAGCAACATACTTAAGTGCAACAATTAATTAGAGGTTAACACCACATGCATTTAATACGGCTCTAGTTACCTACTTAATTATATAATATTAATTTAATTAAAATTTAAAGAAAAATCAATGTCATAATATAATTTCAGTTCCTTACTATACAGATAATTAATTAAAATACAATTTATAAATGTAAACAAAATAAAATAAAATATGATTGAAAAAAAAAACAATAATAATAATGAATATGAGATATTTGAATGATTGAAAAATGTCAAAATATGAAAATAAATTACATTATCACCTTACATTAATAAATTTACTTAAAATTAACAATAAAACTTCTACATATTTTGCTTAAAGTGTCGTGGTGAATGTCGACTACATCACTATATTCGTTCAGACTTTTGCACATTCTGCATATAGGTGAGTTTGCCCCAAGCACCGTTCTCCTTAGGGGTGGACATAGAGGTGTTATGTGATGTCTGGGGTACCTTGCTGGTGCATGAAATCTAAGGAAGCCAAGCAACTTAGGACAGTCTATTTTATCTTTTAAAAGTTTGCAAGCAAATATACCATCACTTATTTTTGCACGCATTGATAGTGGTTGCATTCTGAAATATTGCAGACGTGCATTGTAGGAGGGCAGTTGTTTGGCTTTATGTGCTCTAAACGCAAGGTGCCATAGGAAACGTTTCTGGACTCGCTCTAAACGTAACGTATGCGCTGCGTAGTGTGGTCTCCATACTACACTGCAATATTCCAGAATACTACGTACGAGACTGTTGTATAACATTACTTTTGTGCTACTTTTGCGGAATTCTCTAGTATTTCGTAAAATAAATCCCAACATTTTCGATGCCCGTTTGATAATGTTTTCTATATGTGGTATGAAGGTTACTTTATTATCGAATATAACTCCCAAATCTCGAATAGTTTCTTTTGCTTCTATTTTTTTATTGTCTATGTAATATTGCGTGTGTATAGAATGCGCTTTTCTTGAAAAGGTCACATGGCTGCATTTTTTTGAGTTAAGCTCCATTTTATTATTAATAGACCATTCAATCACCCTACTATAATCCGAGTAAAGATTAGTTAAACGATCATTATATAAGACTAGATTTTGCTTTTGGCTCTGAATGATACCTGATACTACTCTGAAACCTATTTCAGGAATCGCATTATCTGTTACTAAAAACCGTACAAAACTCTGCTCGGTAGTTGCCAACAAACGGGACGATAGGGGTACTTAATTTAATAATATGTATAGATAATAATATATATAATTATTATATCAAAATATTACAAATAAACTACAAAATCCAATTCTCAAGTTCTATACCATGACTTGAGAATGGCATTTTATACTACATATCATGAAAGATTTCTACTGTCACGTAACCATTTTGTAGTGTAAAGTATGTGTTGAAGTAGATTCGTGTAAAGTGGCGTAAGCAGAGCACATCCTCAGTGAGTGGCATCATGTTGTGTTCTATCGACAGACACTCACGTCATTTAGACGTCGGAAATGATCTTGAGTGACATTGGCACCATGCAGCGTCCTATATAGAAGTGGATGTATCTCCAATGACGGATGTATATTTGAGCATTTCCTTGTTATAGAATCGACCATACTAGTGTTACGCCCTTTTACGAGAAAAAATTTGAGCATCCTACACAATTTTGCCAAACAGAAGTATGTCAACGAAAAGAATTATAAAAGTAGTAGATGCCCACAAGCAGCGATAGCCTAGTGGAGACACCGACAGACTGCCACGCAGAGGGTCCGGGTTCGAATCCACGGCGCACACCAATGCCTTTTCGGAGATATGCGCAGATTAAATTGTTAATTATCGCTTGCTAAACGGTGAAGGAAAACATTGTGAGGAAACCTGCATGTCCGAGAGTTCTCCATAATGTTCTCGAAAGACATGTGAAGTCTGCCAACCCGCACTTGGCCAGCGTGGTGGACTATGGCCTTACCCTTCTCACAGTGAGAAGAGGCCCGTGCCCAGCAGTAGACCAGTTTACCTACTTGGCTGATCATGATGATGATGAGATGCCCACAGCTACGCCGGCACATATTATTTTAATTTAACTGTTTCTGCCCAATCCCGTAAGTATTTTGGGCAATCCCTTCTTAGTACACCCCTACGTTCCCCAAGGAACAAACATGCGGAATTAAAGCTTCTTACGACCAGTAGTTTCAGCCGTGCGTTGTCTGTCAATTATATTTAATCTCTTTACATCTATAACTCTGTAATTAAATATAAAAAGGGTTTACATATTTACAAGTATTCACATGGTAAAAGGTTTAGACGACAAATTCCTCTGCACGACTGTCATAGCTGGTTAACATACCCATTAAACTTACCAGCATTGCCACGCTTTATGGCAATAATCATTATTTGCGAACAACCAACTCTGGTCACGTAACTCACGTTTGTCGAGAATCTATGGACTCTTTTTAATAAACATACTTATTTCATTATCCACAAAGGTACTGAGAGCAGCCCGATTGGTTTAATGTATAAAAAAAATCACCACAATACACAGAGAGGTTGGACTATGACTTAATAAGGTTATATTTCTTTGACAATATAAGTATAAATAAATCCACATGAGGACATAGTTTCTAAAATAGACGACAAATTGATTACATATTACTATACGGGGCTTGAAAAGGCGTCTCGTTCTTTTCGAATTATGACATATTGTAATTTTTAATATTTGAACACTTTTTGCACAGGTTTTTGAATTAATAACACAGAAACAACGAGTAGCACGTCCGTACTTAATGACGCCGCAGAGGGTGTTTTTTTTTTTTTTTTTTTTTAGTGTTGTGCTATGTATGTGATCTGACGCAGCGTTCGTTCGATATAATCCACGATGGCAAGCAATAAAAGAAAAATATAAATTTAGGCAAATAGAGTAATTTTCCCTTCAGTTACTGATATTGATGTTAAAACTAAAAAGTATTTAGAAATAAATCAGCATGATAAACCAAGTGAAACCGAAGGACAATAATCATGCCCTTAAGATGAGCGCCAAACGGAGAAATTATGCTCGGTGCTACAAGAGACTACGAAGAACGTTTAATAGCAAAAAAGGAGTAAAAACATATTAAAAAATATTGCAGGAAATTCAACCAAAACTTTTGTGGGACATGTTTTAAGGACAGGAATAAATAAATTGTTTTTACAGTTTTTTTACGATAATTCGATGTGTGTGTGTTTCATGTGTCCCATCACTGCTAAAATACTTTCTGGTGCGGGTCAGGTCGATATACTTTTCCTAGTTTATTTCTCATTTCCTGTTTAGTAGATTCCGGGGCGAAACAAACCTTAGGAAGCTGGGTTCAAGGTTATTCTAACAAAAAAAAAAGAAATGTATACATTATGCTTTCGCAAAGTTATAGCATTTTAATCTACCCTAGTGCTGGCGGGTCAAGAAAGACATGCCACGCAATGGCGGAAAAATCGTTGGGGGCTCATTTCGACCTGCCACCGCACTAGATGAAGGTGTATGATTTTGCTTGCCACAGCCAAGGTGTTAAGAAGTGAATTTATAGATGTACACACTAAAATATATAACAAAAATTTTCTCTTAAATCAATATTTATTAAAACCAATGTAAATATAATTTATGGAAACTTACTGCCGAACGTCCATGCTCTGTACTTCCAATCCTCGGTCACCTTTGTCACCTCTGACGGCGCTCAGGGGAAATAATCGAGTGTGCACACAGCACTCATATAATATCCAAAGTAATGTTCACGTGGCGGAATATTTCATGTATCTTAATGTGACTGACTTGGCGACACGGGTTCTCGCTGGCTAATAGTCGTATACAAAGATCAGGTCTATACTGTAAAAAAAAACTTATTTCACTTTCCAGTCATTTTTTCTAGAAATAATACACACCAATAGGCTCGCCCCCTATTACGTGGGACCTAAAAATTCATGGCGAAATGTGGGTGTAATACCTATTTAAACCTCTGCCTAACCCTTCGGGGCTACAGGCGTGAGACTATAAATAAATAAATAAAATAATACAACAGTTAATTAGTATGGGAATAATAATGTCTCCTTTTCCAGTTTAATTGACCCTTATGGCATACCTGGAATGCAGCTTATTCGAAAGAAACGTTGTTGCGAATTCTACCATGCTTCCTGTATCTCTTTGCGTAGTACAAACAAATACGTTACGTTCATTTAAATAGTTGATTTAACTGCCATTAAAAACCATGACTAACCATGTCTGGTGAAACCCACTGGCGATTTGAAATCATAATATTTAAAAAAACTGCATTATTAAAACCCTTTACATCAATACTAGCAAAACAAAACGTGTTTTACCTATGCATTTGGGTGATTCTATTAATAAACTACAATTCACCCAGTCGATGCAGATGAAAAAGAGCAAACACAAAAACGAAGTAAAATAGGATTAGGGCCATTCGTTTTGCACTAACCGCGGTGCGTTCGCACTGATAATGATTTTGAAAAATGGTCACCGGCCGCCGGCGGTACCGCTCAAACCTTTTACGTTGACAAATGCGGCAGATTGCTGATGGGGTAACACAGAGCCCGCGGTAAGGTGAGATTCCTTACAACCGCACTTTTTGTGCTTTAGGTACACCTTATCTGGATTTACATATTGCAATAAAATGATGTAAGGAAGGATGTAAGGTGGATAGGAAGGCTTTATCACTATAAAGCAATATCCTTGAAAATCTCTGATGCTGGCTTTCGGTGTCTTGATTCCGGCATCGGAGAAAAAGAATTCGCTAATTCAGAATGTTATTGAGCTTAGTCTTATGTCAGATTCCCTTTCATAAATATTTATTCGATAGATCGGATACTGGCATGAGCATATGGGCTCTAGTTGCGCCGTTCCCTTTAAAGATTACGTGGAAAAGAGTATCGCAGGTCGATGTCTAGCATGTCAGAAAGCTTCAATAATTGATGCTGAATCTATTGTTTCAACGAGGTCAGATAACGTCAAAGGCATCATATCGAGGCTTTTAACTATAAAATTAATATTCTTTCCGTGATATTTTCTCATAACATTCGTTCATATCCCAACTCTTTCCATGTTTAAATTATCAGTGGCTACACAAATTTAACCAGTACTTGAAACAGTACAGTACTTAAACTTCATCGTGGTAAGTAGCATAGCACAAATAAAACAAAAATGAAGACCATTATATCCATTAAAACTCAAACCAACAAACTTGCCTGAGAGCCATTTGCTAAGCATTTCGCTGACTGCGAAGCCCGCCTGCGCCGAGTCAATTCAACGTATTATTGGCAATCGTAAAAGGCGAAACGTAAGGGAAACGTAAAGCTTCACGGCTCATGTGTCAAAGAGTACCATTCATAGTAAGTAGTACATACAAGAGCCAGTACGTACAAAACGAGTGTTACTCAACGTAACTTAATTATGTCATCCGTTGTATCCTCGACTAGCCGGTTCTTCGAATAAGCCGCTAGTAAGCCTTTGGCCTAGTAGATGTCAGGTGGACAATAGTTTAGGTAGTCACCCCATTCCTCACTAACAGGCCAAATGAAATAGTCTATTGGTTATTGACAAAAGAAAACTAAATGTTTAGCGGGCTAAAACTGCTTATTACTTAACTAATCTGCCATCAATATCTAAAGTAAAAAAAAAACAACCAAACTATATATTTACCATGTTAAAATCATATTATAATGAGAGTTCTAAGCTCATTCTAATCTTCTGTGCAGTGAAGATTAACATTACATATAAAAACTTTAATCTTCCCCATAATTGACTATGGTGATGTTTGTTATCTCGACCTGAATGCAGAGCTGCTCAATAAAATTGACCAACTTCTCAATTATTGCATTCGATTCGTTTTCAATCTTTGTAAGTTCGACCACGTCTCGAAACTCTGTACAGAATTAAAATGGTTGCCAATTCGTCAGCGACGGAATTTGCGTACATTGACGACCTTATACTCACTTCTCCACTCCCCTAATGCCCCTTTTTATCTAATGCCTAGTTTCGGATAACTCTGCTCCAACCATGTTAAGAACTTGCGATCATCTAATAACCTTCTTCTTCTTTGTCCATCTCACACTTCTAATCTAGTTCATTCTTCTTTTCATATCCAAGCTATCCTACTCTGGAATGCTCTCCCTCCTGAAATTAGGGTGGTCACTACTCGAGACACATTCAAGTTCATGGTTCGTCAGTTATATCGTGAATTGTCGGAAGCTTGTCAGTAGCAGCACTCACTCATTACCTATTAGCAGTTTTCATTTAAGGAATATTTATGTTTATGTTGAAATTATAGAGTCCGTGTGGTGACGGATTAAGAATACGGATTGTCACCACCCCATATCTTCCCATGGGTGTCGTAAGAGCCGACAGAAGGAGCATATTATGGAGAGAAAAGCACTGTAAGAGAAGGAAAACTTGATACAAACCCTATACCAACCCGTTTGGCCAACATGGGATAGTAGGCCAAGTCCTCCTTTCAAAGGAGAGGCCTAGTCCAGCAGTGGACTGTTAAAGGCTGATGAAGATGAGAAATTATAGTTATAATATACTAGATGTGCCCGCGGTTACACCCGCGTTTTTTAAGGCTACTGCTCTGCTCCCGTCGCTCATAGCGTGATTTATAGCCTTCCTAGATAAATGGGCTAGCTAACACTGAAAGAATCTTTCAAATCGGACCAGTAGTTCCTGAGATTAGCGCGTACAACCAAACAAACAAACTCTTCAGCTTTTAAGTCCGCCTTATGCAAATTGTATTGCAAGAAGTTTAATAAATAAATAAAAACCTATCATCACCACCAGCCCTGTATATAACCTGTCTCACTGCTAGGCACGGACCTTTTCTCACCATGAGGATTGTAAGATCATAGTCCAGGTCAATTATCTTATCAATTTATTCAAATATTCCATACCAACAATAAAACAGTTTTTCACATCTTAAAATAAACTGTTTGATCAAGTTATCATATACAACGCGTATATATTTAAACGAAGTCTCGAACCGTAACACGATAAAGCAAGTCTCGGCCGTCATCGTGACCGCATATCAGTCGCTCAGTCCCTCACGGTGTCACCGACAACCTCCACTCTTTGAGCCGCTCAAGTGGCGCGTGAAATAATCTAAATATCGCTCAGTCCACACTTCTCCCCTCTCCCTCACGCCACCCCCTCTCTCGACGCCCGCTCTAAAAAGTCTCTGTAAAAAGTCTACTCTAATTGCGTGTCTTGATGTGACTGAGTCTTTTACACTGAGGTATGGAATCGCTATCTCTTACAGCTGCGGAGATCAGGTCACTCTGAAAAAGCTAATATTCTGATAAGACTAGAAAGCGGATCCTGGCCTCAGAAGACGAAAGTATTAGATGCGACCGGGATAACACTGATAACAATGACGATAATGATGTGACTAGTCTAGGCAATGTGCCGCTGATGTATTCAAAACATAAACGAGAACACCTGAATGTTCAAAATCTTTGACAAGTAATATATCACTGTTTGGAGACTCTACATATTGTTTGGTAGGAGTATTTAAATTATAAATTAGTTACAAACATTAATATCAGCAACGCGTGTTCTTGACAGCTATTGGTATTTATATATTTCTCTTTGATATGGAGAATTGTCTACCCTAACAATATCATATACTTAGATTCGAGTTCTGATTTTCTCGATCAAATAGGGAAGGGAAGTTAAAATAATACAGAAATATCCCCGAAAATCGATAAGGATCGTATAAAGTGGTCCTGTACCTGTTTTCCGTCAAACTTGTATAATGAAATATTATTTTAAAATATCCTTCTGTTTGCTACTTTTCCCGTCATGTCAGAATTTACATATGTTTAAGTATATATAAGTATAATATATGAATTTTCGGTTTATTAGTACCTAATTGATACATGTCTTCTGATGGAAATGTTATTCAATACTTCAAACTAATACATTAAAATAGAACTCATACTTATTTTTTTCAAGTTTCACATGTTTGCAGTGTTATTTAGCTGAACACGGAAAAAAATAACCGTTCGGTGCGGCGTTCGGTCACTGTACTCATTAAATTCGATATTTTTTCTTCGATCCGGCTTCGCTCTTGCCTCGACCGGTGGCGGAGTAAAAAATGCAATGCCATTAGTTATGTGGATTTGGTTGCGGCGGTGACGCCTCTCCAGGTACGTTATACAAACTGCTACACTTACTCACTGCCTGTGTGTACATGTATAAGGTACTTTTACGGGTAATACGATATGTTGGTGGTGGACAGAAGTAATGGTAAACTAAATAGAGACGTAAACATATCCATTTTAAGGGCTATAGCTGGAAATTAACATAAATTAATAATAATAATAATAATAAATTGTTTATTTATTCATAGCTTCTACAATAAATATATGTAGTTCTAGGAAAGAGATAAGATCTAAGTAACAATGGGTGCCTGTACTAGGATAGACCTGTGCCACAGGCTGTAAAGGCACAATAATCATAATGTATTACTTATGTAATATCTAAAATAAAGTATATATTTATTACCAATAATTAAAGACTATATTAAGCTATTAAGCAAATTACATTTTACTTACCTAAAAGAAACTATGTCAAGACCACGAGTTATGCCTGGCTAGTTAATATTTATTTTAGTACAGTCATCAAATCTTCAGTCTGTTCGTAATTTAAAGGTTGCAAATACTTATAAACTAATTGTTTACATTTATAAAAGTTAACGTCATAAATACACAGTACTTTGTTAAGTTTGTTATAAACAAATGGTCCTAGAAATGCATAAAATCTGTTCGTAAATATAAACTTAGATTCGGAAAGTGCAGTACAAACGATATCTTTACGTCTTTTATTGTTAGTGAGATTAGGGTTATAAATAAGCGTAGAGTGATGCCTTAGGATCGTATACAACAGGAAAAGTTGGCGTACAGTTAGTACTTTACAACTTTCAAATAAGAGCTGCGTGGGGAAACGGAAGGGTCGGTTCGTTGCTACTTTTAAGAGTGCTCTTTGTGCTCGTTCAATCGGCAACATTATAGATTTTGGGGCTCCACCCCAAGAAGTAATACAGTATTGCAGAACTGATTGACATAGAGCCTGATATACCCGCATGATTAGTTTTTTATCTGCTATACAACGGAGTTTTTTAAAAACGTGGATGTAATTTACGAATTCTACATGTAAGAGCACTTATATGTTGTTTAAAGGAGAGGCAATCGTCTACAATGATTCCTAGGTACTTAATGTTAGTAGTGTAGCGAACAGCAGGGCAAGTGCATGTGTTAAGTGCAGGGTTAATACAATAATGAGCTTGTAATGTATTATTATATGTCGTAGTCTGAGACTTCCGCATTGAAAATTTGATAACATTGGTTTTCTCAGCGTTTAAGGTCAATAGGTTATATTTCAGCCAGTTGTTTACTATGTCAAACCCCCGTTGTGCAAATTCATGTACCTCCTCAGCAGTGTCAGCGGAAAATAGGATGGCAGTATCATCAGCATATGCAATGATTTTGCCATGATCTAAATTTTGGTTGCAGAGATCGTTGATGTACACCAGGAAGAGGGTTGATGCGAGGGTGCTTCCTTGGGGAATGCCGAATTGGGGCATTTTCATATCTGCACTAATGACGTTGCCTATACGTACACATTGGTGCCTGTTCTTTAGGTATTCAGTCATCCTCTTAGCGTTATCCCAGTTTCAATCTGGGGTCCGCTCTCTAGTCTAACCGGATTTGGCTGAATATTAGCTTTTCCACGGAGCGACTGCCTGTCTGACCTCCGCAACCCGAAGGGATAGCGATATTCCATGGTTTAGACTAGTGTCAGTTTATTTAGAAGGTACTGACGCCCTGTAACGACTGTCAACGATCTTCATGACAACCGGGACCGACGGCTTAACGTGCTCTCCAAGGCACGGGACAAGCGATAATTAACAATTCAATACGCACATAACTTCGAAAAGTCATTGGTGCGCGCCGTGGATTCGAACCCGATACCCTCTGCATGGCAGTCTGTTGGTATATCCACTCGGCTATCGCTGCCTTCTTTAGGTATTCAGTAAAGAAATTTAATTGGTTACCTCTGACGCCTGTGGCTTCCAATTTTTTTTAAGGAGTTTAGGAATAGACACTGTATCATAGGCCTTTGCCAGGTCAAGAAATATTCCAATGACATGCTTTTTCTTTCCAAGTTCTTCTGAGACATAATTCGTTAACTGGTGAACTGCATCAGCAGTAGACAACTTAGGTCTAAAACCGAATTGGGTGACGGATAGGAGAGCATTGTTTTCGAGATAAGTCATGAGCCTATTATTTACCATTTTTTCCAAGACTTTGGCTATCGAAGGTAATATCGAAATAGGCCTATAGTTTGTTACGAGACCTTTTGTTCCGCTTTTGTGAATAGGAACTACTACAGCCTTTTTAAGACAGGTGGGAAAAATGCCATCAGCGAGGCATAATCGAAAAATGTGTGTTAAGGGTGGTACAAGAATATGTCTGAAATTTTTCAAAACGCTAGAATTGATGTTATCCCATCCTGCTGCTGTGTTATTTTTTAAGGTGAGTATAGTTCGCTCAACTTCATCTTCGTCCGGTTCCAACATTACGAAAGATTTACCGCTGTTCAGATAGGTTGAGTAACTTGAGTGACTGTCACACAGATCTATGCCGCATTGAACTTGAATTTTTTCCGCAAGTTTTAGTCCTACGTTTACAAAATACTCATTTACGCTATCGGCCGATGATTGTGGTGAGTCATGTGTATTTAATAAACTCGTATCGGGTGTATTTTGCTTAGACGTATAAGTAACGGTTTTAAGGTACTGCCATAGCTTTTTACTGTTATTGCCTGCTTCATTTATTTGTAGTTTGTCGTACTCTGTTTTTAACTTTTTCAAGAGGATATTGCAAAAATTACGGTATCGCTTGTAGGATGTTTGTAAAATTACGTTTTCAGGACTTAGTTTAGCTCTTAAATGTAGCTTGTCTCTATGCCGAATACATCTAATCAAACCTGGAGTTATCCAAGGTTTAATATTATAGTTTCTCTTACTAAGTTTGTAGATATTCGTATTTTTTATAATGCTCTCTTGCACTTTACTAATAACATACGCTAGTGAGTTGTTTGCATCAGCACAATTGTAAACCAGGCTAAAATCAATGTTGTACAAATCTCGTTCAAGTCCACTCATATTTATTTTTGATTTCTGATGAGGTCGCGTTACGTCCGATGATTGCAATAAATCAAGTGTAATTAGGACAGCACAATGATCGGTTATTGAAGAGTTAGCAACAAGCGTTAGACACGGAAGCTGGGTCTTAAGCATGACGTGATCCAAACAGGAACCACTCTGATGTGTTGGAAAAGTATGGGAGGGGGAAAGGCCGTGGTATGCACACATATTTAAGTAATCTTGCGTCCCGGCGTCACAGTTCTCAGCGTTTATAGATATATTTACATCCCCAGATAGAATAACGGTTTTAAAAGCTGATAGGGTTTGTATGATGCGATTTAAGGAGTTATTAAGGGTATCTAAGTTTCTGAAGGATGGTGGTCTATAAACAGCGATAACGGCGATATCGGATCCAATTTTCATCACCAGACAATTGAATTCTTGGACATTTGGTTCTTCAAAAGTGACAGATAGGTAGTTTTTTGCGTATACTACCACACCATCGTTTTGATTAAGGGATTTTGCTGTGTAAAAGGTATTGTAGCCTGACAAAACTGGTAAATTGCCATTTCTATTTATAAGCCAACATTCTGTGAGAATGATAACGTCGCATTCAAAATTCAGTTTTTTTAGGAAAATGGTTAAGCCATCTATATTTTTATAGATACTGCGGATGTTCTGGGTTAGTATTGTTAAAGGCTTATTGTAGTTTGACACGTATAAACTGCAACTTGCCGTATCACACATTTTTGATATATGTATAGAAAAATCATCTAACTCGTTAATTAATTCGTCAGCCATAATAATTACGAAACTAAATTGTTTTTAAGTGTATCAATTAAAAGTGTTGTAGACTGAAGAAACTGCAAAACTTAAAAAATAAAGGCGGCGCTCTTAGGCGCCCTCACTATAATCTATAGAATTAATGTACCTTGCCGCTGCCATTTTTCTTGCTGGGCACTCAGGGTCACCTGTTTTGTGGTCGCTCGGTTTCTTGAAGCGATGGCATGTCGCACATTTAGGTGAGTTCTCTTTTCTACTGCATTCGTTTGCTTGATGGCCTACTTCGCCACAATGTCCACACGTATCTACGGTCTCGCGACAGGTCTTTGCAGCGTGTCCATATTGGTGGCATTTGTAACATCTGGTCACAAGTGTAAAGTCTCTGACATTGCAGCATTTCCAATCAATGCAAACGTATCCCTGGGTCATCAGTACTCTTCTGATAGTGGCAGATACCTCTAGTATAATGTTGCAAGTAGGTGCTTCTTTTCTAACGGATTTGTGGCTGATTTTTATGGAGGACAAGAACGCTTCGCGGGTCATGCTGAGTTTCTTTTTTATATTTTGCTCATATATACAGTCGTAGACTTCTTGCTCTTGCAAATGAGCTGATACTCCTATAGCTATAATACGAGGTCTTCGTTTGAGTGGCTCTTCCACCTTGAATCCTGAACTACTTAGTTGCGTTGACTGCCTGAGCTTCTCTATGTCGTCCTTTGTCTCCGTGCTAATAATCACACCTCCGTTTTTTGTTTTGCGTAGTCCTCTCACTTGTAGCCCCATTTGTTCTGGGCAAATGATTTTCTGGACTAGAGATTTTGTCTCATCGCTGGATTTATGTTTATCGCTTGGATAGATAGCGTTTGAACTCAAATTTTTAGGGCGAATGAAATTATTTTTATTAGTCTTGACCATGTCAGCAAAGGTCATCTTCTCCGTCTCTGGTTTTGTGCAATTTTCTTGTATGCTTTCTTTGATTGATTTTTTGAAGTCATTGAGACATTCAAATAGGTCTTGTTTTTCTTTGTGGGCTTCCAGTTTCGCACTTATCAATATAGTCTTTTGTTTCAAAGACTGATAATACACAGACATTTGTGCAGCTCCACCGCTTACCTTCCTTGATAGGGCGTTGATTTTGAGCTTCTGATCAGAGTTTAACTTTCCTTCTGCGGCAATCTGGCATACTTCATTGAGGCTTTGCTCAATTGTGCTCAACCAGATTTTAAGGCTATTGGTTGACAGAGCTTCTATTACGTCCTCATCGTCATGATTTCGTGGTTGAGGGGTGCACGGAGGGCTACGTGGGGTTATTGTACTTCGATTGAAAGGGCTGTTTTCAACATTAGCCATATTTAAACTCATGTAACAACAGACATAGTAACTGGTTTTTCACTACACAATCACTAACTCAGCGTAAACGTATGTAGCGCGGCAAGTAGGTCACAGATTTTATAAATTGTTTTTTAACATGTAATGATATAAATATTGGTACAGAGCACGTCTATTTGCTTTGAACGCACGAATCAATCCATAATAAATTAAATGAATTCCAAAAGGTAATTTCACTCTATAGATATAATATCAGCCAGTAAAGTCGTTTAATTTTACAAACACCCCTCTTTCTTGACTTTCAATAAAGAGGAGTGTCGTTAAGTATCCCGCAGCCCGAAGCAACCCTTGGTTTTCATCTTACAATGTAACTTCATGCAGGTATCTATAAAAAAATCCCTCGATGATTTAAGCCTATAAACAAACCGTGTGTCACTAACCCTTTTATTATATAATATAGCCACTAAATCTATGGCACAGTATAGATTTGATTGTGCTAGCCTGATGTCAACATGCTCGTATAAATATTGGAGTGCGCCCAGTATTTGCATTCGGTCGGCGCACCGCTCCGCTCCCGCGATTACGAGGTGGTCGAAACCCACCTGCACCACCATGAACAAGTTTTTATTCCATTTGCATACAAAATAGCCAACATCATTAGCGAACGCCGCCACAGAGCCGCCGCTATGTAAATTGTTGAGGTGCCGTTACCTCAGATTTCAGTTTTAATTTTATTCATTATAATAATCGTCGTACTTCTTACACCCTACCCGTCCAGCGGTCGCTTTGATGCTTTGAGAATGTCGTATATTCGTTGTGAAATATCGCTTTTCCATTTCGTTTTGTGATTGCGCAGAGCGTTTGCAAACATTAGCATTTAATAAAGGACTTGCATGAAATATTTTGCATGGGGCGTAGTGCGCGGGTGGCGTCGCTGATTGCTAATACGAAGTGTCAACGCGGGCCGGGGGTCGCTCGTCTACATGTGTCAACACGGCATCGCACACTTAAGCCTCTACACATAGACTTGTGAGATAGCGGTATGTGTAATGGTGCTTGTACACGGTGCATGTAGCTGGAGCAAGTAATGGTGCGGGTCACACGCGTGAGTAATATGCGCAAGCTACTTGTTCAAGTTACTCGCTTGTACTTTTATATGGTGCAAAAAATTGGAGCAAGTAAAGATACGGGCTACTTGCGCAAGCTGTAGGTACAAGTTATTTGTTCGTGGTCAAGAGCTACATGTGCATGCTATTCGCGCGGTAGATTTATGACTTGAATCGCGTCAAAATATCTCGACGAACGAAAATTCTTTTAAAATCATACGTTAAAAATGTAATTTTAACAAGTAACACGCGCGCGAGTCACTCGCGCATAAAGCTACCGCGCGAATAGCATGCACATGTACCTGGCTCTTGACCACGAACAAATAAGTTGTACACACAGCTTGCGCAAGTAGCCCGTGTCTTTACTTGCTCCAGTTATTTGCACCACGAACAAGTACAATCGAGTAACTTGAACAAGTAGCTTGCGCATATTATTCACGCGTATAACTCGCACCTTTACTTGCTCCAGCTACATGCACCGTGTTCAAGCACCCTAAATGCCAGCTGTAACTACGGTAAGTTGAAAACCGGCTGTAGCTTCGTAGCGAAAGTACTCGTAGCGCTACGATTGTAGGTATCACATGTAGGTCACATCTTAGAACGATTTTTTTATATTCTTAATTGTAAATACTTACATATTATTCATAGAAACACCCAGACCAAGACAAACATCCATGTTCACGTCACGCACACAAATGTTTGACTTGAGCGGGAATCGAACCCGCGATCTTTGGCCTTGCAGTCGTTTCCGGTCTACGATTTTTTTAAATAAGCAAATAGATGACTATTTGCTTATTCTAAACACAATTGCACTTATTCTAAATAAACCTAGCATACCAACCATGCTTTGGACACAGAGTTTTGTATTGCAGTTGATCCCGGTAACTGTTTCAGTACAACGATTATTTGACCACATTTGAGGTTGCGAGCGGTCTGAAAACTTTGATACCGGAGCTGACTACACACTTACACGACACTAAAATCAACTACTTCAGTAAACATTCCTAAAAATTACATCTACTATTTGCTCACAGCAATGTCAGCTACACTTACGCACGTAGTACATACGTGTACACAAATGAGTTAATATTTTTAATCGCTTAATTACTCTGGCTGGTCGGCTGCACACACGTACGCTCGCACGCTCGTTTGGTGAGGAGGGTCGCGCCAAAATTAGCCATTGTGCTCGCCGTTTAGCGGTGACTGCCCGTCCCGAATCATTCACGTAATGCATGTCATGTACAATATACGTTTATATTTCGTAACTGTTTATATAAAATTCTTGCGTTACTGCCTGACGGACAGTCAACGCACAGCCAAAACTAAAGTGTACTCCGGGCTTAAGACGAAAGTCTACATAGGATAACGCTAAGACGAGCTAAATAGCCAAGCTCAGCCGCAGTGACTATAGAAGACATCGAGCCTTGACACTCATGAAGTCACGGTCAATTATACTGTCTTAGAACAACTTTATTTAGAAAGTAAGTATATTTGCGTAGGTGAAATTACATATGTATATCGTTTTCTCCTTAATCCTCCTCCTGTTAATAATATTTTCAGCTCATAATACCATTGTATTTCTTATAACATATTATTCGTACTTACTTGGTTATTGTGATAAACGAATCAACGCCCACTTAAGCACTTTAAAGCGTAGGTGTGTTTATCTCACAAAGCGTGAAAGAATATGAAAACAGACAGATTAAATATTATAATCTTCGTGAAGGCGTTGTGGGGTACAGGTCTTAATTGAATTTATTCCTGAGTAACGTCACGAGGTGTGAGGGGGAGGGCAAAAGCTTTGTACACCTCATGTAAATGATGGATTTGACAATAAGTCGAGGTATGAGCTATCTACATAATATCGAAGCACCAAGCACCGCGCCGTACTACGCAATTACGGGTGCGTTTCCATTGACGCAAAGTTGAGAAAAGAGGACTGTGAGTCGGCTTATCACTATGCTCGATCTCCACTCCGCGTCAGTGGAAACAGTGTAAGCGAAGCCGAGCGGAATTGAGCAGACTTTCAAAATCAATGGCGCTGCGCTGGATAGAACGGAGTCAAGCGGACTGTACTTGCCACGGCTTGGCACCGCAGTCCGCTTATCGTACTCCATTCAATACGAAGCGGAAGGTAGCGTTGCGATGTGGCGCCGCCAGTTTAGGTAGACCTGATTGAATTTGACTGATCGAAACGCGGTTGAGTCCAACTTTGATTTGCTTAGATTAGCTCTGCAATGTAAACATTTGCCACTTTTCAGTGCTCTTCTCCACTCCACTCCACCCATCTCCGCGCCAGTCGAAATGCACCCTACGTCGCACATGGCAACGGTTAGACGGGATGATGCTAAAAATGTGAAAGATACTCCGTCTGACTGTCTGTCTGTGGTTCTGTGTGTCTGTCTAAACTGTGCTTCTGCTTCTTCAGTCTAAACTAGACTGCCAGTAAACATTCGTGCTAAATCAGTTGCGCCTGGGAAGTTGAGAGTAAGTGACATAGGTACATAATGTAGTTTGACGCTACGTAGGCGAAGAATCAAACAGGTCATAACATGTTGGTCGTCAGAATGGAGCTAGTTAAATTACAAGCGATATCGCTTTTACGGCCCTGTCACGACCTTGCCGCTCTGAGCGGCGGCTTAGCGCGGGGCGTCTAGCGGCAAGATCAAATGTATGAAGACGTTCGAAGCACGCCACGAGCCGCCGCGCACAGCGATAACGCGCGCGTTTTTTTTGGCGCGATTGGCTGCGCGGCGAGCGGCGCGGCGTGCGGTGCGGCGAGCGGCGGGAACAAATGTACTGCGACCGAGTCCGACGCCACGACTCCGAGCGGCACAGACAGCGTTACGCGAGGGACGAACTAGGCGGTTAAACTATTTGTTAAATATTTTGTGGCGGTAATGAATACGGAGACATTTAAAGTCGAAATTTTTAAACGGTCGCGTGTGTGGATAGCAACACATCCGCTGTATAAATACAAAAATGTTAATAAAACGTTGCGAGATGTAATGAAACAATGTTTTACAGAATGTAATGGTAGGTTTTAATATAAATCGCAAACATTAAAACATTGAGTAATGTACATATGTACCTATTTAGGTACAGACACAGCTACTATGAAAGTTAAAAGGTGATTTACCTACCTACTTAACGTAATCTACGTTGTGTAGGTACCTATTCAACGCCTCATTAATTGCGAATATGTATTATTCCTTTGATATAAAATACTTGTAAGAAATGAAGATCCAATGTCGACAATTTTGTAGGTATACCGTATAGTTACACAAAGATATTTTGGGTATCGCCATATTTATGGGTAACTCCGTCGGCCCAAATACGTCCACATTTGCCGCTGCGTTTACCGCTGCTGTAGGGTCGTGGCGTGCACGACGC
This sequence comes from Euclidia mi, assembly GCA_944739405.2. Taxonomy (NCBI): domain Eukaryota; kingdom Metazoa; phylum Arthropoda; class Insecta; order Lepidoptera; family Erebidae; genus Euclidia; species Euclidia mi. Next base: position 20,702,031 of record OX123200.2, read on the forward strand.
TCTGCCGCGCCGCCCGCCGCGACGCGCGCCGCTTAGACCGATCTCGTGAACAGGCCCTTAAGAAGAACCAATTTTAATGCGGCACCGCGGGGCATAGCTGGACATGACAGAGGCTATACTTGTACATTATGCAAGGCATTTGACCATAATTGCAAAATTCAAGGCAAAGTGACCGAGGCATTGTCAGTAAAGTAAAAGCGATAGTATAATAATAATTGAACCAGACCAAATAGTCTATCGTCTGGTCAACATGGAAACATTATTATACACCAACAGCAATAAAGCAGCATCCATGTGGCATTGTCTACATGGTTCACTAGCAATAGCAGACACATACGCTGCCCGTATACGTCTGCTATTGGGAGATCCCGGATTCGATTGCCGCGTCGGGCAAAAGTGTTATTTATTTATTGAAATTAAACTACAGTTTACGGATTTTATCGCGTTGTATTGGTTTCACTAAGTTATTACATTTGAAACTAAAGATCTAGTTTAATTTCAATGTGTAACATTCGCGTAAACCCAAGAAGATACTATGTTATTTATTTATTTGTTATATTCTTTATTGCACGCCAATTTATAAATGAACAGTACATTAAATTAAAAGTATCTTAAACTACGGCTATGTACAATCGGCGGCCTTATCGCTAGGTGCGATCTCAACAGGCAACCTTAGGAGGGACAGGAATGATGTTAGCAATTATTTGTAGCGGTGGTGTAGCACTGGCTGACGTAGATAGCAAGATGACTTAAGAATAAAATACATACATTCAATTACAATATAATTATCATATAGATACATACATAGACAATACATATGTAAATATATAAATATGATAGATATTACTATACTCAGAACAAACAGATTCAGTCAGAAAGGAAAAAAAACATCAAATAACCGTTAAATCAGCATAATATGTTAGTTAAGTAGTGCTTTTTAACAAGGTTTTTAAACGTAACTAGAAAATTTGCCCTACGAATCTCTAGTGGTAAACCATTCCACAGGCGGACAGCCTGAACATTAAAGGATTTGGCGAAGTAATTTGTTAAATGCTTCGGCACCTCCAGCGTCAGATCCTCAGACGACCTCAAAGACCTTACATGACACACATGAAGGCACTTAAAACGTTATTCGAGATAAAAGGGAGTACAAGGATTGAATAGAACATTATATAACAATGTGAGAATGTGTGTATTCCTGCGAATACGAATCGGCAGCCACTTGAGCTTATTACGAAAATCTGCAACGTGATCATATTTGCGCAGTCCAAATCGCATGCAAAAGTTCTGGAGACGCTCAAGTTTATCTAACTGCTCCTCGGTGGGGTCAAGATAGCTGACATCAGCATAATTGAGTACGGGCAGAAGCAAGGATTGAGCAAGCGCAATTTTAGTGGCTGTAGGAAGAAAGTTGCGTAGTCTACGCAACGAACCTGCTGATGCAAATAGTTTGCGACTCATTTCTTGAATTTGCGGTCTCCAAGAAAAGGTTTCGTCCAAGTAGATCCCTAGATTTTATTACTGTTTTGCTGTAAGTAAGATCTTTGCCATTAAAACTGATTTTTGGTAACTCGGGCCACCTAATTTTCGAGACCGGTTTGGGGCTGCCAATAATAATTTGGTCCACTCACAAATACGCGCCAGGTCCGCGTTAACGATGGAACAGGCTTCTGGTAACTTGTTTAAAGGGGCTTGCGTATAAATTTACAAATCATATACGTAAAGGTGGTGGTAAGATGAAACTAATTGATTTGAGATAGAATTTATAAATATCGCGAAGATTAAAGGAGATAGCACGCCAACCTGTGGCACACCAGCATTAGTATCACACCAAGTAGAACAAGAGTCTTTTATGCGTATACGTTGCCGATGACCAAACAGGTAATTATGAAACCAGCCAATTGCCGATGGAGATACGTTAAGAGAGCGTAAGATGCCAAGTATGATGTGAAAATCTACAGTGTTTAAAGCATTGCTAAAATCGAGTAAGGAAAGAACTCTAAGATTGCCACTATCCATACCTAGACGAATGTTGTCAGTTACGCGAACCAATGCAGTAGCAGTACTGTGGCAAGGACGGAAACCGAATTGATAAGGATTTAGAAGGTGTTACTGAGTTTTCCCAAATTTTCAGTAGCACCACGAAATCTGTCAATGTGCCCGGTAACGTCAAAAGACACGCTCCCCATTACGTGGGACCTTATATACATAACATCGCGAAAAGTGAGTATAAGTAATATTACGCCTCTGCCTACCCCTTCGGGGATACAGGCGTATGTCTATAAAAAAGCAATGAAACCAGGTCCGAGTCTTTATTGAAAATGAACAGCTGTATAAACTTTAATCTCAACACTCAACTGATAAACGGAATGTATTCAATAATAAACTAAATTGAGCACATATTGAATTCAAAGCTATTGGAATGTACACTTTGATGTTTTCCTCTTCACACTCAGTGAACAACTTACAACGCGAATATGAAAATGAAAAATAATAAAATGAAGAGAAATTTTTGCTCGGAGTCTGTTAATCTATTTTGGAATCGAACGGTAAATCTATATAGTGATTGAATTGTGCGCCATGGGTCGAGGTCAATGAACGGAGAGTCTTGAGGGCTGTCTGTATTCCAATGAGGGTCTTCTGAAATGTCGCTCACTAAGCGTCAGCACTGAGGCATCAGGTCCAGAAACCTGTCAAAACTATCAAAGCCCCTATATTTACGTACATCTGTGTTTGTTTGTATTAAGTGTGTGTACGCATCTATACATATCTGGCATCAGTTTAGACCTGACGCATACTAAGCGCCGTCTGGTGGTAGAAGAAATATCAAACACCCTCATTAGACACACAATACATATTCTTCGATAAGTGTGAGCTACAATAAAAAAAACGCGGCGCGCCAGACAGGTCTGCATGGACGCGATGAATTTAAAAACTAGCTAACGGATTTTTGTACTATTTACACCAAAAGATAGAGTAATTCCTGTGGAAAAATTAGGTGTATAATTTATTCACGTGGAAAGGGCCGCAGGCGAAGTCTAGTTATACAAAAATGGTAATGTTGCACAGCGCAATTTGGCTTTAAAAAGACATTATAGTTGGACCCCAGATAGCAACAAACTTGCAGCAAGTTTAAATCAAACTTGCTAGTTTCACTGTGACAAACTTGCATCAAACTTGCATGAAGTTTGCTTTTGCAAAGGTTGCACAGGTACAAGGCACAGGTTGGTGGTCCGACAACAGCTGGTCGTCGAACACCTCCTGCTGTATCTAGGAGGTCGACCGACCACCAACCTGTGCTCGTCGTCATCCAAATCCTTTGAAAAAGCAACTTCATGCAAGTTTGTCACAGTGAAACTAGCAAGTTTGATTTAAACTTGCTGCAAGTTTGGCAAGTTTGGTACATTAACCTAACGATCAGGCATACGCCATTTTGTCAGTACCCTGGTATAACAAGCTCTATACGGCGACAACGGCACAGTGTCTGCGTTTTAATTAGTCTTTTCAGATTATTATGTGGTTAATTTGTCCACAAACTACCTACTTCGCCTCTCGTTTTGTGATTTGTTTTTCACTAGTCCCACCCTCCCGCAACTGCATAGGCAGCAGTGACCATACCATACACCGAGTTTTGACATCTGGGGAAATAAACTGGTTACGAACCAGCAACGAATAGAATCAGATTACTGTATGTAGCTGCTACTTACCTAATTCTTAATTCATAATTAATTCTTAAAAAAGGCAACTCCCGCACTAGAAACAAATTCCTGTGTCACGGGGGACTTTACAAACATTCAATCAACTGACACAAAGTACACCCAGACTCGAGACAACAATTTGTAGATCACACAAAGTGTTGTCTCGTGTGGGAATCGAACCCACGACACGCAGCGCAATACTAAGCAGCGTGGCGAGCGCTTAAACCGCCTCCAGTTACCTAATATTATTTTTAGCTCATAATACCATTGTGTGTATTTCTTATAACATATTTTTCTTACTTACTTGGCTATTGTGATAAACGAATCAACAACCACTTAAGCACTTTAAAGCGTAAGTGTGTTTATCTCACAAAGCGTGAAAGAATATGAAAACAGACAGATTAAATATTATAATCTTCAGGGCGGCGTGGCAAAGGTCTTAATTGAATTTATTCCTCAGCTATGACGTCACGAGGTGTGAGAGGGAGAGCGACAACTTTGCACTCCTCATGTAAATGATGTATTTGACAATTTAAGCCGAGGTATGAGCTAAATACATAATATCGAAGCACCAAGCTCCGCGCCGTACTACGCAATAACGGGTGCGTTTCCATTGATGCGGAGTTTGGCAGAGTGCAGAAGAGCGGACTGTGAGTTGGCCAGGCCAGCTCGAAATCGCTACTCCGCGTCAGTGGAAACAGTGTAAGCGAAGCCAAGCGGAGCTGAGCAGACATAAAAGAAAGTAAACACGCAGCCCCGAACTGGATAGGACGGAGTCAAGCGGACTGTGTTGCCCCGGTCGGTACCGCAATCTGTTTAGCTCCATTCTATAAAACACAGGGTAGCGTTGCGGCCCGGCGCACGGTGGTGCAGGTAGTACGGGAATGTGGAAAATATTATTTTTAATTCAAAATACGTTGCATATAACAACAAAACTTTATTAAAATGATAAAACGAATGTATTAGTGTATCAAGACAAAGATATAATAATAATAAATATATTTTTTAACATGGTACAATTATGGTTTTACATGATACAATACAATATAAATTCACTTGAAATTTATATTCCAATGAATCGCATTACAAAATACAGGATAAAGTATTTAAGCAGAATTATAAACAAATATTAATTAATCAAATAATAAATACAGAAATAAAGGTTTATAGATGGGTGCTATCCACTAATAAAACTTTGGTATCATCATGAAGTGGATAGTTTTTTTATAAGCACGTAAACTGTTGATAAGGGGGTCTGAGGTAGCTAAGAGCATATTCAGTACGTCTTCATTACAGGATAGACGAGAACATTTTCTTGAATGACCTAACCTATAATTGCGGTAGTCTTTGTTACGCGCTTCTTTAACTTCCTCAGATAACATTCCAATGGGTAAGACAGCAGCACTTATTATTTGATTGCCATGCATTAATACTTTGTGCACTGTATTTGGCATATTATACCAGCTGTACAAACTAACATATAGCTCGGCAGTTTCATAACACTATGTTCCAAACTTCTCTGGATCAATTAATTTACCTCGTTAATGAGTGGCGTTAGATAATGACCTGGTATTTCCAGGGTCGCAGATTTTGCAGCAAAATTTGATGTATATAATTATGATCTAATGAATCTCGTTAAGTGTATCATTGTCTAACGGTCGGTAACGGAGATTAGTTATAGTCTCATAATTGAAAACAAATGGTTCCATATTACCTGCTTCATTAAAAGTGTAATGACAAGTAAGTACTCATTATATCATATAATATTTTTACGTTTTATTTAATAACACCCAATAGAGCTACGAATAAACAAAGAATAAAAGCTGAATATACTAATATTTCAGTTTCATTCATACTTGAAACAACATTATTTTTTGCACGAAATTTGTAAATTGTCGATCACCCTACTTCTTTACATTATAAAATTAAAAAGTCTGATAATATAGTCGTATTTTTTGTATGACCTGTTTCTAATAAGACCCTAGTATACGTGTACCAAATTGTAGGCATTTTAAACAAAGTTAAAAAAATATACTTTTTGCCGCCCCTGAACCACCGTGCGGCGCCGCCACTTAGGGTGGTACGCAATTTTCGTTTCGGACTGCAACGCGCTTGAATTAAGCTTTGGTCTGCTAAGATTAGCCCCACTCCACTTCAATGGAAATATTTGCCACTTTTCATTGCTCTTCTCTGCTCCACTCCGCCCTGCTCCACGTCAATCGAATCGCACCCAACACACATGGAGACAGTCAGACGCGATATTAATGTTAAAAACGTGAAAGATTACGTCTTTCTGTCTATGTGCCTGTGTATCTGTCCAAACTATGCTTCTTCTTCAGTCTAAACTAGAACCTCAGAACAATGAACAAATAGACAATTATAAATCGCACCTTTACTAGGAGTTAAGCTAAAAAGCTGCAGACTTCCAGTAATCACATGTGCTCAATCCGGCGCAGCTACTGGGGAGCAGTGTTGGCAAAAAGTTAATTTGATTAACGATTAAAAATTAAGATGAAAAACTTAATCGTGGCTTTTACGATTAAAATTAATTAATCATAATCAAAAATTTTGCTGATTAGGATTATTAATCGTAATTATTAATCGTTAATCACGATTAAAATCTTATGATTAATATAGTAGGAACAAGTTTGATAATAAAAAAAGTAGATAGCCAGATATTTTTATTTGAGTATTTATTAAAATCACAGTAATCGAATAGTCATTATAATAGGTACATAAATTTAGTGATTAAAATATTGAAAAAAAGTATTTAGTTCGGTAAATGATTTAAATTATATTTCATACACACTCTTTTCTCAAATAATTCGTCTGATTTCTAAGTACTTTAGTTTGTAGTTTGTTTGTCTGTTAAGTACCGCCATCTGGCATCTACTTTAGCTCAAAACATATAGGCTAAGTAATTTTTTTGCTTGTTATGAAAATCCTTTATGCCCGGTTTCTGAGGTACTTTTATCGGTGGTTTATCTATCCGTTAGCGTTATTGGTTCGATAACTCAAGAAAGTGCGTTTCTGAACAACGCATCACAACATAAACACCAGTTAACCTTAGTTTAACTTAACCGACCAATGTTCGCCGTTTATCGGTTCCATAACTTTATTTGAAGTTTGACTTTTGTCAAACGTTTTGACGCATTATGATATTATTAGTTTAGTAAAATAACGAGCAACTAGTTGTTTACTCCTGAAAAAAACATATACGTTTTGAAAATCTAGTTTAAAAATCTAGTTTAACGGACAAATTAACATAGTTAAATAAATTTTCAACACGTTTTTTATAACAGATCCATCTAGTGGCAGAAAAAGAACTACGTATTGGATCAATAGTTATGGAACGCTCCAATGGACATTCAGAAACGCAGTGTCAATTAACCAACGTTTATCCTTTCCATAACTTTAATGAATCAATAACTGTTGAGAGTATATCTGGGGACTTCAGAAACCGGGCATTAATCTGCTTAATCAAACTAACGATTAGAGAGTAATAATTAATTTTATTAATCGCGATTACGATTATTATTTTAATTGAGATTAATTTAGTCAAGATTAAGTTTAATCTGATTAAAATTAATCAAATTTAATAATCGTTTGAAAAATAAATCGATTAATGCCAACACTGCTGGTGAGTTGAGAGTAAGTGACATAGCTACATATTTAGTTTGATGCTAAGTAGGTGAAGAACCAAACAGGTCATAACATGTTGGTCGTCAAAATGGAGCTAGTAAAATAACAAGTGATAACGCTTTTAAGAAGAACCAATTTTAATGCGGCATCGCGGGGCATAGCTGGACATGATAGAGGTTATACTTGTACATTATGCAATGCATTTGTCTATGTGCGCAAAATTCAAGGCAATGTGACCGGGGCATTGTCAGTTAAGTAAAAGCGATAGCATAATAATAATAATTGAACGTTTGTCTATAAAAAAGCAAGTAAACCAGATCCGAGTCTTAATTAAAAACGGACAGCTGCATAAACTTTAATAAACACTCAACTGATAAGCGGAAAGTATTCAATAATAAACTAAACTGAGCACATATTGAATTCAAAACTATTGGAATGTACACTTTGATGTTTGCCTCTTCACACTCACTGAACAACTTACAACGCGAATATGAAAATGAAAATTAATAAAATGAAGAGAAATTTTTGCTCGGAGTCTGTTAATCTATTTTGGAATCGAACGGTAATCTATGTATGGTAATTAAATTTTGAGCCATGGGCCGAGGTCAATGAACGGAGAGTCTTGAGGGATGTCTGTATTCCAATGAGGGTCTTCTGAAATGACGCTCACTAAGCGTCAGCACTGAGGCATCAGGTCCAGAAACCTGTCAAAACTGTCAAAGCCCCTATATTTACGTACGTTTGTGTTTGTTTGTATTATGTGTGTGTACGCATCTGTATATATCTGGCATCAGTTAAGATCCAACGCATACTAAGCGCAGTCTGGTGGTAGAAGAAATATCAAACACCCTCATTAGACACACAATACATATTCTTCGATAAGTGTGAGCTACAATAAAATAAAGTCCACGGCGCGACAGACAGGTTTGCATGGACGCGATGAACTTAAAAACTAGCTAACGGATTTTTGTACTATTTACACCAAAAGATAGAGTAATTCCTGTGGAAAAATTAGGTGTATAATTTATTCACGTGGAAAGGGCCGCAGGCGAAGTCTAGTTATACTAAAATGGTAATGGTGCACAGCGCAATTTGGCTTTAAAAAGACATTATAGTTGGACATTTACCTAACGATCAGGCATATGCCATTTTGTCAGTACCCTGGTATAACCAGCACTATGCGCTGACACCGGCAACGTGTCTGCATTTTAAATTAGTCTTTTCAGATTATTATGTGGTTAATTTGTACTCAAACTACCGACTTCGCCTCACGTTTTGTGATTTGTTTTTCACTAGTCCCACCCTCCCGCAACTGCATAGGCAGCAGTGACCATACCTGACACCGAGTTTTGACATCTGGGGAAATAAACTGGTTACAAACCAGCAACGAATAGAATTAGATTACTGTATGTAGCTGCTACCTACCTAATTCTTATTTTAATTAATTCATAATTAATTCTTAAAAAAGGCAACTCTCGCACTAGAAACAAATTCCTGTGTCACGGGGGACTTTACAAACATTCAATCAACGGACACAAAGAACACCCTGACTCGAGACAACAATTTGTAGATCATACAAAGTGTTGTCTCGTGTGGGAATCGAACCCACGACACGCAGCGCAGTACCAAGCAGCGTGGCGAGCGCTTAAACCTCCTCCAGTTACCTAATATTATTTTTAGCTCATAATACCATTGTGTATATTTCTTATAACATATTATTCTTACTTACTTGGCTATTGTGATAAACGAATCAACAACCACTTAAGCACTTTAAAGCGTAGGTGTGTTTATCTCACAAAGCGTGAAAGAATATGAAAACATACAGATTAAATATTATAATCTTCAGGGCGGCATGGCAAACGTCTTAATTGAATTTATTCCTTAGCTATGACGTCACGAGGTGTGAGAGGGAGGTCGACAACTTTGTACTCCTCATGTAAATGATGTATTTGACAATTTAAGCCGAGGTATGAGCTAAATACATAATATCGAAGCACCAAGCTCCGCGCCGTACTACGCAATAACGGATGCGTTTCCATTGATGCGGAGTTTGGCAGAGTGCAGAAGAGCGGACTGTGAGTTGGCCAGGCCAGCTCGAAATCGCTACTCCGCGTCAGTGGAAACAGTGAAAGCGAAGCCAAGCAGAACGGAGCAGACTAAAAAAAGAAAGTAAACATGCAGCCCCGAGCTGGATAGGACGGAGTCAAGCGGACTGTGTTGCCCCGGTCGGTACCGCAATCTGTTTAGCTCCATTCTATAAAACACAGGGTAGCGTTGCGGCCCGGCGCCGCCACTTACGGTGGTACGCAATTTTCGTTTCGGACTGCAACGCATTTGAATTAAGCTTTGGTCTGCTTAGATTAGCCCCACTCCGCTTCAATGGAAACATTTGCCACTTTTCATTGCTCTTCTCTGCTCCACTCCGCCCTGCTCCACGTCAATCGAATCGCACCCAACACACATGGAGACAGTCAGACGCGATATTAATGTTCAAAACGTGAAATATTACGTCTTTCTGTGCCTGTGTCAGATACACATCCAAACTATACTTCTTCTTCAGTCGAAACTAGAACCTCAGAGCAATGAACAAATAGACAGTTATAAATCGTGCCTTTACTAGGAGTTAAGCTAGAAAGCTGCAGACTTTCAGTAATCACATGTGCTCAATCCGGCGCAGCTACTGGGGAGTTGAGAGTAAGTGACATAGCTACATATTTAGTTTGACGCTGCGTAGGTGAAGAACCAAACAGTTCATAACATGTTGGTCGTCAGAATGGAGCTAGTAAAATAACAAGCGATAACGCTTTTAAGAAGAACCAATTTTAATTCGGCACCGCGGGGCATAGCTGGACATGACAGAGGTTATACTTGTACATTATACAAGGCATTTGTCTATGTGCGCAAAATTCAAGGCAATGTGACCGGGGCATTGTCAGTTAAGTAAAAGCGATAGCGCAATAATAATAATTGAACGTGTGTCTATAAAAAAGCAATTAAACCAGATCCGAGTCTTAATCAAAAACGAAAAGCTGTATAAACTTTAATAAACACTCAACTGATAAACGGAAAGTATTCAATAATAAGCTAAATTGAGCACATATTGAATTCAAAACTATTGGAATGTACACTTTGATGTTTGCCTCTTTACACTCACTGAACAACTTACAACGCGAATATGAAAATTAATAAAATGAAGAGAAATTTTTGCTCGGAGTCTGTTAATCTATTTTGGAATCGAACGGCAATCTATGCATGGTAATTGAATTGTGAGCCATGGGCCGAGTTCAATGGACGGACAGTGCTGAGTGCTGTCTTTATTTCAATTAGACACACAATACATACTTATTCTTCGATAGATGTTAGCTACAATAAAATAAATTCCACGGCGCGACAGACGGGTCTGCATGAACCCGATAAACTTAAAAGATTTTTGTACTATTTACAACAAAAGATAGAGTAATTCCTGTAAAAGCTTTAGGTGTATAATTTATTCACGCGGATAGGGCCACAGGCGAAGTCTAGTTATACAAAAATGGTAATGTTGCATAGCGCAATTTGGCTTTAAAAATACATTATAGTTGGACATTTACCTAACGATCAGGCATACGCCATTTTGTCAGTAACCTGGTATAGCAAGCGCTATATGGCGACACCGGCACCGTGTCTGCATTTTAATTAGTCTGTTCAGATTATTATATGGTTAATTTGTCCTCAAATTACCTACTTAGCCTCACGTTTTGTGGTTTGTTTTCCACTAGTCCCACCCTCTCGCATCAGGCAGCAGTGACCATACCAGACACCGAGTTTTGACATCTGGGGAAATAAACTGGTTACAAACCAGCAACGAATAGAATCAGATTACTGTATGTAGCTGCTACTAAAATTATTTGGTGGCCCGATTAACCAGCATGCGCATCTAGTGATTAATGAGACTTGCTTTTAAGCAGAATGTCTTGGATTCGAAGCTGACCAGGACAAATCTTCGATGATCACGATGAGTTATAATTTATCTGGGTGTTATATTTCTACTATACGTTTTTAAGAATGTGTAAGTAAGTATAAATAATTGTTACGCACTGTAGAAACCGCTGTGTCAAGAAACATTGTTTTTTTTTCACAAGATTAGGTATTACTAGGCACGAGGCATCCATGCCCGATCTATATGTGCATGTCCATACCTATTAGAGCGGGTTTTCTAAATACAGCTCTGGGGTCAATTGAGGCTACAATTTTATATGAACACTTTTCACACGGACGAAGACAGGATGCATGCAAAATCTTGTCTCAAAATACATAAAACATTTGTTTTTCCGATTTGCCATTATTCTCGTTGTCAGTCAGAGCAATAGTTCTATAAATTCTTTGAACAAAATCGCTTTATAGGACCTAATGGGAAAAGGATTCTTCGTTTATAACTATGCACCTACGGAAGCACGTAATTATACCTATACTTTATAACTATCAATATGACCACTATTTTAACCATGATGGACGGTACCAATAATAGGATTTCCAACTTTAAGCGTATTATAAAAGCCTACCTACCTTTGTAACCTTTCTATGAGAAGTAATGTATGCTTTCTATCCATGCGATTGCATTTAATCATGTTGATTACTCAGCACATGACTAGTGACATATTCTTTCATGATTGTTAGTTCCATCTTTAGGTTAGTAGTTGTAGGTAGTTGGGTACCTTTATTTTTATAGATTATCTAGAGGTGAAAAATAAAACGCACACATTATTTACGTTCGTAGATTTGAACTATGTGTTTATTTTAGCATTGGTAACTTAAGTGAAACGAGGGACGGGACAGTTCGTCAGTAAATAACAATAAACAATGGTATAGATAGATATACAACACAACGGTCGAGGGGTCGCCACTGGCGCCGCGGCCAGACCCTGTGACGTCACAGGTACGGGCCGCGAGCGCAAGGCACTCGTTTATGTATCCAAATCTGATATAAATGAATAATATGTATAATAATTACAATTTACAGTGCGTTCTGTTTGAGCATAGTCACGAGTGCGACACCAGCACGAGTCATCCGGCCTCACGAAATGGCGACACACGCAGCCGGCACCCGTCACTCACAACCGTTGTCACTTACACTAGCACTATAGCGCGCGTCACGAACACAGGGCCCCGCACGCCACAGAGACCCGCACCGCACCACACCTAACATAACCGATAAGAACGCAACGAACGAACGGAATACAGTGTACAACGTAACGGGAGAACGAAGTGCACACATTATCACACAGCGAGGAACAGCGCTCCGCCGCACCGTCACACCGTGGTCTCGCGGTCCACGTGGATGTACTCGACGGAGCGCTCGCGCCGTCAGGACGACGCCGCGGACGAGGCGCGCGACGCGTCGTACAGCAGCTCCTCCGTGAGGCGGCGGCCGGCCGCCAGCGCACCGAGTAGCTGCTTGTCGGCGGGCGCGCGCCGCCGTCGCCGCAGCACCGCCACCACCAGCAGCGCCAGCACCGCCGCGCCCGCCGCTGCCGCCGCCGCCGCCCCGGCCCCGCCCGGCGCTGACAGCGCCGCCAGCAAACGCGCGCCCGCGCCGCACGCACCGGCCTCGTCAGCACCACCCGGGCAGTCGGCTTCGCCGTCACACCAGAGCTGCGGCGCCATACAAGCACCCAACGCCGCGCATCCATGTATACACGCTGCGCTGGCATTTGGCCAAGCCTCGCCTGGCGCCAGAGGCCGAGGTGCAGGTCCGGCCCGCCAAAGCTCCATCCACGCCAGGCGCGCGCTGCCTGGCTCACGCGCAGCCCATGACACCAGCAACGCGCCAGGGCGCGCACCACGACCCCACCATTCGTCTGTGAACACGTGCACAGTGCGGGTGCCGGCCCCGGCCCCGGGGCAGATCACGCGCACCAGTCGAGACGAGTGTGCTTCGTACACCAACACGCGATTAGTCGTAGCGCACGGAGGCGCGTCACCGGATCCGGTCGCACTCGGCAGTGGCAACTCTTCACCCCACACGCGCAGAAACACCGAACGGTTGCCACGCGCCTCTAGCAGGAACGGTGTTTCACCGCACTCCGATATTCTGTCGTTACTGTTAAAGAAAAGATAAATTAAGATTAGAATACTTGTAGGATTACTAATTGGACCGACTTGAAAGACCACGATCTTCAAACGGCACAACCTACCTATATGGATAACTCAAATGCAGTCTTGCCCCGGGCGGAGGCATTCGTCGTCTCTTAGCGCAAGGCGGCGAAGGCGCAGGAGCACGGGTCCACACCCCATGAAACTGAAGGTGACGGTGATCCTCGCCCGCTAGCAGACTGCGTGACACTAGCTCGAGCTCGAGGGCAGGACCACCCGACTCCAGGCGAAGTGGCGCGGTAGTGTTATCGCAGATACAAGCTATCGGTACCTGAGTATAAAGAATAACGCCTTATGATAGCTATCAAGGACAGGATACGTGAATCAAACTTATAAATTATGAACTTACCCTGTATCCCGGCCAAGGTGATTCATAAATACGGAGATGTGGCACCCGGAGCGGTGCGTCATCATCACCGTCAAAGTCTACCAGAGACTCGTCGACAATTTCAGGCTCATCTAATCGCGGTTCTACTGGCTCTGGCACACAGACTGGACGCCCCGTGCTAGGGTCTGTGCGCGTTGAGCATCGGGGATATTTGCCGAATGTCGCGGATTGAAGGTCGAGTGCTACTCGTGCGCCCTCAACTTGTAGCCGGTACACGCATCGTAGACGGCGTGCGCCACCTCGTCCAAACCACAGAGCGTTACGAGGTGAAGCAAATGGGCCTGGAGTCGTCAATACTCGCGCGCAATCCGCCGGTACAGGCGTCGCTCGACGTGCATCTGCTGGCATTGCCACGCCTTCTAAACGTGCATCTACGAATTCGTAATGTAACGCGAACTCTAATGGATGTGTAGCGGTGCCAGGGATGGAAGTGGCTGCGAGAGACAGCAGTGGCGCCGCTGACACATAGCCATCTGGAGGTGCACATGGGCGCGGTGAACGAGTCGCATTAGCGAGAGCAGCACGGGCGCACAACGCTGGCGCCGTGTCGCAGTAGCGGCCAAGAGGTCGCGCGCCTGCTTCTTCAGCCCCACCGCCGTCCCAGATGCGCAACTCAACAGCACAAGCTCCGCTCGCAGGCCGCGCGCGTGTCTCGCTCATGGCTAGTGCGACTCTCTGCGTAGGCTGTACCACGACGTTATCCTCATCACGCTCTGCACTTTCGATCCGTCGTGGTTCCACTAGTGAGTACTGGGTGAAGCTCGAGAAGTATATCCAAACTAGATCACCTGTGCAGAATAAAACGTCAGTATATTGGCATTAGCTGTAATTAAACGAGAGCGAGAACGTGAGAAAATATTTTATTACCTGGGCGGCCATGGAATGTCCAGGTGCAAGTTGTGTTAGGTGGCAGTGTATGGGCTGGAGCTCGGAGACGGCCACGTCTGCCGCGACCACCGGCTGTCGTTGTTGTGTTCGTTTCTTCTTCCGATGAGGACGCCTTTACATGAAACTCGCACCGCCGTGCTTCCCTTTTTCCAAGAGAGAGTTTAGTCAGTATCAAATCTTAACATATCTGATAAACTGTCATGTGATTTTTGGTGTCTTACCTGGCATAGTCAAGTGAGTCAGAATCAGCGAATACGACGTCTACGTCCAGTTCAAAGCCTCGGAGTGGGGCAGGGGGTGCTGGTGGGCGTAGTGGAGCGCTGAATGGCGACGAGTGGAAGGCAACAAGCATTTCAGGACCACGTGACGTTACTCTAGGCAACCAGTCTCCGCCACAGTACTCCACTAGCACTGGGTCATCGGTGGACGCTCCGTCGTAAAATATCAGTCGATCGCGCTCTCCTGTACATTCGCGCCATGCTCGCACCACCCGCCCTGTCTTGTTCAAGCTGTATACAAGACACATTCGATTATAAAGCAGAAATTTAAAAAAGCCTTAATAACCTAATACATTGAATATTATGTGTAAATAATTATGTTGTTATAACAAAATTATTCTAGATAAACATACCTGGCCATGGATATGGAGCGTTTTATTTGCATCTTATGCGAGTACTCTTGACGCACCGAGATCATCGCGTGTTTACACGTGGGTATGTCCTTCTGACGCAGACTCCAATAACACGTCACATTTCTGATAACAAATTGTACCACATTTAGGTAAGTAAGAGGTCAATTATTTTATTTTAAATATGTAAGATTAGAAACATTGTAAGTATAAGTTGTACTTCTAACTAAGCCGACATCAACACATACTTTAGGCAAATTTATAAAACCGACAGAAGCCTGCACTTACCATAGTTAAAGCTTTGTCACGGGTGAAATTAGTTTTCAAAAGTTAAAATGAAACGATGACTTTGAAAATGTCTTTACCGGTCGGTTCAGGTGAGGGCCACAAACAATAATATAATGCCAGCTTTCAGTTAATTTATGGGGCATTTATATAGTTCTATTTACCTACAACATATAATATCCGTTACCTTGGATACATTCCCGGATAATTTGGACTCTGTAGCCGACATGGTTTGCGGTGACACTCTTCATAAGTGCGCGTACAATACGTGCCAGGGGATACCGCACCTCGTTCTAACGGAGCTTCCATCGCACCAAACCTGTTGAACGTTATGATTATTAAGATAATCTTCTACTATATACAAATTTATTAATTCAGAATACTGTAGAACTTACCTCACAACCGCGTCGCGCTGTGCGAGAAATTTATACCGCAAGCGAAATCCGAACGGTTCGCCCAAGCGCATGCGAAACAGCTTGACCGACACAGTGACTGTCGCCGTCTCACTGTAGTACAGAGCAGCGCCATCGGCCTCTCCGCACCAAGAACCGCCAGTAAACGGACGGCCAAGCTCCGAAAGCTGCATGTATCCGTCAGGGC
Source organism: Euclidia mi (assembly GCA_944739405.2). Classification (NCBI taxonomy): domain Eukaryota; kingdom Metazoa; phylum Arthropoda; class Insecta; order Lepidoptera; family Erebidae; genus Euclidia; species Euclidia mi. The sequence goes on from OX123200.2 coordinate 20,718,292, forward strand.
AGCCGTCCAACGCTCCTGGCTCGTACCGTCCCACGTGGAATTCGTCGAAGGCGAGCTGGACTAAGTCCCCGTGCGCCGCGCCGCCTGCCGTGAACGTTAGGTGGCAGAGGAACGGAGCCCGCGGTGCGTTTCGCACGCCCACTGCGTAAGCGACACCTACACGGCCATAGTAGGTTCTGTTGCACGGCGTGCAGTGCGGTGGCTCGTCGCTACCGTCCGCGCATTGCGCTATACCGTCGCAGTAAGCGTCGAGGCGTACGCAAGCGCCGCTGCGACAGGCGAACTCCGCGACGCCGCAGCCGCCGGCCGCACCACGAGCCAGCACTAGGACCACTAACGCCGTGCGTGCGTGCGCACGCCACATGTCGCCTCCACAGCGCCACATGTTGCTCTCTTGGTCACTTGGGGCCGTGCGCTACCGGCCTACCGGCGCCGCGCACATCGCTTGTGCACCCCCTATGGAACAAAATCTTACTGATTAATTGGTTTATCAGTGACATTATATCAGTCTTACTATAAATACTAAACTACATCCTACACTATTGTTTGAAATAGAATTAGTTTTTATTATAAGTCAAATCGATTAGATCGATTGAGTAACATTTTGTTTAGTCTATTGAAAATTTCTGACAATGGTCACACTGAACTGTCACTTCCGCCTCCGTTGAAAAATTACCACGTTGTCGACTCTTATTGTGAGCACACCTTTTTGCATTTCGTGTGAATTGATTAATTGAACTAAATAGAGTAAACCGCTTTGAACGCCGCCTGATCTAGTGCTGGCAACGGTAAATTGATTGTGAACTATTGATTGACATTTGTGAAAACTGTGAATCTGGTATCGACTTCCACGTGCCAACGTGTCCTGAAAACGTCGCGTTTGAAGCTTAATAGCTAAGTATAAGATACTTCATTCATTTATTTTGGCCAATATACTTGTATGAATGTGTCTAATTTAGCTCAAGCCTGACATCAGCAAGGATAGCGGGTAAGTGAAACACATTAATATTAAGATTACTTGTATTCGCTGTGCAACGCAGTACAGTTGTGTCTGAGATTTGTTGTGGCTGACAAGGGCTGATGAATAGAGTCACGCTTCCACAAATCTGCTGCAATTGATCCCAGCTCCTTCTAGCCAAAAATTCTAGACATAATTTTTTGATAGCAAGAGCGTGGTTAACTGTGCCTATATTGTAAACTTGTATCTTAGCCGTTGATTGTATCTGAACTCAGATTGGTATGAGCTTGTATCTTATCACCTTGTAGACAGTATTGTAGTGTTTGTCAGGTCAGTTATTGTCTAAAATACATAATATTTAATTGTATAAGTTGACCTAGATAATTTGAAACACATTGTCACATAACCTCAATCAGTAATTGTTGATTTGTATTGTTGAGGAATCCAACTTAAATTTGTTGTTGCATTAATAAGCCAGTTTGTTTGGATACATAACAGCTGTATGTATCAATAAATTTAGTAAATTTAGTTCATTGCATATATTCATAAACATTGTAATAATCAAACTTGACCTTGCCACTTGGGCGGGTCACATTAATAAACTTTGTTTTGTTATAATATAGATAATATTGCTAGGTAACACATATTCTGTGCTTACTTACTATTGTATATCTCAAATAACACAGTTAGTCTGTCTGTTGCAAATAATTAATTAATTAAGTTGAAGTTTCAACTTTATTAATTTGTTATAAGTTATAACTTTGATAACTTTTGTGTTTGTTTCAATATACTGAAACCTTAAATTTTGTTGGGCAGTAAATACCTGTCACTTGCCTTCACTTGCAGTAAACAGGCTAATACTTTGTTGGTTTCAAAGAATTAAGAAAAATTAAGTTTTGATTGTTAATTTTATTTAGCGCTTGTCCGGGCTCTTTTGAATTTTGATTATGTCAGCTATCAAGGACTTGCGTGCGGCTGCTGGTGCTATTGCGTCAGATTTGCGCTGGTTTGCCTCAGCCAGTGCTTTAGTGAACCGGCCTGATCGCCAGCAGGCCCTACTTCAAAGGTACGAGCGGATTGACGATCGCCTGGCAAGTGTGGAACAGCAATTCCGCACTTTCAGCACTTGCTGTCTTGAAGTGTCAATCAATGATTTCACCGCTGACCAGCGAAATAAGGTCAGCGAAGACTATGCCCAGGTCTTAGACCTGTATGATGCTGTCTCCAATAGTGCGAGACAACTAGTTGCCGATAGGGAAGGGCAACCCGGCCTGAAGCAGGAGCTTCCTAGGTCAGCACCGGGGCTGGTGAGTAGGCTCCCTACTTTGGACCTCCCCCATTTTGATGGCTGCCTAGGAAGCTACCTGGGCTTCGTTAATTTGTTCGACAGCCTAGTCCATGATAGGGCTGACCTTCGGCCGGCACAAAAGTTGGCCTATCTAATGTCAGTTCTGGATAGGGAGGCTAAGGGCCTCATCCAGCATCTGCCCGTGTCTGACGAGGCGTACCAGACGGCTCGGGACCTAATTACCCGTAGGTACCATAATAAGCGTGGCCTCGCCGACACGCACATTGAGCAGATTTTGGGCTTGCCGACGCTCACCCGGGTCTCTGGGTTGCGCACCCAACTGTTGAACCCGCTTTTGGTGGCCATCAACGCACTTAAGTGCCTTGACCTGCCCGTGGACCAATGGTCCTATCTATTGGTGCACATTGTGCTGAAGAAGCTGCCTGCCGACCTGAGGTCGCGTTTTGAACAGCGCTTTGGTGGGAATAGCGCGACCCATCTGCCCCCCTTTGCTGACCTGGAGAAGTTCCTGGAGGATGAGTGCCGGGTCTTGGACAACTCCGGTGGTGACACGCCGGCTAAGTCGCAGCCGCCCAAGGTCAAGGAGCAGGCTCGCGTTCACACCCGAGCCAGTGTTGACCGGCGCCCTCCTCGCTTTGCAGTCACGCAGAGCCCAGTGGAGTGCTCCTACTGCAAGGTCACGGGGCACAGAACGGCCAGTTGTAGGGCATTCTTGGACCTACATGTCGCCTCTCGTAGGCGCATCGCGAATGCCCGCCGCCTTTGCTTCTCTTGTTTGGGGTCCCACTACCAGCGAGACTGCCCAAACTCTCGCCCCTGTCCTCACTGTGGAGGACAGCATTTGGACATTCTCTGCATGAATGCCAGAGAGGTAGGCCGCTTGTCTTACCAGCCAAAGCCGCGCACGGGCGGGTGTCTTGAAGGTGGCAGCCGAGGCTCACCGGCGCGTAGCCGAGAGTCGCCTCGCTCAATTGATCGCCACTCACCCCGCTTGGAGAACCGTAGCGTGCGCACGCCTCCTCTCTCTCGCGCACCTGAAAGTGCTGTTCAGCGTCACCAGCACCATGACTGCTGCCCCAGGTATTCCCCTCCTTTGGCGGAGCGTCCCCGCCTTGACTCGCGCCCACCTCGTTTTGGGCGGGTGCGTCACTATGACCCCCCACAGATGGCGCGCGGATCGAGTCATCGCGCCTTTGAGGACTTCAAGCCGCACCCCCATTTTGATTTGCCTGGTCCTGGCCAACGGTCGCCGCCCAGGCAACAATAGGTCATTGACCCCTGCCCTATAACGCCAACCTCCCCCATTGAGACCATTATCCTACCAACGGTTGCTGTTAGGGTCTGGGGACCCACGGGGACCTCTGTTGTTGTCCGTGCTATATTGGACACAGGTTCACAAGGTTGCATTGTTTCCACTTATTTGGTAGGGCAGGTTAATTTAAATATGGGCTCTTTTTCGAATTGTATACGGGGCATAGGTGACGTAGCCTCTAATGTTGAAGGGCAAGTTAAGGTTTTGTTTGGCCCTGTTGAATCTTCACACCCGAGGACTAAAACCTCGGCTATTGTGCTGAAGAATATTTTGGGTATGCACCCACAGAAACAGCTCCCTGCTGCTGTGGTGAATTTGACATCGGGATTGGAACTGGCAGACCCCAAATTTGACACACCGGGACAAATCGACTTGTTGATTGGCTCTGATGTCCTCGGTGGAATTTTGATTGGTGGGAAAAGGGTCTTGGTGCCAAATGGTTTGACTGCCATCCCGACCATATTTGGATTTGGTTTGATGGGACCTGTGCCGAGGGACCCCCCTCCACCCGAACTTGATAATTTGTTGGCTGTAGGCTCTGCTCTCTCTGATGCGGTTCAGAGGTTTTGAGAAGTAGAGGAGCCCCCTCAAGCTGCCCGTTTGAATCCAGAACATGAGGAGTGCGAGCTGTTCTTCCAGAACAACACTGGTCGACTCCGTTCTGGTCGGATTATTACGAGGCTACCCTTCCTGTCTGTTCGGCCTCCGCTTGGTGAGTCACGACCTTTAGCCAAAAAGAGGTTGTTGGCCATGGAGCGCCGCATGGGTCGTGATCCGGAGCTCAGACAGAAGTACATTGAGTTCATGAGGGAATATGAACAGTTGGGACACATGTCTGTGTCAAATTTGGATTGGCGTTCGGTGGAGCATTACTTTCTCCCGCATCATGCGGTATTGAAGCCATCGACTGGCAAGCTGCGCACAGTATTTGATGGTTCTGCGCAGACTTCAACAGGCGTATCCTTGAACCAGTGCTTGCATTCTGGTCCCAAGTTGGTCAAGGACCTTTGTGACGTCATCACCAGCTTTCGACGACATCAGGTTGTCTTTGTGGCCGATATAAAAATGATGTTTAGGCAGACGATTATCCACCCTGATGACCGTCGCTTCCAGCTGATCCTTTGGAGAGAGTCTCCTCGCGATCCCATGGTCGTCTACGAGCTCAATACGAATACGTACGGGTTAAGGTCAAGCCCCTACTTGGCAATACGTTCTCTTTGGGAGCTCGCAGACCGCGAAGGCCTACGTTTCCCAAGAGCCTCCGCCATCTTGAAGGACGATATTTACGTCGATGACATTTGCTCGGGCGCCTCCACAGCGGACGAGGCGATCCTCCTGCGGGACGAATTGATAGGTATTTTGGCCTCCGCTGGTTATGAGTTGCGCAAATGGATTTCGAACTCACCAGCGCTTTTGGAAGGCTTGCCAGAGGATCATCAGCAAGATCCACATTTGTTTGAGATTGTTGACAACCCCGCCCTGATGGCTGTTCTCGGCGTTCAGTACAGACCAGTCCAAGACATCTTTACATATAACGTAGACTTGAAATTGCCGTGTTCTTGGACTAAACGTCTCGTATTGTCTACTGTCGCCAGAACCTTTGATCCGAACGGTTGGATCTGTCCAATTATATTTTGGGCAAAGTGCTTCTTGCAGAGGCTTTGGACAGCAGGATTGACCTGGGACGAACCTCTGCACGGCACTCTTGTTGAGGAATGGACCTCTTTTGTATCCTCACTTCCTGCCGTCAACGAGATCTCCTTGCCTCGTCCCATCCTTCCTCCCGGGAAGTACAAGGCCACCCTTCACGGGTTTTGTGACGCCTCGGAACGTGGTCACGCCGCCGTGGTGTACTTGCGCACAGTTAGTGCCTCAGGTCAGGTGAGGGTTTCCCTGATCATGGCAAAGAGCAAGGTGGCACCCCTTCGGACATCTCTGACCATTCCAAAATTGGAGCTCTCGGGAGCAGCCCTACTTGTACGCTTATTGAACCACGTGTCTAGTACTTTGGGTAAAAGCATTTGTATTAGTGGGACCTACGCCTGGACAGACAGCCAAATTGTACTTTGTTGGTTGAAGGCGTCTGTCCACACCTTGGAGGTATTTGTTGCTAATCGCGTTTCCCAAATCCAGAAATCCGAAGTCAAGCTTGTTTGGAGACACGTGCCAGGTGAGCTCAACCCCGCTGATTGTGCCTCGCGCGGATGCTTGACGCCTAGTTTGATAGGTCATTCGCTGTGGTGGGGTCCGGAATGGTTGAGTCGACCAGAAATTGATTGGCCTCGAACGCCAGTTTTGAATACTTCTAATTTGCCGGGTCTACGAACACTCGCTCTTGAGAAGGTGGAATGCGCTTTCGACCCCGATTTTTTGTTGAATCGTTACAGCTCCCTCGACAAGTTGTTAGGTGTCACTGCTTGGATAAAGCGTTTTGTTTTTAATTTTAGGCACCCACAACAGAAACGACTGACACCGTTTCTCTCACCACAGGAACGACAGGAGTCCCTCACCTTTTGGGTTCGTTCTGTGCAATTGGCGCATTTTGAAAGGGAGATTGCTATCCTCAAGTCGGGGAAATCGAAATTGTCGGGAGCTGTATCTAAATTGAACCCCTTTTTGGACGAAACGGGTCTCTTGCGCGTTGGAGGGCGTCTCAAGAACGCCAACCTCCCTTACGGGGCTCGTCACCCCCTTTTGTTACCTAAGGACGGTCATTTGGTACGCTTGTTGGTAACTGACCGTCACCTTAAAAATTCGCATGCTGGTTGTAATGCCTTGTTGGCCATTTTGCAACGCGAGTTTTGGATTTTGTCTGCCCGAAGAATTATTCGGAGTGTAGTCTTTCGCTGCATCCCTTGCTATAAGCTCAAGGCTTCTACCATGCAGCCCTTGATGGGGGACTTACCGGCAGATCGCGTAACTGAAAGCAGGACGTTTGACGGTGTTGGCACGGACTTCGCTGGTCCTTTTTTGGTGAAAACGTCGACACTTCGAAACAGCAAGACTGTCAAGGCCTACTTGTGTGTTTTTGTTTGTCTTTCCACAAAGGCCGTACACTTAGAACTGGTCTCCTCGCTTACGACCGAGGCGTTTGTAGCCACATTTGACAGATTTGTATCCCGCAGAGGGCTGCCTTCCTTGATCCGTTCTGACTGCGGCACTAACTTCAAGGGCACCTATAATTATTTGAATGATGTTGTTAATTTCCTTGAAACCAACAAAGCTGATATAGGTGATAGGCTTGCCCGACGTGGGATAAATTGGTTGTTTTCCCCACCAAATTGTCCACACTGGGGTGGTATATTTGAGGCCGCCGTAAAATCGGCCAAAACACACTTGCGCAGGACAATCGGTGAGTCTGTTCTTACATTTGAGGAACTCGCAACTGTGTTTTGTAAGATTGAGGCCGTTTTGAACTCTCGGCCATTGTGCCCGATCTCCTCAGATCCGAATGATTTGGAGGCCCTTACGCCGGGCCATTTTTTGATTGGTCGCCCACTTGTCGCCTTGCCTGAGTACCCCTATATTGATACGAGACCTGGTCGTCTCTCGCGTTTTGAATTGGTACGCCAGATTACTCAGAGCTTTTGGAAACGCTGGAACTTGGAATATTTGCACATACTCCAGCAACGCGTTAAGTGGACCGACAAGACCGATCCACCCAAGATTGGTGACCTCGTTTTGATCAAGGAGGCTAACCTTCCGCCACTCAGATGGCGCAGGGGGCGCATCCTTCATTTGGTAACTGGGGCTGATGGAGTTCCCCGATTTGCTGAGGTCTTGGTGGACGGTTCGATTCTGAGGAGAGCGGTTGCAACATTGTCACGTCTACCAACCGATTAGCGGACCGGTAGGCCGGTCCGGGGCGGGTGGATGTTTGAAATAGAATTAGTTTTTATTATAAGTCAAATCGATTAGATCGATTGAGTAACATTTTGTTTAGTCTATTGAAAATTTCTGACAATGGTCACACTGAACTGTCACTTCCGCCCCCGTTGAAAAATTACCACGTTGTCGACTCTTATTGTGAGCACACCTTTTTGCATTTCGTGTGAATTGATTAATTGAACTAAATAGAGTAAACCGCTTTGAACGCCGCCTGATCTAGTGCTGGCAACGGTAAATTGATTGTGAACTATTGATTGACATTTGTGAAAACTGTGAATCTGGTATCGACTTCCACGTGCCAACGTGTCCTGAAAACGTCGCGTTTGAAGCTTAATAGCTAAGTATAAGATACTTCATTCATTTATTTTGGCCAATATACTTGTATGAATGTGTCTAATTTAGCTCAAGCCTGACATCAGCAAGGATAGCGGGTAAGTGAAACACATTAATATTAAGATTACTTGTATTCGCTGTGCAACGCAGTACAGTTGTGTCTGAGATTTGTTGTGGCTGACAAGGGCTGATGAATAGAGTCACGCTTCCACAAATCTGCTGCAATTGATCCCAGCTCCTTCTAGCCAAAAATTCTAGACAACTATAGTCACAGTGTTCTTCGACCAACGTATGAAACTAGCAAATAGAATTAGTTTTAACGTTGGGACGAGCGTTGGAAGTTGGCCAAAGCGTATCTGTTTTATCAAAAGAATCTGCGCGTGACGAGTGAGACAGTGTCATTCTCATCCTCAAAATTCAAAATGGTCACCCGCAGGGACAAAATAAAACGTTAATTAAGTAATGTAAAAGTGGTTCTGACAGAACAAAACGAAATTGTCCGAACAATGTTGATACGAGTGTTGGCGCCAACGTTTGACGCGGGTGTTCTTGAAGATACAAAACAACATCTTATTTTTTCCTGATTTTTAAGACATACAAGTTCAACTTCTGCGTAGCCGACTTTAACGCTTATTTCATTCTTCTTATCATCTTACAGCTATATGGTGCTAACATTTTTATTTCATGTATTGTTATATTTTAGAATAAATATTATGATTTAAATTTTGCGGTTTCGCATTAAATAAATATGTAAACATTGAGACATTTCTACATCAGCTTATATCTTATAAACAAGGTTTCTAGTATAACGTCCGCATTTTAACTGTTGTTATAGGTTTGTCTTATGGAAGCACAAGAGAAAGGAATCGCCGCACTTACATTTTAAAGTATATTGGTAAAAGTTACAGTAATATGTTAAGTATAGTGCTATAAACGTACTACAGTGAATTGGTCATAAAACCGTACTAATTTTGTTTCGCTTAGCGACCAATAATTAGAATGCAACGTAAACGGAAAAAATTACGGCTATGAGACCCTACAAACTAATATAGGTATTATGTTTTCTTCGACTTTGCGGTAGGTGACGATAATGTTATAACTAAGATCGCTGCGTTTGATGGAAGCATCAGAACATTAAATATCAATTTGATTATTAGGTAAATTGTTATCTATCTACCAATCCAAACAATCAAATTACTTGAAATATCCGACAGGATCAAAACTATCTGAATACTTCGATAAATCAACACAACCGGATCGAGAGTTTCCTGTTTATAAACTAAACAATCAAGTTATTATTCAAGATTATGGTATTTTCAGGATAACACAAATTGTTGATTTTATGAATAATATTAACAATTTATTATTTATTGACAATAGCTACAACAAGCAGAACCCAAAATCACGAAACAAGTTAAACAACGCTGATCTAATAAACAAGCCAAATAAAGTGAATATTTAGTTAAGTGCTGCGCTACATAAATTACATAGCGTTTTCAATTCGGTGTGCCTCAGGGTGCCCGTTTAGGTCCCTTTGTATTTTTATATGAGTGGAGCAAAATATGTAAATATCCGTGAAATACATATAATATTTTTAAGCCAGTAAGACAATTGATGTAATGAGAAGAGGCCTGTGCCCAACATTGGGAGAGATTATAAAACAAGGCTGAATAAAGATCTGAGAGATGAAAATATTCGATTCCTAAGTTTTATATATCGTCATCATTGACTATCACAATACGATAATGGTTAGGTTGTCGATATTAAATACTCTTCTAACACATCACGCAGACACATTTATCTTTGAAGCTATATAAATAAATATCCATATAAAATTATCCGTGTGACGACGGATTAGGAATACAGAATGTCCCATGGGTGTCGTAAGAGGCGACAGAGGGAGCATATTATGCAGAGAACAGCACTGTAAAAGAAGGAAAACTTGATACAAACTCTATACCATCCCGTTTGGCCAGCGTGGTATAGTAGGCCAATAGGCTAGTTGACGAAAAAAAAATATAAGTCCGTCCTTTAGGTTATTCAAAAATAAGCGATACGTATTATTTTATTTGTAAATTAAACCAAATATGACCAAGATATAGCTCATTAAAGTTACGTATAACGTCATGCCGTGCTGCATTTCTTCGCACGGGGTGACGTCACACGTAACTTTAATGGGCTATATCTTTGTTATTTTTTATTTAATCGAAAAAAGAAAAAATACGTGTCCAATATGTTTTTATAATCTTAAATACGGACTAAATAAAATATAATTATTTTAACCCTGGAAACTACCCTATTCCTCCTTTCAAAGGAGAGGCCTAGTAAAGCAGATGATGAAATAAAAATGTATCACCTAAATGTTTGTACGTGCGTAACTACCAAACGACTTAACCAATTTGGTTAAATCTTTCTTTTATATGTCCGTTATTGTCGAGAAAAGGCTTGCATGATGCAAACAATACTAAAAAAGACGATACGAAGTTCAGCAAGTCAGCTAGTAGAAAATAAAAAGACTAAAATGGACAGGCTGGAGGGCCCATCAGCGCTCTAGCTACGATCAAGTTGCGGATGAGATAAATTTTGTCACGTGGTTACCATTCAATGGCCATACTAAAATTCTCATTGACTTAGGCACCGGTTTTAAAGATTTATAGTAATTTGACAAGTTAGTTAATCACGTTGATGGAAAGTGAAGTGGTGGCCCTTGTAGGTGAAAGTGATCTCTTAGCATTTCATATGAAATGCACAAGTACGCTGATAATCTTTTTCAGAGAAGAAGAAGCCTTCCAAATGTGAAGCTGTATTACGATTAATGCTATTTTACACTCATATTCTATGAGGTCAAAGAAATTAGAGGCTAAATAATAGTTATACTATATAATAGACGGCTAAATAATAGCAATAATGCTTCGCGGTCGGCTCGTGACTACGCCAGAATTACAATCACTTCCGTCTTCCTAGGGATTTTAATTTAATAAAAATTTTAATTAACGATTATAAACCAAAATATTAATAGGCGTAAAGATTATTTGTTATTGAAGTGTTTAATTTTATCAGGAGCCACCAACAGCTTACAATTTTTAAATTAAATTTACAAAGACCAGAAATAATATAATTAATTTTAGAGAAACCAATCAAGTGCGTGTCGAGCTACGCACAGAGATTCGTAGTTGCCTTTAAAAGATTAGACTCAAACACAACACTTTACTATTTTGTTTTTCTTCTTGGTTTAGTTGAAAGTTTATATGGATAGTTTTTAATGTAAATAAGTACCTATACAGTTGTTAAATAATTGAATCGAAATAAAAAGATATTTAATAAAAATATATCAAAATACACTTAACTTTATCGTCCGCAAGAAGAAGGTTATATTTAAGTTAGATAATTTACTTTTGTATAGTACTAAAGATAGGCCGAAAGATACTTAGCTATGATATTTTTTTATTTTCGTTTTATTCTGGCAAGCTTTTTCCTGCTGTTTCGTCCGCCCACGAGGGGTTCGTTTATCGAGATAAATGTGTGATTCGAATGTATAAACTTTACCTATTACTGCAAAAGTAAAAAATCATCAATGCATCTATCCTCAGAAACTATCGCATTTATTTAAAGAAGGCACATGCCAGTATTTAGAATTGCTTGCACACACATAAAAACCACAGTACAGTGAAAGCCACGTGATATTGCATGATAATCCTTTACAGAAAAAGTGTTTTATCCGCCCCTAATTTAAGACGTAACTGACGATGAATATATTAGACGGCTAAAGTAAGCACTTCCTTATTTATGTGTATGGCAGTAGCAAAACATTGTATTGTCTCAAAATATTGCCAAGTTTCGACTCCTAGGCCGTATAGTCTCCAAGTTAAACTGCAAATACATTGCAAAATTCTATGGGGTCATTAAAATTTGCAATGTAACCCAAAAAGTTATTGATTTTATGTTAGACACCATAACGAACATAATGGTACTTAATGGATAATCTGATGAGAAATCGAACCTCTTGTCGTCTAACGGTCAGTTTATCATTCCTTTAGAGATAAAAGTTAAGAGATTTGACAAAAAATAAATTAGGCCTCGTTAAAATAGCAAATTGAATAGGCTTTCAAAATATTATTTGCATAGATATTTGTTAAAGGCAGCGACAGCCTAGTGGAGATGACCACACACTGCCAAGCAGAGGGTTCGGTTATCGGGTTCGAATCTACGGCGCGCACCAATGACTTTTCGGAGTTATGTCCGTATTGAATTGAAAATTATCGCGTGCCCCGTGCCTCGGAGAACACGTTAAACCATCGGTCCCGGCTGTCATGAAGGTCTTTGACAATCGTTACAGGGAGTCAGTACCTTCTAAAACAAACTGCGTCTGTATAACGACTGTTTCGCAGTTAACTGTGGAACAGTAGAGACAAGTATGCAACTAATTAATCTTGATGTGTAATAGAGTGGAACATACATAGCATACACAAAACACTTGCACACAACTGACAGATTTTTGTTAGTTTCGTTGCCGCATGCAGTTGCGTAGGTGGACTAAGAGCGTAAATACTTAATCATCGCCGACCACGTGTCTCAGAGAGCACGTCAAGCCGTCGATCTTGACAGTCATAAAGATCTTTGATAATTACTATTGGGTGTCAGTACCTTTAAGTACACTGACACTGGTCTGAACCATGGAATATCGCTACCTCAATGGGTTGCAGGTGTCAGACGGTAGTCGCTCTGTGAAAAAAGTACTGGTTCTTCCACATTATGTCGGTTTTTTTTAATTATTGCTCATTTGCTTATAACTTATTAACGAAAGGAAACATCGTAGGGAAACCTGTGTGTCTAAGAATTACCCATAAAGTTCTCAAAAGATACTTTAACTCAACCAATTTTAACTTGGCCAGCGTGGTGGACCATGTTCTGACTGTTCTCGAGGACTGTGCCTAACTGTGGGACATATAATAAAAAACAAGGCTTATGGTAATGAATGTCCATGATATCAGTCTGAGACTCGACGTGTCACCATGTTACTATTAAACGCCAATTATAGCATATTGCATGCAACTATTAACATTACAGCTATTTTTGGTACACGCATGAACAATAGTATTAGTTTAGGGCGAACCTTTCCAAGCGGAGTTTAATACACATAGTTACGTACCATCGACCCTGATTTATTTATTCAACATGAAAGCTCCGCCCCGGCTAGCAAACTTGCCAAGTTTAGGTTAGCTTTAAAAGACTTTTGTACGATTTTTGTACGTAATATAAATAAAAGGTTTGGGTAGAAGGGCTTTTAATTTGATTTTCAAATAGTGGTAGCAGTATACGTAAGAGTATCCGAGTATATTCAGGTTTGAAGGTTTTCATTCTTGTTAAGGTCTGAAGGGATTGGTAGATTTTTAATTATAAAACCCACGATACGAGGATACGTAGGTATGGCTGACTGTGGTACACACTTTCCAGACGAAAATATTAAGTGTTACTTTTATGTAAATGGGTGCCGAAACCAGAACTTGACGATCAGATTCTAGAAGCAAAACCTTGCGAAATGCGCTTAACATAGCCACTTTATCAAGTAACTTAGTGAAATCAAGCTGACGTTAGTATTTTTGTAGCCTAATTGATAAGTTTCACATCAATAAAGAACAGAGTTGAAACATTCCACGTGGTTTACCGGGTTTACACGGGTTTGGAAGTCAGTACTTCCTGTAACTACTGTCATCACAACCTGGGTTGAAATTTTAGTTTTCTCTGAGACATGTAGCAAATTACAACTAACAATTCAATAAGAACATAACTTCGTAAAGTCTGTGGTGCACGCCATAGTTTTAAACCCGTATTAGTAGTCTATTGGTTTACCCATTGGGCTTTAAAGATCAAAACTATTATTTAATTAAACATGATCTTCGGTCCGTCACATACCATAGAAGAAACTCTTGTCAGCTTAGGCATAGCTATAATAATAACTGTTAAAAGCGAGTGTAACTTTTCTTGATATTCGGACTTTATATAAACCGATTATAATGTAAATCTCAAACACCAAAGCATCTTGCGATAAAGCCCGACCTAATATTTTTTGTTGAAAGGAGTAAATGGTCGCGACTGGCATTGTTTGCTGGTATGATATTTTACATATCATATCACTTATCAATAGATGGTAACAGCCAACAGGGGGCCAATTCTTCTATTTTTATATGACATTGATATTATATTTTGAATAGACTCAGAAGCGGTATTCTGATAGCCTTATGTCATTACATTATCGTATAATTTGAAATAAACAGTTAGCCGTTGACACACATTTTAACACTTGTTTCAATTTACGATCTCGTTACAACTTCGTTCAATTGTCAGATAATTTAGAAGAATACGCTTTTTGTGACGAAGAATGACACTGACATGATATCGAAACTATATTTATTTAGTAGAATTGGGCCCCATACACAGAAATAGCCTGAATAATTAGTTTTTATTCGTCGTACAGGGAAAAATACAAACAACATCAAAGACACATTTCAGTCAGAAGCTAAATTTGTTCCTAGAACGGAATTATTTTTGGAAGCAACTCAATTCTACCCGGAATCAGAGATACATGATTTTTGTTCCAATCAAAGGGGAAATGCAAAAATCTCTGATATGCATAATATCCTTTCATATTCTATCTTTATTGAAGCTACATAAATAGTAATCAGGCTTACAAAATCTCATATTTCATTTGGCGAAACATTTTTGAATGACTGAAGCCAGACTTTGGAATACTGGCAGGTTTTAGAAAGGATATACTTCCTTCTGTAAATAAAATTGATGAATCGCTCATTAAAATTTGTGACTTAGATAGTGGTCGATAGTAGACAACGGTGATGGTGTAGCAGGAGTACTAAGGACTAAGGACTAAGGACTACTACGCCGATGACTGCGGGCTTGATTCCCACTTAAGTCAAACATTTGTGTACGTGAACATCGATGTTTGTGTTGGTCTGGATGATTCTATGTAGGTATAATAATATTTATGTTTTTACAAAAAAAACTGTAGGTTTATCCAACTTAATTCCGGACTATTACGCTCTATGTTGGCATCCTGAATTGCGGAGTCGATATCCGGGGCGGGTATGGTACTGTTGAAATACTCTGTTAGAAAATTCGTACTGGGAGCACGGAGTTTGGCAAGTGGCCAACTTGATAGCAATACCAGAGATAGTATCTACCTCTATTATGTGAGACTCAATAAATTACTGCCGATAACTAAGTGAACTAAGTCTCGTGTAACTATTTTAGGGACATTTTTAGTTTATAAAAGTGTAGGTATTTTTATCATTATGGTTCTAGCGTTGTACCAGTCGCATCAAAGATTTTTCGTTTTGAAGTATATGTTACGCATGGTGGTTCAACCATATTAGAGAGATGATTAGCTTTTCTACCACCTCTAACCGCCTGATCGCCGCAACCCATAGATATAGCGAGAATCCATGGTTTAGAGCAGTGTCGGTATATTCATAAGGGCAGGATATTTTTTATAGTATTAGTTTTATAATAGGCTCGCCCCCTATTACATTGCGACCGAAACATAACTGGTGAAGCGTGGGTACGTAATACACCTCTGTCTACCCCTTCGGGGATAAAGGCATGAAGTTATGTTATGCTTGTTTTATTGTAGCCTCTCAGTTCGAATCAGTACGGTTGCTTGTACCTACATGATTTGTTTCACAGGACATGTTAAGTCTACGTGTAAGCTTTGAAAGCAAAGCAAACTAATTCAAGTTATAAGTTCGGGATAGTACCTAACGGACGTTGATTGCCAAATATCGTAGTATTGATTGAACAGAAAGTCATAATAGGGTAGTTTCCTGCAAGTGAAATAAATTATACAAGTATTTTAATCTACTGAAACATGTCAAAATAATGGTAGTTGCATTCATCGAATAATGTTAAAACTTTATTTAACATTTTTGTTGGCAATTTATTGATAATAAGTATTCAACTTGACAGCGAAAAACTATGACGTCACTATGTCCTATTTCATACAAACGCCGTAGAAAAGGTCGTTTTTGAAATTTCATTAAAAGTGTTTGATTTGACTAGTTGGAAACAACCCTATTGATATAATCAAAATGCGGATAAACATGATGAACGCTTCTTAATGTTTAGACATCTTGAGTAGTTTTGGTTCGACAGCAACTGTAATGCTACAGGTTAGAATTGTTAGTTGCATTGGCTGCAGTAACGAGCAGAGTTAATGTGCTCCAGCCCCTAAATATACGTAAATACTGGAAGACATTTTCGCGATAATTCTCGTTTCGAAAGAGAACACAATAAAACTATGTCAAACTCATCATCCTTCTAGCGTTATGCCAGTTGCAACCCGAGGGTCGCTTACTAGTCTAACCAGATTTGACTGAATATTATCTTTTCCACAGTGTGGTGCGTGCCATAAATTCAAACCCGCTACCTTTTGCCTATCAGTATGTTGCTACTAGGCTACATCAAAGTATTAAACCTTATATCTTGTAATGTTAAATTACGTTCCAATATAATTTGATTAAGCTGATCATTATATAAATAAATAAACGCAGCTACGTTGTCATTTTATTGCGTGAAAAATCGTAAGTATGCGATATGTTTTCGCTGGATGGAGATGTATTCGATAAATGACAATAGCATCCTCACCACTTACATGAGGGTTCGTCAAAATTGCTTATTTACATGAGACTAAAATTCAATTATACCTATACATTTGACTGCACGTATGGCGTAGTTGTTTAAAATGTCGCCTTGCCGCTTAGAACTACGTCGAGTGTTGTAGTTCGATTCCCACACGATCCATCACTTGTGTGTTTAGTCCCTCTCGACACAGGATATTGTATTCTTAGAGCAGGCGTTTGTTCGAGCAAGATTGACCATATCTACCAAATTTTACCTTCTACCTGTAGCTGCCGAGCAAACTGGTTTTTAAGTAGAGATTCTCAATCAATAAGGTAGGACGCTCTCAGACAGAATGTATGGATAGCTATAAATAATGATAAAAGATGGGAGACCGGGTATAATGGCGAAAACTGGAAGAAGCCAATTCTCAGTAACGGAATGTAGACGAGAAAGCTAGTGAAAAGGATCGTAATATTATACTGTGCAATTTATTACTGTTGATTTTATAGACTCACGCCTGTATCCCCGAAGGGGTAGGCAGAGGTGTAATATTACACGCACATTTCGCCATGATTTTTTTAGGTCCCACGTAATAGGGGGCGAGCCTATTGCCGTACTGGGCACATTACCAGACTCCGAGCTGCTACTGAGAATTTCCTAACGGAAAAACCCAATAACATTTTGCCCGACCCGGGAATCGAACCCGGGGAAAGACCTCCCAATCCCACGTGCACATTTACGCCGCGAGACCAACGATTGGTAATTGGTGTAAATGAACAATTTACCTCTACCATAGATATGATGTACCTACTAGAGAAAGCCCGCAACTACGCTTGCCCGTTTTACCTGACGTATGTGGCAATTTAGGGGAAATCCTTTCTTAGTGCACCTCTACGCTACCCAGCTTCTTGCGTCCAGTAGTTTTGTCTGAAGCTTGTGTGTCAGACAGTCGGTAACGCAAGAGTTTTATTTATATTTCTTATGATATAATTAAAATACGTTTACTTATTTATTATACGTTAATTAGAAATGATATTTTTATAGCTTAATTCTCCAAAATCGGTACAAATGTTGAATCAAAATAAATTAAACACCTTCTTCAAAAAGTACGTAGAGATTTTAATCTAGTTCTAAGTCTTACTTTACGTTTAGCACATGTTCTGTAATATCTCAAAGTAAAATTATAACTAGCCTAACGATAACATCATAATAATAGAGTTGTAATTATCCGTCTACAGATTTCAGGATATTAGCCATTAAAAATAACTTACGGTCGGGCGAAGTGAAAATAACTTAGGAGTTATAAGTATGGAGCTATTTAAGTCTATGTAATGTTACTTTACTTAGGTAATATTATCTTGGGGAACTGTGTATCCATATTTCTGAACTTACTAATGCGGCAATTTGAATTATTTCATGAAGATGAAGAATCAGGCCACTGGCACAAGTTTTCAACTAGACGTATGCTTTGAATGATGATCTTTAAAAATTAAAGGTCTGCATTTTCTTCCACTTGTAATAATCCAAAACATTGAACTTAATTAAAATATTGGTAAGTAATCGCTTGTTTCTTAATTCCAAAGCAAATTCTTACACTGCCAGCCATGCTTCGAATTGTGCCACATGCTGACGAAAATATCATTCTAAGGCTTCACCAACGTCCAATACGGTGTTATTTAATTTCGCATAATATTTGTCACTAAAATAAGTATTATTTTGAATTGTAATACGTAGTGCATCATGAAATCTTCGTGATATGGTAAGGTTGCTAAGAGTGATTTGAAATAGCATGTGTTCTACATTTCAGTGCAGCGGTTAATGTGGTCACAGCGGCAACGACATTCACACGTGATTTCCAAATTTGATGGGATTCCCATCATATACACTGCTTGCCACATCATACACCTTACACTTAGCACTTTAAATTCAAATTTTTGAACGATACATTGTGAACTACCAAGGTTTTATCTTAAGAAAAATATAGCCACTGAATGTTGTCACGGCACTTGAAGATGGTAAGTGTAACAATTAATACATGAGCACTACATACTGTCTCCACGGCTCCGGGATGGGATCCTCATATTAGAGAGCAGTGGCAGAGGGTCCAGTAGCTACCTGTGCGCGCACATCACTCACGTTGGTCCTTCACATTCACACACACAACGATCGTGGTAAATACAGCGGTGCAGCGTTGCAGCGATGCAGCGGTGGCTGGGTGCGGCGAGAGGCGACACGATCACGCGGCGAGCGCGGTGCGAGCGTGACGTAACGCCGCGCCACACTGCAGCGCGGCCGCGCGACCGGAGCCGGCCCGAGCGAGCCCGCACAACCTCCCCCTCAACCCCTCCCCCTCTCTTCTTCCCTTCCCCTCTCACAACCCCTGCGTGCGCATCACCTCGCCCTTCACTCTACACTCACCTCGCAAAGCTCCTGCACTTTTATGCATCATTCGAATTAACTTTCCCTTGTCCCTGTGTCAAGTTTTTAATCATGTTCTTAGCTCGAGTTCCGTTTCTGTGGAGAATAACTTGACTAGCGCCAACAGAGTAACTGTTACGTTTCAAATTATAGTAAACTTTTGCAGTCGCTGAAATAAAAGTTAGAACTGTAAGTGTCGAATTAGATCTGTATTGACATGAATGGGCCAATTCTGCTATTTTTAAATGACATTGATATTATATTTTGAATGGATATAGCCTTTCCCACACACCTGTAAAATAAAATTGCATCGTCTGATAAATGCAACCCCAAATGTAACTTTTCAAAGGATTAAAAACGGTATTCTGATAACCTAATGTCACTATCGTATAATTTAAAATAAACAGTTCGTCGTTGACACATACGATCTCGTTACAATTTCATTCAAATATCATATAATTTAGAAGAATACGCTTTTTGTGACGTACCTAAGTATGACACTGACATGATATCGAGACTATATTTATTTAGCGGAATTGGGCCCGAGTTGTTAAATTATTTATTATTATTTGAAATGTTATAGCTAATTATCTGTATTTCAGGCATATTCAAATCTATTAAACTGAGTTCGACACATGGTGGAGGAAATACGTGTAAGTCCCGATAAATTTAGCCAACGCAGTAAAAACAAAGTGATGTCCCCTACTTCGTTTCCCGGGAACGAACATGAATCTACCTCAGTGTAGTATGGCATGCACAACTCACCGGGTTTCGGTCCACAGTGTCGCAAATGGCCCGATAGGCTCTCCGTCTGCGGGCTGTGCCTTACAGTGGACAGAGGTCGCTACGCGCACTCCCATGGCGAAACAGAGGCGGTGACGTTCCTTCTGCCGCACCACCTACCTCTTGGTCATTATTACTCCTGCTGCTGAAAGAGACAGCGGGGTTCCAGGCTTGCCCGATCTGGACCATTGCTTATACCAGTGTCTAAAGCAATAGCGCATCGAGATTAACTGCCGCGACTCAGTTACGCTACCGTGTCCACGCAGGGTGTATCCAAAGCGCGCTCGGCTGACATTTTTCATAAATTTGTAGCCACAACCTTGCCCCTTTACTCGAAGAGCACTAACGTACTACCATCGGTCCCGTCTGCCATCAAGATCTTGGACAGTCATTATGGGAAGTTAGTTACCTTGAATCCTATCCCTTTGGGTTGGAGGTAAGACGACTGTCGACCTAGTAAGCGAACCACAGGCTCCAAGTAAAAGTCTTGAATGCAAATTCAATTAATACAATAAAAAAATAAAATACCTTTATTTCAGGTCACATAACCCATATAGGCCATTATAGATTTTCACACAAAAAAGGGAAAAAATACATTAAAAAAGCACAAAAACAATATTACATTAAAAGCACAAAGTACACATAATACATAACGAAGCACACACAAGACATGTAAAAGCACAGAGAACAAAGCAAACCTACATAATTGCCAAATATAAATTGGGCAGCCTTAATTTATGTTTAGCAACCATGCACGTAGACATGCCTACTGCAACAAAAAAGGACAGTCAATTCTGTCGGCTATCATTGTCACGACTGTATTGTGGCTGTACACCACAATACAGTCGTGACAATGATAGCCGACAGAATTGACTGTCCTTTTTTGTCTGTAATGACTTGATTGTAGCGCTTACAACGTGACTTAACTTTCTGTGCGTTACAGATGAAAAGCAATATTTTCAGAGATCTCCACTAGCATGGGTCACCACTTGTTGTGACATTT
Organism: Euclidia mi; assembly: GCA_944739405.2. Taxonomy (NCBI): domain Eukaryota; kingdom Metazoa; phylum Arthropoda; class Insecta; order Lepidoptera; family Erebidae; genus Euclidia; species Euclidia mi. The sequence goes on from OX123200.2 coordinate 20,738,927, forward strand.
ACATCAGAGATCTATTGCCATGCTTCAGAAATACATAGAGGTCGGTCCCGACTTGTCTGGGGAAATCAGGACAAGAAGACATCGTATACTATTATAAAAACATTGAAATATAACATATTAACTTCACGCTTTTATACCCGAAGGGGTAGGCAGAGGTGTATTGCATACCCACGCTTCGCCAGTTATGTTTCGGTCCCAATGCAATAGGGAGCGAACCTATTACCATCCGCCGGGCATATTATTAAGCGAGCGATAATTAGCATTTTTAATGCACACATAACTTCGAAAAGCCTGAGGTGTGTGCCCGGGGTACCTAGGGATCGAACCCGAGACCATCGTCTCGGCAGTCCGTTACGTACACCAAAGGGCATTCGCCGCTATAATCTATAAGGTTAAAGTTTAATAAATATTAGGGAAAATTACAATAGGTAATGGCGGCCTGTATTGATTGCCTGAAAACCAGAATTACCATGTTTAGACACAAACGCCTATAATTATCCCTAAGCAATACTAGGCAATCGGCATTAACTGTACCGAAGTATATTTGTGAATTATGTAAATTATATATACTATAACAATTTGCCAAATATTGAAATTTGTATTTTTATGAATGCCCATTTTCTATTTTTTATTCATCATCAAGTTTCCGCTTAGATACTAATTCAGTTCCCAAAAATAAAATTACTGCTAGTTTAAATTAAAAAGAAGCTTATAACTGACATATTAATATGTTAGCTTTTACTTATTACGATACTTCTTATTAGCTGCCAACCCATTATATAAATAATACCCACTCTTATTATTTTTGGTACTTTTATTCGTTTTACTTAGATCATTAGATGCCGCATTAAATACATGCCTTATAAGAATCTCGTTTATTTAAAGCCCAATTTTTCTAGTGGATTACAAAGTCTACAACTTGGTCAGCTTCGTATTTTTATTTTAAAAGGTAACTGATATTTTGACATAACTGTATGCCAAACAGTATGTGCCTGGGTGAGCGGCGATAGCCTAGTGGAGAGACCGACAGACTGCCTCGCAGAGGGTCCGAGTTCAAATCCACGGCGCGCACCAATGACTTTTCGGAGTAATGTGCGTATTAAATTGTTAATTATCGCTTGCTAATCGGTCAAGGAAAACATCGTGAGGAAACCTGCATGCCTGAGCGTTCTCCATAATGTTCTCGAAAGACATGTGAAGTCTGCCAACCCGCACTAGGGCAGCGTGGTGGACTATGGCCTTACCCTTCTCATAGTGAGAAAAGGCCCGGGCCCAGCAGTGGGACAGTTTATATATAGGGCTGATGATGATGATATGCCTGTGTACTTATACGAACTGTTTTTAAATAGAACCCATCACAACACAGGGTCATGAGTCAGTTGAACTAGCCTATACATACGTTAAATTGGTTATACGTGGTTTTCCTTAAACAAATGTTGTATTATTCACATAACTATAATTAGTAGTTATCTATAATATGAGTTTAGCATTTAGTTTAGTTTATGTAAAGTGAGCCGACAACGCACTACATGTACTAGGAAGACTTTTTTTGTTAACGACATGATTTTCCGTGCTGTTGTTTTCTTGACACTATGTCTTTTTCTACCTATCGGCGATGGTGAGTGGCTTTACTACGTATTTCTATGTATATATACATATATTTTGAAATAACATATTTGGTAATTCCAATGTTTACGCATCTCCATAAAATTCTAGCAAAATTTTACTTCTGGCGTTTCAAAGCTGTGTGGATTTTATTGTGAATTTTTCATTACTTTGTTCACTTACTAAAAATATGTATAATATATTTGCATTTGTGTATCTTTATATAAAATCTGTATAGATTTAATCTGAAATTAACCTCTATGCCAACATGATGTACTGCAGTATATATATCCCTTATTGCGTTATTCCTATTAAACTAATTTAAGGCAAGAGGTAATTTCAACAATTAATTTCTGGAATTGTGGTAACTTTCTTATAACTCTATTGTTACAAAATTATTTATTGCTTCACTATGGGCGCACATTGATAATAATTAGCTGCTTGCAAGCCTATTCTATTAAATTTAATACCTTTTTACTGTTCTTCATAAAATTGTATATGGAACTATGTAAGTTTTACTGTTTGTTACGATTCTTAGGTTAATTCGTGGATCGGATGATCATTACAAAATTTTGAAACTAGTACGCCAATTCGAACCTTGAAATACATATGTATATAGGAACAATTTCCATACTTATTTTAAATGCGGTCTCGACTGACAGTTACTATACGCTGGTGTGGCTTTAATAAAAGTAAATAAATTGTTCCCGTCGCGAAGCAACTCGCCATTTGATAAAACTTGGACTAGACCAGACTTTCTTCTGGCATCTGGTTCCTAATTATTTATAACTTATTGTCATATATATATATTTGTTTGTAGGAAATAAGTACATTGACGTAATAATTTGATATTTATGAATATCGGTACCTAATTATTTCCTGTGTGATGTTAAATAAAGAATACTAAGTGCCACCACTATACTATCTAATTTTATTCAGTAGCTTTCGTAAGAGAGAGACTATCATCATCATCAGCCTTTAACAGTCTACTGCTGGACTAGGCCTCTCCTTTGAAAGGAGGAATTGGCCTACTATACCACGCTGGCCAGACGGGTTGGTATAGGGTTTGTATGAAGTTTTCCTTCTCTTACAGTGCCGTTCTCTGCATAATATTGTTACGGACGGGGTAACGGGATTGGAAGGAAACACCGAGTAGCACTGATGACACTTTATTCGACTTCACACACGACGCGCCGTTTAATTTCGACGCGGACAGCACCAACACTAGCGTCTGTTGCACTACACTTTTCACTGCACTTCACTGCACTTTACTTTCACTTCACTTTATTTTACTACTTCTTCTTTCTTCCTTTTACTTCTTCCTTTTCTTCTTCACTTTACCACTTTTCAACTTAAACTGGCGCTCAGCGCGTCTACACCGCCTTATATACCCCTAGGAATGTTCTAGATTCACTAATTTCGATTGTCATTTCATAATTCAATGACGACCGGTTGGCGCAGCGGGAGTGTAAGCAACTGCCACGCCGAAGGTCGCGGGTTCGATTCCCGCTCAAGTCAAACATTTGTTTGCGTGAACATGGATGTTTGTCTTGGTCTGGGTGTTTCTATGTATAATATGTATGTATTTACAAAAAAAAAAGTATATATGTATGTTTATCCATTATCTAGTACCCATAGTACAAGCTCTGCTTAGTTTGGGACTAGATGGTGTTGTGTGAATGTGGTAGAATATTATTATTATTATATTATTATTATTATTATTGTTTTTCTATCTCCTGTCTCTTTCTAACCTTTCCATTCCTTCCTGAAGTTTCTAGAATTTTCTAATCTTTATTCGAAATATTTAAATTTGTTTTTCCATCTCCTGTCTCTTTTAAACCTTTCCATTCCTTCCTAAAGTTTCTAGAATTTTCTAATTTTTACTCGAAATATTTAAATAATCTTTTTTTTAATATTTGCCAAATATTCATAAACATTTTCCAAATTTCATAAAAACCATAATCCACTTAACTGTTATGACTGGGATTTGAACCCACGCTATCAGAACGTGAGCGGAATGTGTTATCCGCACGGCCAATGCCTTGTTGTCAATGACTTGTAAATTTGGCGAATACTTGACAGAATGTATACGTCATCGAACTAAAAACTCATTTCCAAATAATAAAATAGTCTTCAAACCTCTTTGCTAATTATTGTGTTTCGGGACGACGGTTTGACATGACACTGGCCGTCACAATATGCTCCCTCTGTCGGATCTTACGACACCCATGGGTTGATATGGGGTGGTGACAATCTGTATTCTTAATCCATCACCACTCGGACATACACTATATAAAATAAATGAAGCGAATAATATTTTTGAAAAAAACCGCAAACTCAACACAAATCCCTATAATTTTAAGGAGAGAATTAGGGAGAAGTTATTTTTATACAATTATATTGGTACTTGGTACTTGGTAGCACGGCCTGTTTCCGCAACTCCACGTCCTGGCGTGTATTTTGCGTGTGGGTGGGAATGGTGTTATCATTCGAGCCACCCCAGCTCTTCGAGGAAAGCCAGCAGACTCTTGATGTGCTGTGTCTGGTCGGGTACTGTTGCCTATACTGTGAGACCTCGAGGCTGTCGAGGAGCAGGTGGGCTGACGTCTCGTCTGCTGCCATACAGGCTCTGCACAGCGGGCTGTCGGCGATACCTATAGCAAATAGGTGCTTATGAAAGGATCCGTGTCCTCTGTAGGCAGCCGTAACTGTCCGTAGTTGTTGTTTGGACAGCCGGAGCACTTGTTTGGCTATCTTACCGTCTGCTGCGGGAAGAGCCTCCTTGGCCTGCCTTCATGTTTCAATACCAATTCAGGACTGGTTGTGCTGGCTTCTGGTTCTATTTCTTATCAGATTGCGATAAAAACTAGAAGGGAGGGAAATAATGGGTTCGGGTCCCACCGCCTCTAAAGTGGCCTCTCTTCTGGCAAGTACATCGGCTGCGTCATTCCCTCTTGAGCCACTGTGGCCCTTGATCCATTGCAGTGTTAGTTTATTTAGTTTACCTACCTCTGTTAGTATCTGGTGGCACTCAAGTGTAAGTGCCGAGGGAATAATATAGCTTTTGAGGGTTGAGAGGACAGCCTTTGTATCTGAGAGGATCCTAATGGATGGTTTTCTTACCTCAGGTGCCATGATTGCTGTGGCAGCTAGGATTATGCCGAAACATTTGGCCTGGTAGACCGTGTTATAGGCTCCCAGCGGTGCTGCGATGTTGATATTTAGGTCCTCGGAGAGTACTTCTGAACCCGTACCTGTATCCGTCTTAGACCCATCTGTGAAAATCGTGAGCTCGTTGTGATTAACCGCTCCTCCGTGTAGATCCTTGTACTATTGGATTTTGTATTTCTTGTCAAACACAAAGTGTTTTCGTATTCGGTCGCCGATGGCTTGTGTTAGAGGAACTTCTTTGAAGAGTGTATTTAAGTTGCTGGTGTGCGGTGAATTGGTGTATTTCCAGAGCTTTAGAGCTCTTAGCTGAACCGCCGACATCGTTGCTTCCTGTTGTATGAACAGGCGCAATGGAGACAGATCCAGCAACACTTCGAGTGCCGCTGTAGGTGTGGTTTTCATGCAACCCGTGGCCGCTAGGCATGCAAGTCTTTGAAGCCTTTGAAGCTTGTTGGCAGCCGTTTTTTGGTTGGTACGGGGACACGACAATACTGCGCCGTAGCTTACCATCGGACTTATTATTTTCTTATAGAGCCGTAAGACAATTTTGGGGCATAAGCCCCAAAATTGTCTGCATTTGCCCTTTGCCTATCATCTTCTTGCACTACCAGAAGACGATGCTGGCATTTAAAATTAGGTATATTATGTCACATGTTTCTTAATTCACAGGTATTTTGCTGGTGCTTGTAAACCACTTGGCAATATGGCAGCATGACACGTTGTTTCATCCACATCATACTTTCGGCAGCACCACGTACCATTACATGGATGGCGATACAGTTGATTTATCATGCGTCCATATATCGATACAAAACACTAAAAACGTGAGAATAAACTATTTCTTTTTAGGTGAGTACTTCAGCTACTTAATATAAAATACTAGAGGAGGCATACAGCTACCCGAACTTTTATTTTTAAATTAGCCATTTTTGCCCAATCTCATGAGAATATCGGAAAATCTTTTCAGTGCGCTTTCACAGTCCCCAAGGAAAATACATGCCAAATTTCAGCTTCTTGTGCCCAATAATTTTGGCTGTGCGTTGTATGTCAGTCAGGAACAGAAGAACTTAATATAATTATACAGATTGTTATTTTAACTACACGGCTCGCTCTTAGGTAATAGGGGCTGTATCACTATAAGACAAAAAAAGATTTGACGATATAAAACACATATCGCCGACTCCAATTTGGAACAATCATATTCTTCCATGGGCACTTTGCAAACATGAAGCAACGTGACGATCACGGGGTCCGCTTACTAGTCTAACCAGATTTGATTGAATATTGTTTTTTCTTCAGAGTAACTGCCTGCCTGACCTCTGCAACCCAAAGCGGTAACAATATTCCATGCTTTAGACCAGCGTCTATTTATTCAGGTACTGACTTCTAGTAACACCTGTCAAAGATATTGATGACAGCCGGGACCAGGCAGCAAGCAGTAATTAACAATTTAATACGCACTTAACTTTGATAAGTCGGTGGTGCACGTCGAAGATTGGAAATCGATACCCTCTGCATAGCAGTCTGTTGGTATCTCCACTAGGCTATCGCTGCCTCTCGAGTTTATCACTATACGGAACAACTAAACTAATTTTGCCAGGATAGAAATGTTCTAGTATACAAAAGGTCAGACTCAAACGAGGAAGGAAGAAAGGCAGTCGGCAAATAAATTATGAAAACAATGATTTCAAATGAATAACTGAGTAAATTTGTCACAGGTATGTCAACAATCGGTATGAGTCATCTCGGCGTGGGCTTGCGTACCACCTTGCATCCAGAAAACGACCGCACCAACGTAAGCTGCACATATGCCGGTTATCAGTATCAAGTTACGGTGAACATTACATTAATTATGCAAAAGATATACAGAGGTAAATTTACTTGAATACTAATATTATAAAGATTTTGTTTGTTTGTTCAGGTCAGGTCCGATTAGAGTAATTATTTTTGTGTTAAATAGACCATTTATCAAAGAAAGCTGTAGTCTATATGTACAACATTAGACTATGATTTACTGGTAATGGTACGAACCAGTTGCTCTAAATAACGCGGGTGTGACCGCGGGCTTATCAAATATATACTAATAAAATCAGCAGTCATGGAGACCGTCTTATTCAAGTAGTGGATTTAAAGATATGTCATATAAAATATATCTACCAACTTGCTCTCTATATCTTATATTTTTCTGTCATCGTCTATTTACTAGATACATATAAACATGTGTGTAAAATTGAAAATAAGGGACATTCATCGCGTTTTTACATCTTATAATAATTTGGTCAGTATTGATAGTTAACTATACGTGTTTCGGGGTTGGGTATCTCTATCACTACCGCTCCACGCCTACGCTTTTTTAAATCGACGGCCGAACCTGCGGCGGTGTTCGTTGAAAGCATCTGCATCGATGATAAGCTCGCGTGGGGCCGCCCAAACCCCGTAGAGCGCCGGAGCAGTGACAGAACGATGCTTGCTGCATGCTGCTTTTCAAGTATTATGGACATGAAATTTATGCCTGAAGATGATTCGGACTAACAAAATTATGAGTTTCGAATTTATGATAAGTGAGTGTATGCCAAACAACTTTCTGCAAAATGGAGATTATGCTATGCGTTGTTATGCAAAATAATATTATGACGAAAAAAGTTCTGCTTTAAAAGGTAGACCCTCCAAATTGTCAGGCCTGAACATTTTTTTTCAGGGTCATTAAACTAGTGGATTTCATACGAGAATAGTTAAAAATGCCAGAACTTTGGATGGTGCTTAGATGCCTTTCACTTCACATAATTGATTACCGTAAGACAAGTGGAAGTCAATTTGTCACATAAATAAAACTGTCCATGTGATTTTCTTTTCAGGGGTCTTATACTTAAATATCAATAACCATCCCGTGATGCTAAGAAGTGATATGCCACGTTTTGATGTATTTTATTACAAGGACGAAATTCTGAAAATGGAGTGTAAAACAAATAGCGATAACATTTCATTCCGGACGTATAAAACTTTTAATTATGAGAGGAAAGTGGCAAGTAAGTCCAAAATCATTATATTTTAGCATAATTACGCAAAATGCCAATATCAATGGCCACGTAATAATCTAGGCATATATAATATTATAAAATGATATCCCCCTCTTTTCCTGTCCGTCTGTGTGAACGCCATAAACTTAAAAACTAGGAACCGATTTTTTGTACGGGTACATCAATAATCTTAATATATAAAATCCTTGCGTTACTGACTGACTGACAGACACGCTACAGCCGAAACTATTGGGCGCAGGAAGCTGAAATTTGGCATGTATTTTACTTGGGGACCGTAGGGGTGCACTAAGAAGGGATTTCCCGAAACTCCCACGGAATCGGCCAAAACGGGTAAATTTAAAAAAAAATGCAGGCTTAGCTGCTGGCGTCCTCTAGTACATTATAAGTAGTAGTGTCTTTGAACGACATAGTAAAGAATTGTGTGATAAGAGAGTGTTGTGGGGTAAAAGAAGATGTACTTAGTGACAACCATTGAGAAAGGTATGCTTAGATGGTTTGGACACATGGAGAGGATGGATGACGAAAGACTGACCAAGAACTTATATAAGTCATGATGAATGGTACAGGAGGAAGGGGAAGACCTAGACGGACGTTCTCTGACCAGATTGGAGACATCCTAAAAAAAGGACAGGTTAGAAGTACCCTTAACCGAAGAGCATACACGAGAAATTTGATGGGAGTGAATGAAGCAAGAGAGATATGTCAGGTTCGTTGCATATGGCGTTCCGAAGTCTCTGCCTACCCCTCCGGGAAACAGGCGTGAGTCTATGTATTTATGTATGTAAGTAGTATGAGCCCTCAGGAAGGTTTAGGTATATAATTTACGCGGGCGGAGCCGCAGGCGAAGTCTAGTCATCATATATTTAAAATTACGTGACTTACTTAAGTAATCATCACCGCAGCCGCAGAGCCCAAACTACTAAAGCTAGAAACTTAAAATTTGTACAGCGGGTTCCGTTTATGAATAAGGCACACACTACTACTATGAAGATTTTTTTTGAGATAAGATCCCAAAGCGAATAAAATTTAGGTTAAAATTTATGGCAGGCGAAACCGCGAGCGACTCCTAGTTTAACATAAAGGCTGGTGTTAAGATCGATGGTATGTTGTTGTAAATAATATATAATAAAATTTATTTTTCACACTAGAAAAACATGTATGTTATTATCTATGTTACATCCGCAGCAAAGTTGATAAACCTTAAAGAATATCTACATGTTTTAACAAGTTGGTAAATTGTCCATACAATTAAGTAAATTATATTAATTATTTATACTTACTCGGAATAAAGATGGTGGGGCGTCAGAATACCCTATCCTACAACTTTTGCTGTTTTAATTTTGGATCATGCAAACTTGTTTAAGTACAATCAAACGAGTCGGCGCTGGACCAGTTTGAAAGATATCCCTTGGCTCGCTCATAGAGTCGAGGCACACTAGAAACTGGTTTTGTATACGAGTGTCAATGTGCATGTAAAGTAGCACTGGAAGCGACAATGTCTTGCTGAGCGATTCTCGCCCTTATGGTGGTCGAGCGGGAATTTGTTCGACTGTACATCGTGATAAGTGTCACTTATCTAATCGTTTTCTAATCTTTAAGTGACTCCGCTGACAAGCCTGACAATTAATCCACATACCTATAAATCGTTTAAATATGTGGCATTAAACAAGACTACTATGAATTCACTGCCCCCACTACGCTCTGTGGATATTCATTTTCTACTATTACCTTACAACCTTATTGGTGAGTATTCATTTTATTTTTAAAGTACACTCCCGCTCTGGGTGAAAGTCTTGTGCCGCGGGGGACATAATTAAAATTTACTCAACAGTCACAAAGAACACCCAGACGAAACGACATTATTTCGAATTTCGGGATCACTCAGTGTTGTCTAGTGTAGGGTTCGAAGCGGCAACACTGAGATATACAGCAAAACGACCGCTAAGGCTTCGTTCACACGGCATTGTACTGCACGTTTTTTTGCAGTATACGTCTTAACGTATAAATAGTGGCACATACATTCTCTATAGAACCATTCACATGACGCTTGTACTGCAAAAAATCGTACACCGTTTATACGTTTAAACGAATACTCAACGGACTTGTCAAGCAAATCGAATGAACTTTAACGTATTTGGCTTGCAGTGGCACATAGTATAGTTCTGACTCGTTCACACGGCACGATGTTCATACGTTTTTTATCGATTTAGTATTTATTTATTTTTTATTTATTTATATATTTAAGTTAAGGCTTACCAACTAAAAAACATACAGAGCATTGACTTCAGAAAATACAAAATACACATCATTTATATTGTATGCTTTTAAATTAAAGGTAGGCACAACATTGTAATGTATGTAATATGTTTTCAAAACTTTCAATAGACAACAGCCTGTTTCTTAATTTATAGGATGTACCCAAAACCTTCTGCTCTGTCGGCGGCGAAACGTTTGCGCCTTCGATTGTACCAATATAAAAGAACAACCAAGCGTGGTTCCATCACTGACGTCTATTCACAATCACAAGTCTGTGAAGACTGCGGCTATTCGTTTTTTACACGAAGGAAAATCTATCGTGTGAACACCCTAGTGGTTGTACGTTAAAAAAACGAATACAAAGAAAACGTGCAGTACAATGACGTGTGAACGAAGCCTAACAACTACGCCATCTGTGCAGTGAAATATTAGTTGCTACACGGTCAATTCAGGACTATCCAAGTAATATTAGACTGCCTATATTTGGCAACGAAAATGAATAAATGCAACATATCATTATTGTTCCGTTATCTCTATTGCACAGACTCTACGTACATAAAGTAAATGTACAAATATTAAAATCATCGAACCAGAGTTCAGTGGCGGATCCCAAGATCAAATATCTTGGGGGCGAGGTTAGAGTTATTTTGGTCTGGTTTGAACCTGGATGTTCTTTGGAAGAAAACTGACTTCTGCACGGAACTGTCCTTAGTAGGTAGGTACATGTTTTATAATAAAACCCAATAAGTATTGACACGACTGTACCTTTCCAGATACATCACTAAAGTTGAAAATATCAAACAACCGTACGTTGGTAACATTATATTCATATAGTGGGAATCAGTTAATTTTTCATGAATATCAAAAGGGTGACACTGTAACACTGAACTGTTCGACTATTACCAGGATAGTTCCAGATATGTATGGTTTTTATTTAGAATTTAACGCCACAGGTAAGATTATCATGATATTTCTCATCTATGAAGATTCTTATCCATAGACTGTCTCACTGTTCAACACGAGCCTCTTCTCAGTATTAAATATGAAGACAGACCAACAGCAAAAGCCTGAGGCATTAGTATCCACACGACTTAGATACAATTTTGAGGGATTTTATTAATAAATCTTTTTTGCGGTCTTCTCTTAACCATTTGACCTTTGAGTTCTTAAGCCGAGACGGTATGTAGGACTAACTAAAACCACCTAGGCTCCTAGTATCAACTTCCCTAATTTGTGGAGACACGTGAATCTTCCACAGAGAGTATGCGATCTCCCGCCGCGATATTGAAAATCCCCAAGACAGGAAAGCAGGGCCTAGCCGCTCCTATGTGCGATTTGTGCGGTGCACACAGACACCAGGGTAAAAAACCGCGCGACGGGTGAAATGCCAGCGATAATTAATAATATTACTTTGGAAAAAGTACCAAAAAAATGCGCTTCTTAGATTTCGCACACCCGCGCTGGATTGGATCGGCGCGGCACTGCAGGAAAGGCATCTCATGAAGTATTCAACGTCGCGTCGTTTCACCGTTTGTAACTTGAAATTACACATTTTTTTTTACATATGCGTAATTATTTATTATTTAGAATATCGCTGGTAACGTGAAACTGATCTAAGAAAGAGTCAGATTAAATTTTTCTTGTATGTAATAAATAGTGCCCCAAATACTTTCGTACATTTCACTTAAAACTTTCTATTTTCAGAGGAGGTAAATAAAAACTACATTATCAAAGATATGCAATTATCTGGAGCAGACAACAATACAAAGATAGAATGCAGATTATCGACAACTGCTATTCCAAGGCGCGATTATAGGTGCATTAGAGTGATCTTCCAAATGAGAACAGAATTGAATACCACACTTGGTAAGCTAATTCTTAAAAACTACAAAACTTATCCGTTCTAGTATGATAAATCATTATAAAATGAACCTGTTTGCGATAGGGTTAAAATATAGAAATGCAGAAGAACTCCTACCCGGGCCACAACGCCGCAATTTAGAATAAACTTCTGTGTCTGTTTAATAAGTATTTTTATTTCGGATCAAAATATGTAAATTCATAAGCTAGCGTCATAATCAGATTTGGTAGAATATTTGGCTCAATTTAACGCGACAGCAATATTTCATGGTTTACGCCAGTGTCAGTATAGAGACGGCTCAAAGCAGGTAATGTAACGACACCGCTCCAACCCAGGGATTAGTCTAATAAATTAAATTTCACCATTAAATCGTATGTCGTACCATTTCATTACGTCATTTACGTCAATATAAAATGCCAACAACGGGTTGTCCGTGCAGATAAGTACCCGTACCTACAGTGAGCAATGGATTTTAAAATGCTTTCAAATCTCATGCCTACGAGCACATTTAATTAATCAAAATAAAGATTATACTTAGATATACCACCCCTGGAATACAAAAATGAAGCCACTTTTACCTATACCTTTGTAGGAGTATTTCCAGAAATTGAAGAGCCTCCGTTGCCTGGCAATGATAATATGGTGCCCAAGTACAAATACGACACGCATTATTGTACTTAGAAACCTTCTGCCTATTTTAATTTTCTTTTTTTTTAATGTTAAAAAATATGTAAAATATCCAACACTACAATTATATATGATATTTACGTTCAAAAATTAATTTATAAAGATTCCAGGCCAGTTAAGATTGAAGAGTTCCCATACTGGATCTTGATGATGCTCGCAACCGTGATGTGCATCGCACTTCTGGTTGGCGCCGTTCTAAGCTGCAAGAAGTATCGAAGCCATCGTGTACAAAAAGTAAGCCAGAATATTTACGTTCATAGAAGTTACCTAATGAGTGGTCATATTCTTTTTAATTTTTCGGATTTATGTCTTCTGAACCTGTCTATAAAGGTTATCTGTAGAGATGGAGTCTGAGAATAACTTGACTGTAATTTAAAACAATCGTTGTCTTTTTAAAGGAAGTATTGCTATTTCAGCCAGCACGAAATAATGGAGCCATTGAAGATCTGCTGTGTGACAACTATGCTTCTGTGCCGCCGTCTTCTCACCAGGAAGCCCAGTACTCAAGAACCATCCCTCAGAAAAGTGATAGAGATACTCCCAGTGAACCACAATATTTAGAACTCTGCAATTTTGGATCGCACCCGATTACTCCAGTTTCTACAAGACAGGAAGGAATAAATTCTGACCTTACTTATGCAGTTCTTGATATCTCACAGTCGGACAGAGGTTTTAAGAGTTGTGAAGCGTCTCCTTACGCTGAAATACACTACAAGAGATAAATTCATTGTTTACCTTATTTCTACAAAAGGCGCGGAGAATACAGGACTGAATTCGACCACCGCATTTTACATGTTACGTATCTACTTAAAATTTCAAACTTTCAAGCGTAATTATTATAATGGTGTTGATTTTCAATTGGTTAAGATGGTGTGTACAATAATTCTTAGTAACGTTTCCATTAAAATAGCTAATAGCTAGGGAGCTGGCGAGCATAATTATATGATTCGTTCGTACTTCGTATTGATATGCATTAAAGCTCGGATGTTGGTCTCGCGGCATAAATGTGCGCGATTGGGAGGTCTCGGAATCGATCCCTGGTCGGGCAAAGTGTTATTAGGGTTTTCCGTTAGGAAATTCTCAGTAGCAGCACGGTGTCTGGTAATGTGCCCAGTACGGCAATAGGCTCGCCCCCTATTTCGTGGGACTAAAATAAATCTGCTGAAAAGTGGGTGTAGCAACCTCTGCCTACCTCTTCGGGGATATAGGCGTGAGACTATGTATGTACAAGTATGTATAATATGTAAAGCTCGGATATCTCTCTCTCTCTCTCTTCCATGCCTTATGATTATTTGGGGTCGGCTCTCCTAGTAACTCGTCGTGAGGACTGTCCCAGGTCGTCTCGGCTGATGCTTATGCCTTTTTCTTTAAATCTCGGATAAAAGCAGCAAAAATATATTTTCTTAATAGTGTTTATCATTCTACGCATACCAGCATGTTCGCTAGATGGCAGCAAATGTAAATCATTCATAATAAGAGTTTTCTCTTTATCATCCATTATGGTCCAATTATTCAATGATTACAAATGTTTTTAATAAATTCTATATTTTGTTCATCTTTAACGATACAAACTTCTTCAGAGCCTATTTTTCTACAAAATAAACTTATTTTTTGCACAAATGCGACTCGCGAAAAGTGCACCTTGAAATTAAGATTAATGTATAAAAGTCTTATATGTACCTGATCTAAATCATATTTTTCGCTCTCAATTTATCTAATATTTTCCCATCCATAAACATCATCTCAACTGTATAACGCGATTTCCTTGATATATCCACGGCTCTTGGTTGATCAGGCCAATTTTTTTTAGGTTTATTAAGATCCACGTTCCCTTTTAAAACTTCTTTTTCATTCATTTCATCAATCCTCTTCTTCTGTGCTCTAGTCGTCACATTCCTAACTTGTTCATGCATCTGCTTTAACCCATCTAAGGTCATACTAACTCTCGATTAATGTAAACAATTTTGTATTTATATTCCTCTAAAGCAAGTCTAAAGTTAAGTAGTCTATTAGAAGGATCTTTAATACCAAAAAGAAACACTAAAGGCTTGTGGTCCGTCATTAATGTAAAATTTCTGCCAATTGTATGTATTTTGCTTTTCATCATCATCAGCCTTTAACAGTCCACTGCTGGACTAGGCCTCTCCTTTGAAAGGAGGAATTGGCCTACTATACCACGCTGACCAAACGGGTTGGTATAGGGTTTGTGTCAAGTTTTCCTTCTCTTACAGTGTTGTTCTCTGCATAATATGCTCCCTAAGTCGGCTCTTACGACACCCATGGGATGATATAGGGTGATGACATTCCGTATTCTTAACCCGTCACCACACGGACAGATTTCGCTTTTACCTTGCTGTATTTTTGCTTTTGCTTCATAATGCCATTATTATGGATATTTTATTTTTATTATGTTCATCATCATCCTCCTAGCGTTATCCTAGTTTCAATCTGAGGTTCGCTTACTAGTCTAACCGGATCTGGCTGAATATTAGCTTTTCCACGGAGCGACTGCCTGTCTGACCTCCGTAACCCGAAGGGATAGCGATATTCCATGGTTTAGACTAGTGTCAGTTTATTTTAGAAGGTACTGACGCCCTATAACGAATGTCAAAGATCTTCATGACAACCGGGACCGACGGTTTAACGTGCTCTCCGAGGCACGGGACAAGCGATAATTAACAATTCAATACGCACATAACTCCGAAAAGTCATTAGAGCGCGCCGTGGATTCGGACCCGATACCTTCTGCATAGCAGTCTGTTGGTATCTCCACTAGGCTATCGCTGCCTTCTCTCCACTAGGCTATCGCTGCCTAGTAGAGAGAGTTTTATTTTTATTATGTTATAACTAAATATTATGAAATTCGTTCAGATTATGGTATTGACAGTAAAATTATTATTATTGTAATATTATTAGTTCATGTTGATGTTCCTAAAGATAAGATTGTCAATATGTGAGCACCATGTAGTCGCTTTCTTTTCTTTCTATTTTTTTATCATTGTCATGCAGTTATGTGTCGTCATGCTCACTTAAAAGTCTTGCTTATGGTAGCGTTGTGGGTCGGGTGGTTTGGTTCTCTAAAAAATGGTTGAGCTAAGCTATGGCTGAGTCACACGTCATACTCATGAACGGGTGCCGTCTGCCGGGACTGGTCGGCTCTGAACTGCTGCCGAAATTCGATCAAAGGATAGCTATATTCTAGTTTATAGTCGTCTCACATATTTATACTTTATTTTATATATTATTATTTTTAATTATATTGTCTGGACTTTAAAAGAGACTATGACCTCTGATTTTGTGTCGGATGTTTCTTCTCAGGGCAGTCGGTAAGGCCAGCCTCATCTAGCTTAATAAAAAAAAATGTATGACTTTGTTTAAGTGTTTGTAATGAACCTATGAACAAATAAATGATTTGACTTTTTCTTAGACATATGTAAATAAATATATAGGTACCCAAGTAATAAATATGTACGTAAAATATATATAAATGTTACGATACTTCTGCCAACTTAGCCAATAAAAGCTACTTTGTCTTAAAGCAGTACCTAGTGGTGGACGTCCTGATTTTGAGAGGAAGGTTATTCCAAAGAAGAATAGCTTGAGTAGGAAAAGAAGAGTGGATGAAAGAAGATCTATGTGAAGGTCAAAGAAGGAGAAGGTTATCAGATGAACGAAGGTTACGATCGTGGTTGTTGCATAAGTACTGAAAGTAAGAACTTAAACATTTGGGAGTATTGGGAGAAATGAGGATAGAATAGAGAGTAGTGAGAGCACGCAGACTGCGTATTTGACCAATAGGAAGCCACTTCAAATGGGAACGATAAGTAGAAACGTGGTAATACTTGCGAAGATTGAAAATAAATCGAATGCAGTTATTGAGAAGACGGTCAAGTTTGTTAAGAAGATCTGCATTCAGGTCATAGTAGCATACATCACCATAGTCGATCAAGGGAAATACCACGGAAATACCAAAGATGGACACAAGCATTGTCTTAGTTTTGGGTGGTCGGAAGTTTCTTAGGCGATTGATAGCACGTAGAGTACCCGTAATATTTTTGCTGGTTTTAGTGACGTGGTTTCGCCAGCTGAACGTGCAGTCCATATGTAGGCCAAGGTTTTTGACTACTGGGCACATAGCTATGACTAACTGCCGCGCGCTTCGTTCGCGTGGAAGTTGAAAGTAAAATTCCCCCGTTTTTGGAACATTTTCCATTACTGCTCTGCTCCTATTAGTCATAGCGTGATGATATATAACCTAGCCTTCCTCAATAAATGAGCTATCTAGCAATGAAAGAATTTTTCAAATCGGACCAGTAGTTCCGGCGATTAGCGCGTTCAACCAAACAAACAAACAAACTCTTCAGCTTTATATTTTAGTATAGATGTTACCATCATAAACTAGTGGTGGCAAGGTTGAGACGTCTAATATTTTAATAGCCCATTGGCTACCAATTCAATTGCTTGGCATTTGCTAGGATTTACACACAATCCAAACTTGTCTGACCAGCTCTGTATGGCGCTTAGAAATCTTAACTTCCTGAATTGCGCATGCGACGTCCTCAATGGATGCCTGATTTAAGTATTGAATCTGGGACCTATCCTGATAAACTTAAACCTACTATGACTAAACCTTTATTCAAAAAAGTCGATACGTAAGACATTTAAAATTATGGCATGCATAGCATGCATAGCATGCATAGTATGCACAGCATAGCATGCACAGTATAGCATGCAAAGCATAGCATGCACAGCGTGCATAGCATAGCGTGCATAGCATAGCCTGAGAAGCATAGCGTGCGTAGCATAGCGTGCGTAGCATAGCGAGCGTAGCATAGCGTGCATATATTGTTTGTGGCTCTAGAGGGAATGACGCAGCCGACGTACTTGCCAGAAGAGGGGCCACTTTAGAGGTGGTGGGACCCGAGCCCATTATTCCCCTCCCTTCTGGATTTTATCGCAACCTGGTAAGAAATAGGACCAGGACCCAACACAACCAGTCCTGGATTGGTATTGAAACATGTAGGCAGGCCAAGGAGGCTCTTCCCGCAGTAGACGGTAAGATAGCTAAACAAATCCTCCGGCTGTCCAAACAACAACTGCGGACAGTCACGGCCACCTACACAGGACACGGATTCCTTAATAAACACCTATTTACTTTAGGCATCACCGACAGCCCGCTGTGCAGGGCCTGTATGGCAGCAGACGAGACGGCAGCCCACCTGCTCCTCGACTGCCCTGAGGTCGCACAGTACAGGCAGCAGTACCTGACAAGACACAGCACCCTGAGGGAAGCAGTGGGCCACATCAAGAGTCTGCTGGCCTTCCTCGAAGAGCTGGGATGGCTGGAATGACGACACCATTCCCACCCGCACGCAAAATACACGCCAAGACGTGGAGTTGCGGAAACAGCCCGTGCCATCAAGTATCAAGTATCAAGTATAGCGTGCATAGCATAGCGTGCATAGCACAGCGTGCATAGCACAGCGTGCATAGCACAGCGTGCATAGTACAATAGAGGAAGATTCCTGTGATTTTAATGAAGAGACCAATGATGCAGCCACATTTGAACAATTTATAAACATCCAGCAAGAAGAAGAGGAAGAAGAAGAAATCGAAGAAGACATGACTGTTGAGTAGACTTTTAAGAGTATGAATCTGATTAAAATATCTAAAGAAATCAAAACAATAGTTAACCCAATAATCAATAGCAAAATCAATAATCAATATCAATAATAAGGTAATATCTAGAATTTGACGGGTATTGTTCCCTTAAATTATCCTAAAATTGTCATGAGAGTTAGTAAAATAGGCCTACAGAGGAAACCACGGTAAAAAAAAACGCGTCGAGTACACTACCTCACAGGACAGGTGACGTGGAAATGTGTGTATATCATGTATGATGTGACTCTTAGAATCGCGATATCTCAGGAATGGTTATTCTTAGGAAAAAATCATTGAAACCATTTTTGTAGAAAATTTTAAGATCTACAACTTTGGTTGAGGTTTTATTTTGGCAAAACTTACCGTTTTCGAGAAAATACCTAAAATTTTGACATTTGAGCCCGAATAACTTTTGTAGCACACATAGGATCGATGGGGACTTTTAAGACTTTATTTGTAATGGTAAACCCTAGCTCTCTACCAATATTTGGCTCTCCGGCAATTTTTGTTATTTGAAATGTCTATATTGACCGGACTATTAAAAGAGATTTTAATTTAAACGTTAACGAGCACATACAGTTATTGAGATGTCGATAGCAGACAGAGACAAGTGAGATGTGTTATTATTTAAGACCCAACTACATAATAATATAACCTGTTTACAAGGTAAGTTACTGTGGTCATTATGCGAGACCCATTTCACCTAATAATGCCATTATCAATGCCATTATTTACTCTGTGACGTTGCGTTTACAAATATAGCTCTAATAGTACCCCTTAAACCAATGTCATAAGTACAAACTTAGAAGTAGTTACTAAACAGATGGTAGATGGAGGATTTTGGTATGAATTGGTGTGCTTTAGTCCTACAATTACTGTGGACAAGTTTTATCACTGTGGTGAACTTCTAAAACGGATATAAAATACATTTTTATTTTTGAATCTTTTTATCGTTTTACTTACTATTCTGGCTTATATCCAATAAAACAACTAATCTAGATAGCCATTTTAAAATAAATCACATATTATTGTATCATTCATTAGAAAGCACAGTTTCAATACTATGTATTATAAACATAAATCTTTATTTGGCTATAAATAACTAACATAATTATCATCAATTTATAATAAATAGTGTTGCCCAAATTCAGTCTTGGTCTTGCAGTCTTGGTCTTGTTCTTGCGTTTTTGCAAGACCAAGACCAAGAACAAGACCGCGTATTTTTAGCAAGACCAAGACCAAGACTGATCGTGCAAGACTTGAGCAAGAACAAGACTAAGCCTGCAAGACTCTTGCGTCTTGCAGCTAGGACTTAGCGCTATTTCACGGAGTAGTTAGGTGTAACAGTTCGGTGTATAGGTACGCTTAGGAATTCTATGAGACGCAAAAAACTGTATCAAAGAATATGAAAAACTGGACCTATGCGCATTACTTTGTATTAATTCTTGGTCAAAAGAATTGATATAAAGTAACATAACCTAATGATAAAGCTGTTGTGTACTGTTATGTTTGATTTGTGTTGTATTTTATTTTTTATTGAAATAAATGATAAATCGTAAAACTCTTTTATTAAATTTCATATAAGTTGAGGGTTCAATCTCTTTCTAGACAGATATTGTTCTTTAAAATACAGTCAAGTTATTGTAATTAATTTGTTTTTTTTTACATGTTTTAGCAAATGTAAGCTTATAAATCATAAATGTTTATTAAGAAACAGTTACTTCCATGGAAAACGACATATAGGTCAGTTGATTTTTCGAACTTCTTATCAAATCTTCAGTTATTTATTAATCTGCTTGATCTTTACTATGGCTGTGTTAATTCAAGCTCACAATGTTCCAATTCTAATACGTTTTTCTAAGATTTAAAAACTTTAATAAATAGTAATAGACTGATAGGTAATTGCAAGACTTGCAAGACTCTTGCTGCAAGACCAAGACCAAGACCAAGACTGGGAGCGCAATACCAAGACCAAGACCAAGACCAGGTGTATTGGCGCAAGACCAAGACCAAGACTGGCTAAGTCTCGTCTTGTTCTTGCATTTGGGCAACACTAATAATAAACTATTATAATGCATTATAATTGTATGTAGGTAAAGGCATGAAAGGACATAATGGTTTTAAAAAGGAATTAAGGCATGTGTACCCCAATTCCATTCATGCTCTAAAATCCCACTTAATTCTGCTGCTGGTAATCGTATCTCTTCGCGTTGATTTCTTGCCCAGCCATATATATACCATATTACGCACATAATATGTGCGCAGCATCCGACCGTGCGCCTATAACTCAGTCAATAATAATATATGAATACTAAGTTCTAGATCTTACTTACCTAGTTAAGTGCGTATTAAATAATTAACTATCGCTTGACCCGTGCCTCGGAGAGCACGTTAAGCCGTCAATCCTTAAGCGCGACTATGCAATTGTTGCCGCTCAAAGCAAAGCGCCCATGCCGGCAAATCGGCATGATAAAAATGGGCGTATACAGAAGGTTTGTGTGCCCCCCGGTAAAGACATGGAACGGTCATTCCCAGAAAGAACAACGTGTGACAAGGACGGTTTCATCGAGGTGGAGAAAAAGAAGAAGCCATCGTGCCGTAACCTTTGTGGAACCGGATTAGCAGGATCTAATATGCTACTACGTCCCGCAGTACCAACCACACAGTTGTATGTATCCCTTTTGCATCACACCACAAAGGACGAGGAGGTCGTGGGGTATATGCGCCTGACGTCCTACTGGACTTTGAGAATCGAGAGATAAGTCACCCCATAACACGAACTTTAAGTCGTACGTGGTGCAGGTGCTGACTCATCATCTTCAGGCGTTCCTCGAGGAAAAGTTCTGGCTGAAGGGTGTTGTCTACCGGCGTTTTTATGGACGATTACGCAACAACAAACAGCGAAACACGGCACTGTAAACAACACCTGTGCATTATGTTATGATATTAATTATTAAACATTTTTATTGTTATGTACATATGTTAGTCTGTAAGGTATATATCTTGTAACGTTGTTGCTACTTTGATGTGGTTAAATGAAAATCGTGGTTTTATTTACAAACAAAAATCTGTTTAATTTATTAAAGAATTTAAAACAACCTTTAGCAAATGTTTAATTGAAAATTATGAAGGAAATTCTAGAACAGTTACAGAGATAGAACCAGGGTCGCGTGATTCGGCGTAGTCTTCGGGAATCTTGGGAATCAGTTTCCGGCGTCGCTCAGGAAGAACACCTAATGTACTTAGCTTTGTCCGCCGTCCAGCCGATGAAAAGGGCCGAGCGCTCCAACGCCTCGGTATTTATTGGAGCCCGAAGTGTGGTGTCTGAGGTGAGGGGGCCAGCAGCCCGCTAAGTGGAATGGGCGGATGGTCGCGACGTCACACACTCCCCCCATTAGGCCAGAATTTTCCGGAAGGGAAAATTCTGGCTGGTAGGCGGCAACTGCATTCCGGAACCCTGAAACAGATGAGTGGTGGTGTCAGTAGGCTAAGTACAAAGCAACTACTAACCCTGAAAGAAAAAAACAAGGTATAACCCTCGACCATTCATACGTCACCAAGCGTTGAACGTTCCCATTACCTGACATTCATCCCATACAAAAAGCCTCACACACAATCATACGTGTGAAAAAAGCCTACATTCATTCCCAATGCGAGTCGTATTCTAAATAATATAGGACGCGCGAAGAGGTATTATACATGAGGTTTAGAGTAAATAGCCACCAAGCCTAGGTTGCTAGGCACCACCTGACAACACGGATTCGATAAGTGAAAAGTAAAAAGAAAATGTATATATCGTAAACTAATAATATTACGACCAGTTGGTAATATCACAAGCAAATTGCTCATTAACACGCTCGATGCGAATTGAAAAAGCAAAATCTGTTCATTATAATTAAGTAAACAATATGGTAATGGAAAGTTTTGTGCCGAGCGATCGGCTCAGGTAAACAAGTGAGTCATCACCGCGCGCGTGGCGCCGCGCCGCATTCCATTGCAGCGATACAGCGACAAACAACAACTTTCCGAACATGATAGAAAGCCATTAACGGCAAATACACAATTCGGAATAGGTTGTAATGAATAATATATCACCGCAGGAGACAATCGATGACATAGTATACACAACCATAGCTGAAAAAAAAACACAGGCGGGAATCGAACCAACAGACCGATCAGACAACAATTTTTTAACCACTGAGCCATGAGGGAAAAAATATTTTTTACATTACGATTAGTCATTACTAAAGCTATATGTAACAATATATTTGCGTACATATTTAAGCTGTAAT
This sequence comes from Euclidia mi, assembly GCA_944739405.2. NCBI lineage: Eukaryota > Metazoa > Arthropoda > Insecta > Lepidoptera > Erebidae > Euclidia > Euclidia mi. Next base: position 20,761,498 of record OX123200.2, read on the forward strand.
TTGAAGTTAAAGATTTTTATAATATTTGTAAGAAAATGTGAAGTTATTTTTGTGATTAGATCATGTGTGATAAGCATTAATTATTTTATTTTTAAACATTGTAGTGAGTTAATTTAAGATCTTTTATATGGAAATAACCTAGGGGATTTCGTCTGGAAAGCCATATCTGATAGTTAGATAATTGTTAGATATTTAGATAGTAGTTAGATAAACAAGAGGAGATTTATTGCAACGATCTTACATTCAATAACTTCTGCGACAATTTTTAACTGAAATATTTATTCATGTTTTATGTTAGCATGTTTATATAAATCGTTAACACAACACAATGCGCCATCTTGTGAGCTCCAACTCAGAAACAATAGCACTATTGTTGGCTTTTACAAATAATGTAGGTAATTATAACTTTGTATACTTATGTATCTTGCATTTTTGTTAATGAAACTGTACCCAATCGTTTATAAACATATTTATGCTGCAATAGAATAAGATTTAATTATTTTATTCAGCTTTTAGGTTTAAAATAGACGATGGTGAAATACGAAATGGGATTTTCTTAAACTTGTACATCAATGAATTTACTTTAGTTATTAAAGTATATAAATTATTGATTTCATTTATGTGTAAATAGCCACTTTAGTTATTCAAGTATAGAAGTTATTGATTTAATTTGTGTAAATACCCACTAGTTATGCTAAGTTTCAATTCCACTGTAAATAAGTGATTCCAATAATTGAATTTGATATAATATTTGCGTAAACACAAGAACACATTATAAGCCAGCACTATTTAAAATGGTTAAGTATAACCTGATGTATAGCATTTTGTAAAAAGGAACATGTTACATATTCATAATTATTTTTACGGCCGTCAGCGGTTTAATTTTGGCATTTATTTATCATTACATGTTTTCTATATTTTATAAGAAGGTTAAGAAACCACACATTGCAACAACAATCATTATCAAAGTAAGAAAAATTACAAAAAAAAATTCAACAACTGCGACGCAGGAATTTTAAACGTTTGAGTTCACAAGGAACAGTAAATGCATAAATAGATGCATTTGCAAATAACATACCAATAGGCAGTAACAAGAAGATAAAATCGAAGACCAAAAACAACGGTTGTAGAAAAATAAACATTTAACAAAAAGAACAACCAATAATTCTACGATAATATTCGTATTTTTATACAAAATAGAGCAAGATTAAATTTGTTCATTATTGTCAATGAGCAACCTGCGTGTGACACGTGTACCTTTGATTAACAAAAATGACCGCGGAAATCTAGCAAAATACCTAGTATCTAACACGCTAGCATCTTTAGGTACGTTCAATTACAATCAATCCAACTATGGTAGGTACACGTGGAGTAATAAAGATGCCACTTTCTTAGTAAGAAAGAAAATAATATTTAATTTTAAAAGATAATCGCTGTAGTAGGCGGTAAAAGTATTTAATAATACCGACTATATAGGAATATAATTGTATCGCCGTACAAAACCACAAGCAGAAGGTTATAGTAGAAAGATGAAAAGAAATGTAAAAGAGAAGGGTGTGAATTCGTTCCTTAAGTCAGAAAAGGCAGTAATTATTAGCAATAATGACCAGTAGCAATTAATTACCGTAGTAGGCAATTAAAAAAGCTATCGCAAATCATGCGATCCACGAATGTGACCTTAGCACGTCTTTAGAGGACGCGAGGCCTTAAATCGTAAGACAAAGAATGCGATCGATGAATGTGATCTTAGCGCATCTTTAGAGGATACGAGGTCGCAAACCGAACGATTATAACTTGTTACTTATGCGGTTGATACACAATTAATTATCATACGCGGCAACAGAAAATAGTTATAATATAAAAAGGCTTACCAAGCGTAGTAAGAAAAAATAAACACCACTAAAACAATATAACACTGCTTTGGAACGAATTTACACATACACAGTAAAAAAAAATTAAAAAGACTTACTGAAAACGGATTCCCAAAAAACCCTACCTATTTATGCTGGTTGGCGCCACTGTAACGTGGTTGACCGACCTGCTGAATCGACGCCTGGGCCCTCAAACCTAGTACCGACTCCAAGGAAGAAAAATTAATGGACCTTAATTCACGTCTGAAACGAAAAATTGCAGAAAAAAATAGGGTTTTAAGAAATTTAAAGGAAAAAACCAAAAGGAAGACTAAACGAATTCTTACTTTACAAGAGGTTGTCAAAGAATTAAATGACAGGCCAGGGCTTTAAAATCATCGCAATGATGTTGAGGTGGCGTGCCGCAACAATTTACTGCAAAAAATAGTAAATAGGGTAAATGGAAGAGCCACAAGAAAAATCAGTCGCACGGCTGAATACGACTAAGAGCTTAAGAAATTGGCTTTAACTATACATTTTTATAGTCCTAGGAGTTATGCATAGACTAATGATTGGTATCGCTCTGCTCTACTAGACGGAGCCCTCATACTTGTAAAATGAGGCAGGAAAAACCATGCCAGCTGGCATGGTTGAGCCTGTCATACTGACAGCCGTATACCTATCCACCAAATGAATTACGGAAATAATTCGCTGTACAATGCCAATTTGCGCTTTTATCCTGAGTAAAAATAACTTATCAAAAAATAAGAAGGTCTCTGGTATCACATACTATCTGTAAAATAAGAATAATTTTGAAATTTCAACATAAAATTACAAAAAAACCGAAAACGCCATTCAGTGTTGCTGCTAGTACAAGTATCAATTTCCCCACAGTTGAGATTTTTATTATGTGAATCTATAGTTATTGTATTTCGTTATATTTTACTATTTCTTTTATCTAACCTATTTATTATATATTTTACCTTTTTCTATATTATTTAATGTGTATACCTTTACAAATAATGTTAGTTGTTAGAAACTGAACATCTTTCCCAAGAAACATGGTTTACCTAATTATATGTGTAATTAAGTGTGTACGATTATTGTTTTATTAAAAGTAGTTTTCACGACTATTCATGTTAAATTAATAATGTCTGACTAAAAACATATAGACTAGTAGCATGGAAATAAAAAACACTATTTTGGAAACACCTTATTTCCTCTATGGTTATTTCTAATAATAATTTGATTATTGCAAAATACTATTAGTATATAAAACAAACCATCATAGTAAAATGAGGCCTAATCATTGGATAATATACCCACCATTATTCTCATAAAGGAACTTACGCGGTACGCCTAACCTATACACAAATATATTGATGCTTTTAATGAATTGTAATTTTAAGAATTTTCTTAACTGATTTTGAGACCAATAACTTATCCACTAGACCACAGGATAAAATATTTTCCCATTTACTCGGGTAACTGTTGAGAAGCTGACAACACAAGTGTTCACGCATGCGTCTTGTTCCTTTTGTTTGACACACACTGTCATAATGAGTTGCCTCATTTACGGAGCTATTTTTCTTAGGCAGCGCGGAGTCTAGTATAGCGAAGCGATACCAATCATTTGTCTAAGGAGTTATGTTTACACTAGAGATAAATTCGACTTATGTTTACCTCATGTTAATTCTCTGCAAAAATGGTATTCCCGTTTAAATTGCGAGCCAGGGCTTACCAAAGAATCACTCAACACGATATCAGAAATTGCTAAAAACAAACCGATTTACGTTAACCTGACTTTTGATGAAATCAAAATAAGAGAAGAGACTGAATTTGTAGGTAAAAAGCACTATGGGTACGTAAATGTAGGAAACGATTTGTGTGGTGACGAGATAGAAGTAGCTAAAGAAGTCCTTGTTTTTATGATAGTCGCTGTAAATGACGGGAGGAATTTGTCCCTACCAGACGTAGTAGCGGCAATGGTGGAGGATACCCACAATTGGCATACAGTAGTTTCCTTCTGTGAAGCTGTAATGCTCCAGAAGGAGGCCACCGAGCGGGAGCGTGAACGACGCAACCCCACTCGCAGGTGAAGGCAGCGTCGAGGCGGCGGCAGTGGCTGTTGAACCCGACTCTTCCTCAGGTCTGCGGGCGTTGGAGGGGGAGCCTCTAACGACCCACCATAAGCGGATCCGAGAAGGCAGCGGACTGTGTGGCGCAGTCTGCTGTGAAAGGCATTGCACACCCCGCCTTTCCACGGGCACCCGTCCCAAGCAAGGGTCGGACGCGACAGGTACAGCGGAGCAATACAACCACAGTTCCCGTTGTACCTGCAAGGCGTCGAACTACGGAGCCACCGTGTGGTTTTTAGTCGGTAACCCAGCCCACGGGGTGGGAGTCCGACATACCCCCTTCTACTTACCTTACTACGTTACAGGTTAAATAAAAGTTGTAAATCGTTCTAAGTGTTTTTACTTTGCTTGAGGTAACCTACTGACGCCATCTATGGGTTTATTCCGACACTACAGTATTTCTATACGCGAGTTCGTGTCATAAACGTAGATGGCGCTAATATTAATGTTGTGTTTAACACAATAATTTAAATATCTTCTAAAAATTGCTGTAAGATGGAGCTAGGAGAAATAATACAGTGTGTCCAGTAGGAAAGTTCAATTTTCAAATTTGAATTACGAAGTAACGGTTGGCGCGGTGAAGTGGGGAGGGGTCTCAATCGACGTGACAGACGTGCGGGTTTAATAGTCGCGATCACATGAGTAAATAAACCGAACAGAGAGACAGCTTCTTAAGAGCTTGTAAATTTGTTACCTATTTTGGTAGGGTTGTCACAATAGGTTAAGACAAATCGCTTGTTCGGTATACGACAGATTCTGGATTGGACAGATTCGTGATTTGGCAGATTCCCAACTCGACAGATTCGTGGATTGGGCAGATTCTTGGACTCGACGGATTCGCTATACGGCAGAAGTACAGTTGTAAATAAAATAGCGAGTGGAACCAAAAAATGCATGCACCTGAAACTTTTAAAAGCACGGAATAAAAATATACATTTGTTACCAAGGACACGACGTGACGACGTGATTTATTTGACATTCCCAACGATACCACTAATAGTGTTGAATATTTTTTGGTAATATGATCTATTTTGCTAATAAACATAGGAATCTCCTTTAGCTATTATGGCCACTATAGTGTGGCCATTAGTGCTGTGCACTCCCTGAGGTATGCGCGGCGAGGTGGGAGGCGAAGAAAAAGTGCATGAGTTCACAAGAGATCGATACATGTCGGACAGATCTTACGATATCATTTTGCATTTCTAAGGCAAGACTTTTGGCGGGACGATGGTCGGAGGCTATCTGTCTGTTATATATTATACTTACTTAGTTGAATAAAATGTAACCCAAATATACTCATATTTTATTAAAAATATGCAGGTGATAAATAAGAACTAAACTTATAATGCAAAGCAGGACTTGTTTAATTGAACATGTTTTATATTTACAAACAATTATATATTCTAACGAAAGTTATTCTGACATCGATTCTGTTTCAACTTCATCTTCCATTTAGTCATCATCTTCATCTTCCAAATCGCCACCGGAACTTGAATTAGAGTCTTGCAAATTTATTATGAATGACTCGATAACATTATCGAACCTACTATCGTGACTCCAGTAATCATTTTCATTTTTCTGGACATGATCGTCGCATTTCTGCCATTTTTCCGCCGTGAATTCCGAAAACAATTTATCCAATAAGATTATTTATTTATTTATTAGCTTTATACACTTAACGTATATAGGTGAACTTAATGCCTTAGGCATTTTCTGCCAGTCTACCTTAGATTATCTTTTCGTCTAGAGACGAATTAATATATTTTTGGGCTATGTTGTTTTTAATATCAGCCCAGACCAACTCAATTGGATTTAAATCAGGATTGTACGGAGGTAAACGCAGAACAGTGTGTTCAATGGATTTCAGGAGTTCGTCAATTCTATACACGGGTTCTTTTTGTGTATTTTTGATAAGAAGTAGCAGTTGAGCCTTTGACATGGTTCCTGAAAATTCTACATTATGGCGTAGCAACTAGTTCTGCATTTCACTTTTGAGGCTTGATATAGTTGGTTTCTTCTCAATCTGAACGCTGTGGTAAGACGCGTTGTCCATTACAACCACAGAATTCGGCAGCAACTGATCTTTTAACTTTTCATCTACCCACTTATAAAAAGTAGGTCCGCTCATATCTCCATGATAGTCACCGGTTCTAGCATCTGATGTGAATATAGTCAATGCATCATCCACTAAGCCATTTCGACACCCAGCGTGGAGAATTACCAATCGCCGTCCTTGCCCAATATCAGCATGAATTCCGGGTTCTGTCGATGATTGCCAACATTTATTGGCATGGTGACTGGAGTTGATGTATGTTTCATCAAGAAAATATATGTTGCGGTTTTGCGTTCTGTAATTTCTGATTTGTGTAAGATATTTTTTTCCGCCACACTATAATATTAGGCTGATGTCTCTTTGATTTGCATTTTTTGAAACGGTAGCCCATTTGGTGTAAAAAGCTGTCTTAAATATTCTCGTCCACAATTCAAAATGCCATCCTGTCTCAAACTTGATAGTAACTTACGGACACTTGGTTTTTTTTTTCAACTTCGTAAAACTGATGATTTTTTCTTCTGATAACTCCAAGGTCAAAATCATCCACAACGTGTTTTTTTTTTAGAACTTTTGGTTTTTTTGGCGATTGAAATTTTACTTGGCTTGAATTTTCAATTGATAAATAACCCGCAGAAATCACATTATGCACGGTTCTTTTGCTGTACCCCGTAGCCTCCGCAACGATTTTGGCAATATTCACGTCATTTTTAAATTCAAAGCATTCTTTGTCTGCTTTTCTTTTCTTAAAATATTCAGCCACCCTAAAATTAGTCTTCATATCACGAGATAACGCACGACCCATCTTTGAATATTTATCTCATGTGCGTCTGACATTGACAGTCCGATACATGCGTCGGAATCTTGCCTTCATTCATGTAAAATCATTGAAACTAGCTCCCTCTTTATTCTTCGCACGTAACTAAATTCGTTCGTGAATGTTCGTGAGTACATGGATTTCGATACATTATTGATGAAAAATAAACATAGCAATAGTCTTGCACCTGCTATATCTTGGAACGGACAACTGTTACAACAAAAGTGTCATAAAAAAGTTGTTTCTATTAAAAATGCCTATCCAATGACATACACCTTATTACTATTGGAGGGTGGTCCCGGGTCCCATACATTTTTGCCCATCGTCTTAAGAATAATACCCGTGAAAGAGAAACAAATATAAATAACATATATAATTTTAAGCTTTGCTATATTAACACAAATTTTATGAAATTTTCGAAACTATGATATTATATAAAATATAGTACGAACCGGAACCAGTATCTGCCATTAAGTTTTTCTTTTAAAAAAATATATATATATATTACTTTAAGTAGCAAAACGGCAGACATGCTGTGAACACGTTTTGAAAGTCGATTTTTATGTTTTTCGACTTCAGGGCACGCCTAAAGGAACCCTCTATTGGAATAGTGAACCCCCATTTGATCTACGGCAGATGAATTAGTACAACTAGCATTAATATGAACTTTGCTACTATACCGTAAGTCTGCGGAACAGTGGCTCTTAGACTAATACAAAACAAATTAAATAAATTATTAAAGTTTATTAAATAAAATTATAAACAAATTAATAAATGGGTATATCAAATTTTTTTTGGTGATTTTAGCATAACTTACCTACTGTGATCTTTCCGCTGTAAATATTGTGATTTTTGGAAAATAAAGTATCTACCGTTTTATTTATATTTCTAAAATAATTTTGACTATAATTATAATACTTCACTAACATAAACGACCTCTAGCGGCAATTTTTGTAAAACAGACGGCAAAAAGTAGCCTGTAAGTTAAAAAGGTGGCGCTTGCGTCGCCTAAAATGTCAAAGTTGCCAGTCTATTTCCAGTTATAATATATTAGTCTATAGTTGACGGCACACTGACAGAGCGCAGCAGCCGATCCCCCTCCCCCGTCTCGCCGCGCGCATACCTCAGGGAGTGCACAGCACTAATGGCCACAGTATAGTTTTACCACGGGGATAGGTATCTAAAATAAGTTTAAAAAGAAATTGTGTAAGACGAATGAACGTCTACAAAACAAATGACTATAAAATGATCAACCATCGATAGGGCTTACAAAAAACAGGTGCATGCGATTTGCAACCTTATTGACAATTCATGACAGACTTTTTTTTTGGTATTTTCTTGCTTTATGACATTGATACGTTATTAAAATTATAAATTCTGAGTTACGTCAATAAGGTCGAAAATGGCATGCACCTGTTTTTTGTAATCCCTATCGATGGCCTATCACTTTCTGATAGTCATTGATTTTGTAAACATTAATTGCTTTTACACAATTTCACAACTAATGAGTTGTTAAGTATTTCGTTGCCAAAATTGACAATATTTATTTTAAGATCGAAATATTTGCGAAACTTTTGCTCGAGCAATTCAACAAATGCGACAAAATTATCAGGAGTTATACCTAATTAAAAAACCCATTTGTGCGTTACCATTGTTAAAATCGTTATAATGATTTAATTATTTCATCTTGTATTATTCATACACACAGTACAATCACGGTAATAATATCTAACAGTATTGTAACTCCATACAAAAACACGAAACTCGAGTTATACCTACGCGCCTCGAGCAGAGTACCCATTAGGCTGGGCGGACTGTGCCTACAGTACCCGCAGCCGCTATCGTGCCGCAGCTCGCATGCGGCGCGTCTGGTAGGTATATAATACAATACTGTTAGATTATATTACCGTGGTACAATAAACAACCATTATTAATAATAAAACACCACTTTTTTACATTAAAATATTAAAACTTGCAACGTACAAAACAAACAACGTGCGTCGTAATAACCCTAAGATTGTCAACTGCCTGTGCCTACGTAAACCGGTTCTTTCCACTCTCGCCGCGTACACGACAAGCGGCCAGTGGTCACGCACACATAAGCCGCGTGCTCGTAGTAGTGCAACCGATTCGCGCTGTTGTATGAAGCTGTGTCTCTGTTCCGTTTATCTACTCATGTGGTCGCGATGGAGCGTTGGACCGGAGCGCAACGTGCTTTTGCTGTCGAAGCTTACTTTAAAAATGGTGACTCGTGCGCTGCTGCGCTTCGGAAATTTTGTTCTCAATACAATATTCGCCGCCCAAGAGATGGCCCCAGTGTAAACCTTTTAAAAAAATGGATGAAGAAGTTTCGTGAAACAGGTTCGACACTTAATCAACCCATTCCGGGCCGCATACCTACTGTTTCAACAGAGAAAAATGTGCGCCGTGTAAGTGATTCAGTCCTTGCAAATCCACGGTGTTCTTTATGGAAGCATTCGGCTGTTTTGGAAATCTCTAAGTCAACAGTTCATGTCATAGTTAAGAAAAAAATGCGTTTTCATCCCTATAAAATACAGTTGGTACAAGCTTTGAAAGAAAGTGATTACTTATTACGGAAATCTTGTGCTGAAAAGATGTTGGAAGTTTTTCCTACACAACGTAGACTCAATAACGTTGTTTTCAGTGATAAGGCCCATTTTCACTTGGAGGGCTATGTAAACAAAACAAAATTGCAGATACTGGGCACCAACAAACCCAAAAGAAAGACATCAACGACAGTTACATAGTCCAAAGGTGACCGTTCGGTGCGCCATAACCTCAAGTGGGGTTATTGGGCCCTTTTTCTTTGAGAATGAGAACGGTCATGCTTTGAGTATCAATTCGGAGCGATATAAGAACATGATCGACCATTTTTTTGATCCTATTGTAAGAACGGAACGCTCGTTTAACAGGAACACATGGTTCCAACAGGATGGAGCGACATCCCATACTTCTAAAGAGTCAATGGACACGGTGAGGGCACTTTTTCCACGAAAATTAATCTCCAGGTTTGGAGACATCTGCTGGCCACCCAGATCGCCCGACCTCACTCCATGTGATTATTTTCTGTGGGGCTATTTGAAGTCAAAAGTTTATTCAAACAAGCCACCAACTATGCGCTGAAAGAAAATATTCGCCAAGAAATAAATAATATCTCCCCGCAACTCTGCAAGAAAGTGTTTAAAATTTGCGTGTCCGATTAGAAGAGTGTGTACGAAGAGATGGCAAACATTTGGACGGAATATTATTCAAAAAATAAAACCCGCTGAGTTTCATAATATTTGTATGTTAAATAAATATTTTGTATTAATTATCTTAGTAGTTTTTTCTTAAATCAAAAAGTGAACTTTCCTACTGGACACCCTGTATTATTCAGAAATAGATATATTTAGAGCTAGAATTGGCAGAAGCATATTGGAAGAACATACGCTTTTTGTTGCTACTATAGAGAGGGTAAAAAGACAATCTATGAACTTGAAATTTTAATCATACCATTCTAACTATCACCACAGCAAAAGCAGCGCAGCTTCATCCCTGTAAACTAAGGCATCTGCCTTAGTTTAGCATGCATAGTCAATCACAATCACACTGAGCTAAGTGTGCCTGTGATTGAGGACATAAAGCAACTTTTACTTGGGTAATTCTAATTATACTGAGATAAATATTTTCTGCATAGGTTTAGATTAATCAAGTACGAAAAACGAAAATACATGTTTTACAAGTCATTTTTGTGACAAGGGTGACGAAGAAAAATTAATAGGTACCTACACCCATAAAATTGTCAAAGAAGCCAACAGTTGAAGTATTGTTATCATAAATATTATACTTTTTTATTTAAATTGAAGAGGACGCATAAACTTCGAATTGATCACAAATTAGTATTTTCAGTATTCACTCCAGAAAATATATGTTTCAATGATTACCTAGCCGTATTCCCTTTAAGTGACGTAATATGTGATGTTAATATTCTGTCCACAAATCGTACTCATGAGTGTGGCTATCATCAATATATTATGAACTGTGCCTTCTTATTGCATATTCTGTACATATTTGTAGGTATATTTAACTTCCAATTTTCAACCGTTCTTTTTATCAAAATCGGTCAGAGTGGAGAACCTTGGGGGAGGCCTATGTCCAGTTGTGAACGTGTCTACCCTGACATGATACTTTGACTTACGATATGCCTCTTGGCCAAAAAAATATACTAATCCACTTTGAAAGTTATTCTGCTAAATAAAAGCTGGCTTAAATATTTGGCTTCGAAATTATTTAACACTTGGATCCACAAGTCACTTTAGATGCATTTTTCTTTTTCATTTCAAATGGGTATAATTTGTTGATAATATAACGTTTTGCCTTGTGAGGGAATCGAACCCACAACGCTTGGTACTTACTTAACGGAAAAGTAGCCTTATACCACAAATCTGTGCGGCACATGGACTCATAAACAGGTACAGGGGAAATAAATAAAACATGATCATGAACATCTTAAAATATCATATAATTATTCTAATATTTTATCATAACAATAGAATGCACAATAATGTAGATATACATTATTTACGACAAATGCTGTTTTATAATTGTTATATGCAAGATGTTTAAGCATTACACTTTGTGAATATCTAAATTTATCTACGTAAAAGTGCATTTTGAGATAGAAAAATATATTATCACATATTTTACTTAATCAAACTTAATACTGCACTAGCAAATAATAACTATAATATAATAAGTATACAGATATGGCTCAAGCCACTTAAACATAAAAAATACATGTCAATATCTATAAAAATATATAACTTAAAACATTGATTAATTATTGAAATATTGATTATAAATTCAAAATGCTGCTGTCTATTTAATATTACATATAAAAATATATACCAGTAAATAATACAACACAATAGTCGTATATTTTTAATTTCAATATTTATTTAAAAAAATAAACTATGCATTCAATAAAATAGTCGGCAAAGTTATAGATAATAAAATATACTTAATATACTTATAACGTAAGATTAATCTATCACATTAGCTAATAAAAATATATTTTCATAGAGAATATGAGCAGGGGCGGATTCTGGGTGGGAAAGCTATGGGGTACAAGATCATTCACCCTCCTCCTTTAGTATCAGTTTGCATATTTTTCTAAATAGGTAAAACCTACACACAAATGCCGATGCACTGATCAGTGCGAGACATAATAGATTTTTATTGTGTCTCGTATTGCAGCATTCAGAAGGTTTAGCTCTCCAAACTTAATGCCTCGCTCTCTACTCCCCATCCATCAAACAATTTTTACTCCCCATCTCCCCCTTCCGTAACTAAAAGCCTAAATCCGCCTCTGCATTTTAAGATTGCCTTTCGCAGCATTCAGCTAGCAAGCAAGGCCACCTCCCTCATTACGTTCCAACTCTCGTCGTACATACTCCGCCTGTTTCTCACTGAGGCCTAAGCGCTGAACCTCTTGCTCAAACTGAGTTCTACCACCGACTCCTACGAGGTAGCCGTTCAGTCTGGCCGCCAAATGCGACGTCTGGAGCTTTGAAGAGTCCAGGCCGAGACTACGGCACAGATCCTTGTGGCCTTGCAATCTGTATTTCTGGTGGTAACTGTAAAGAAAGAAAAATGGTTTGAATGTAAGTACCTAATATAACAATATCCGAGGACTCGACAGCAGCTTTCTAATTTTCTAAGACTAAATAGCCCAAGCTCAAAAGCAAAAAGTCTTGAATACGACTGCGATAACGCAAGGACCATGATAATGAGCCTTGCACACGATAAAACGATTTAAGGTGAACGCACACTTATCCGAGCCGAACGCGTCGAACGCGAAACCTAGCACACCATCGATTCGGACGATTCAACGCGGGGAAGTGTGCGAAGTTTCATGAGATTTCATATACAGAATTCTAAAATTCGTTTCGTTCGACTGGTTCGACGCGTTCGGCTCGGATAATTGTGCGTTCACCTTTAATATGCATATAACGTCAAAAAGTCAGAAGTGCACGAATTTGAAACTGAGGCCATCTGCGTAGCAGTCTCATATTGTCTCCACTAGGCAATCTTTATTACTAGACTGATTTAGATATCGCCAGGAGATAGTCGCAAAATTTGATATAGGTAAATACAAAAATTTATTTGCCTTACTTAAGTTACCATCACCGGATGATTCAATTATTTTTTTCACGTCTTTGACCGACTATAAAAAAATCGGTTCTGCTGCACAATAAAAATTTTCAAATTTAATCTCGTAATCAGTTGCGCTCCTATTTCTTTGTCTTTATCTTCAGATATGTAGGCGATAAATACCACCTGATTTTTTTATTCTCTTAATATCACAGAGTACAAATACTAAAAATCCAAATGTGACGCACTTGTTGTAATCTTATCTACATTTTATAAAGCGGAAATAACAGCTATATCCACTCTCATGACGCCACAATGACATCGTATCTTGAAATGATTGAACAGTTTAATGGACCAAAGTTCAGAGCGCTAAGGGGTAGCCACTCTTTAAATATTGGCATAGCACTAAGGGGTCAAATGGTGTGACCTCTTAATTAGACTATTGCGACGCAATAAAATTGACTCACGTGTCTGATGTACAACGTTTCTACTGATTGGCATGATTGATATGAACTAGGATCAAAAGTACAAAATGGTTATAGTTCAAATTGGTTATTAACACCAGATTTTTTATTATTGGTATCAATAATGTTCAATGACTTGCTGATACAGTCTTATTTGACCTTCTTAATTCAGCATATCAAACAAAACTTAGTCATTTTTATGGCACACTTCTTGGCGACTCCTTTGCTCCCCAAAAAAAGGCTTCTGCCTAAGATTATTCTGCTGGCAACACTACCTATAACACCACAACTACAGAACTTACTTAAAGAGTAAATAAAAGTAAAATTTTATGTCATTTTAGCAGATAGGTAAGTAAGTACACAATACTAAACTGTATTTCAAATTTGTCGATACAGTCTGTCAAATTGTTGAGTTCTATTTTATGGATTGACATAAGACTGCCAAAAAAAGTTCATCCAATTGCTTTAGCTGTTTACATATAAACTACAGCGTAACTACCGTCTATTTATATAATCTATCAAATTCAATAGAATACGATAAGTTTCTATCGACGAGTTGAATACAAATTATATCAATTAGTATCGGGGACAAATCTGTAAGGAAGACCGTGACCAATTTATTGCGATGATCAGTTACATTGTAGCGCCATGTCATAGATGCATTCGTAAGTCAAAGTCGTTTAGACAAGGCTACGTTTGATTGTAGCGGTTTATTAGACACCGACATATTATATTATTCTTAAGTTACGCACGGGCAAAGACTTAGATTTTATTTTAATTGATATTGTAGTTTTAATACAAAATGAATGACATTAAATTTATTTCCAATTTTTTTTTGTATTTTCACAACTGAGTATGAGGTAACCAATAGCTACCTCTTGTATTGTGATTTACTTATCAAGTTCTAAAACGTAAAACATATCTTTACAAAACAGACTAAACGGCCGCAACGATAGTAGATAGTTATGACATTTCTGCCAACATGAATATTTCCAAATATTCTAGTTTGTGCCTAATCAGCACTGAGCAGTAGCAACATACTTCTTACATTTCATTAATATCAAAAAGGTCAATACGAGAATTAGTATGAACTCATCACCATCATCGTCGCCCTTGCGTTATGCCAGTTACAAGACTTCAGTCTTGGAGTCCGGGATCCGCTTTCTAGTCTACACAGATTGCCCACGAATTAAGATGCAATTATATCACCATGTCAGCCTAGAGACGTCCAGTGCTGAACTTCCCCAACGTTCTCTACACAGACCGATCTTGAGCTGCTCGCATTCAACCGCTTGCCGCGATCTTAATCAGATCGTCGGTCCACCTTGTGCGAGGCCTTTTCCTGCGTCATCCCGTACGTGGTCGCTACTCCAGAAGCCTCCTGCCCCAAGGCTTACGGCAAAATATAAATATATTCAAATACTTACTCTTCAGCAGGATAGAATGTCCCAGCGGGAGCTATCTCTGTTCTCAAAGGTTCGTTGCAACGTTCTGCCATGAGTTTGTACGAGGCCTCCGCAGCCGCCCTCTGCTCCTCGTCGTGGTATAAGATCATTGACTGGTACTGCAAAAATAAAGCAACGTATATTTGTATGGTTTGTGAAAACAGGAACTCAGCAAGTATTATTAGAAGGTGAAACTTTATGGGAGAGTCACTAAACTAAAGTAAATGCTTTGCTGTTTGCTCGTTTGTGAAAATATTCTGCAACTATCTTTGGCTTTGACTTGACTCCACGGTTGGTGTGGTGATTTAAACAGGCACCTCGCCACTTGACACTGCGCCGAGTGTTGTGGATTTGATCCCCACACGAGGCAATACTTTGTGTGATCCATAATTTGTTGGTTCGAGTCTGGGTGGACGCTGTGTCCGTTGGTTGTATGTTTGTAAATTCTCCTGCGACACTGGATTCATTCCTAGTTCGCGAATCGTTTTAAAGGAAATAAAATAATTTACGTAATGCGATTACATAGTACGTACCAAACGTATTTTTTATCATTCCATGTCTGCCCTAGGAACAAATCCCGTGTTCCAGTCCAGTAAACTTCACAATCATTCAACCAACGGATACAAATTGACACAATAGATAAGTTTTATGACTTAAAAACAAAATACAAATAAACATAAATGTTGATATATGACAAAGAAAGCTAATTCGAACGATGTTACTATTTGAAGACAATATGCAATAAAAGTATGCAACAATGTAAAATAATCATCTTACAGAACTCTTGAAATGGTCATTGGAAAGATAACTTGAAGTAATAAAAACACAAAACCAATTGTTATACAGTACAGAAAGATGTATTGTACTGAACATGACAAGGAAAAACACATTGTAAACTAGGTATTGTTGCTTAAAATGTTCTCATTTATGTAAAGGGCTTAACTATTGTAGGTGGTAATAAAAAGTTATAAAATCCTAAGTATTTTTTAGTCATTGACTATCCAACACCACTTGTAAAAATTTGTACGTTGGCAAGGCTTTTCTTTTATTTATAAATCAGATCCAATCTACAATATACATGCTCCTAACTATAAATGAAATGAAACCAATCCATCAGACGACCGAGCGTCAAAAAGCCAAATAATTATTTTGGAAATACCTGACAACTCCTAGGTGCGTAACGTCTTATAATGATAGATAATGCATAAGCTCTACTACATACATCAACAAACATGTACTTAGTTACACATTTACTAATTGAATAAGACTCAATGACAACAAACAAAACACGAGGCCTTATAAAGTTCCCGTAGCTCTATGGTAGATACGCCTGTGTAAGGATTCTCAATAAACTACAATCCTATAGGGTACCTAGAATGGAAGCTCTCGAAAGAACGCACAACCCATTTCTTTGCTTTAGAAACCGTACTAAGCGTAGAATCGGTGTCCGATCATTTGACAAAAAACAAATGAAAAATTTTCGTTTCACGAATAACATTTGACAAAATTATACTTGATAAATTTATTATTTTACAAACTATTGTATAATAAACTACTCATTAGACAATATATTTTCTATAAAAAAGTTATTATGCTAAAACATTAATTTACAAATTGATTTTTTTTTTTTATGTTATTTGGCAAAACAAAGCAAAGCATAAATAACATTTGAAAAAATGCATTGCTTGGTAAATTTTTATTAACCAAAATCTACGTTAATACAACAATCTTTGTGTAGGGTCAACTGAAACAATGGCTGGTTAGGTTAGGTCAGAACTGCGACCACAACGCACGAGCCAAGCGAGCGAAGCGAGCGTGCCGCGGCAGCGACCGGCGAGTGCCAGACCGAATTCTACTTATTTCGCTTAATTCCTTAATTTCCTTTAAGCGGGGCGTGAAAAAGCTTTACTCAAGGCCGTCAAGGTGAGGGCCATCATGCCATAATGCCATGCTGGCTGCTGGGATGATGTCCATCACTATGGGACTTCACTGACTGCTTAACATCAGGCAGCATGGAGTCAATTTGTACGGCAGAAAAAAAAATCAGGCAATGTGTATTTTTTAAAAGACTTAAGTTTCTATGGAATTAGTTTTAATACAAAATTATTACTTGCCTATAAATAATAATCTGTCCAAGATGAAAATTGCAACCATGCAATTAAATATTTTCAAAATTTTGGCGGAAGTATTGGTTACAAATTAGTTATTTTTAAAAACTAATAATTTATCTTCTAACTTTTTGTACAATCACTAATTTGGCAAACGAATTATTTAGTCAAATGATTATTTTTAAAATTATTATTTAACATTTTAATTATTTTCTAAGTAAAACATTTGCGAAACCTGTATTATGTCAAATGATTATTTTTAAAGTAATATGTTTGCGAAATGAAAGTTTGTCAAATGATTACTTTTTCAAACGTTGTTTGTAAAATGATCTTTTGTCATACGTTTTTTGTTAAACAATAATAAACCGTAGAATCAATACATCAAGGTACTCGGCAGATAAAGTAGCAGGATCAGTTCAAAAAGTTTACATAGCGCTAGATAATAAAACGATCAACTCCAGAAGTGATTATTTTTAGGACGACGGCATATTATATCACGTGGAATTTTGGTATTATCCAAGAGTCCATGTGTCAGATATTATGCGTAGAGCGCCCACATTACCACCTACATATCTGGCACATTTCATAATATTTACTTTCACAAACACTATTTTTATACCGAAATGTGTTTACGTGCTATTCACGTGAGGTGTCTTACCTTTGTGTTAGGAAACATAAATCATATTTGGAAACAAGAAATAAGCTCTTCTGAAGTTGGAAATAAGCCCAAAATAATTTTGTATGATTTAGGAGGTGTTTCGTATTTGTACGACAACGCAAATGCAACAAAAATTACTGATGTTGTTTCGTAATCGGTTTCTTAAAACGTATAGAGACAAAAACGTAAATTAAAAGACGGACGTTTGGTTAGATAGAAGGAGGACAGTTGGAAATGGAAGAAATATTGTATAATAATTAATTGCAGCGTAAGGTATTTCATTTTACTTCAAATCATCAAATTGCACATTGGAAAACCCAGACTCCAGCAAGGATTGCCATACTTTTGAGTTACATCAAGAAATGTTCTCAGAATTCGTGTTTAAATTATAATTATTGTGTAAGTATTTAGCTTTTACCTGTCTCTTTAGTTTAGTGGTTAGTCCATACTCGTGGTTTGCCCAAAACATGTCCAGGAGATCGTTGAAAGTCACAGTCTTTGGGTCGAAATCCAGCTCGATAACCTCCGTGTGATCGCCTCTGAAATAATAAATGGTCACAAATTAGTAAATTATAGTCAGTAGTGGATACTATCAGGTTCATCAGAATTTGGTTTTTCCATAGATATACTTCAGATTATCTATAAGTAAAATGGCTGTGACATACGGACAGACAGACAGACATGGCGAATCTATAAGGGTTCCGTTCTTTGCCATTTTTTGGCTACGGAACCCTAAAAAGAAGGAGGTACCTTTAAGTTTGTTCGATAAGGTGTTTATTAAGATGGACCTAAAAATGCCTTGTTATAAACAAAATTTGATTAATAGACCAGTAACGCCATAGTGAAGCCAAGGTTCCAACGGTACAAAAGGCTGCGTGGAACATATTTTGTATCTGATTTTTACTGTTTATATAGGTGTTCTATTTTAACTATAATACATAACAATGCAAACTAGGCACTGAGCTTTGTGAAAGATACATTGATATACATAATAACATTTAAAAGCATGCTGTAATTTAGCAATTTACTTAAGGTAGACTCGTGTTGTTCAGTTAAAAAGAGCCAATCAACAACTTAGCCAAAAAATTGCATCAGATTTTTGTATAACGAAAGAAATATCAACAACTAAAATCAATTAGTGCTGGCGATAACGACTATTGCATAATAAAATATGTGACATTTTCGGCTTCTTGAAATGCGTGCTAAGTTGGCGTACCTTAATTACCTAATAAACTATCATCCTTATCGTCCAAGCGTTATCTCTGTTACATCAAAGACTTTCTGCCCAATTAGTTTTGACACAGAGCACCTGCCGTAAGGTCACTGCATCCCAAAGGAATATCGATGATCAAGGTAAGTCCTCAATGAGTGCGACCGGCTTAACGTGTTTGTACCGGTATGTACCCTCTGAATGATCGCCTGTTCATATCTCCACTAGCCTATTGCTGCTTAGTAAAAGTTATATTAAACTCTAATATGAGTATCTATCTATACAAATTATATTGGCCAATACACTAATTACATAATTTAATATTAATCATAAATTAATTTGGCGACCACATCGATTAACTCGGTACGTCAACGTTTCAAACAACTAAATACGTAGGGCCCATCGTTTTATTTGATATGCAGTCAAACATCTAGTGGTGTGACGTAATACGTTCAAATGTAAATAAAAACTAGTTTGGCAGTGTCACGTTTTCTACAGACCGGCAACATTTTGTTTCGCCTTCACACATAGAGATAATTATTATATTGATAGGACATGCGAGCTAAGGTCGTGTGTAAGTGAAAATTTCGATTCAGATAGTCTTAACAGGCAGGAGAAGTATACAATTACATTATAGGTACATGATTATCTGTAATGACGCACACGCATTATGTAATCGTATTTGATTATATTATTGATAAGCTGCGCAAAATGAATTAAAATTGGTTGGAAATAGCATACGTTTTTTTTAATAAACATTATTTTTAATTGATAGAGACCAGTGACCTATTATTATAGCGCTCTACATTATTTACTTTACCTTTTCTTTAAGATAAGACAACACGTTTTAATTCTGCCAAGAGTCTGCCGATAAACGATATATTACAGGTACAGAGGCAAACTTATATTAATGTACCCACATACATATTACCTACCGTATTCGTAACGTCTACAACCGTGGCGACGACTATGAGAGCTAGACTGCCAGCGGATTGAAGTATGTAGAAGACCGGGAAAAATGAATAAAGTTTATCTGGCTCCTGGTATAGACAGGGATTTATAATCACTAACCAGAAGAAGCAAGAGACATGAGTTTACAAACATAATATTAAATAATAAGTACAAAATGAAACCTGGGATAACATCTCGACCACATTGTATTCTTGTGTGTGTAATACCACAAACCATCCACCATAACATTTACAGCCCTCGAGTAGTGGCAATGTCGTCTAACTAGTTTGCGATATCTTATGCATGGAATGTATAATATACAAAGCAACAAAAAGTGGCCGGTCTGTAGTAACCCAGACGTTAGACACGCGACGCCTTGGCCTTGCGGACGCCGGGAACCTTGACGGGACGCTATCGTCGAAATGGGCCCATTATACCCAACGTACATGTGACTAGGTACTCTGTGACTAACGACTGTGGGATATTTTCGTGTCCGGTCGAGCCAATCTCGTGACATTCACGTGTTAAACTAGACGTTCAAGATGACATTCAGATAGTGGTGATTAGATTAATGAATAAGTAGAGCAAGGGACGCATCGCGTAGGTACATACATTAAATGTTCTTATCTGTCGATGAATGTGATATGTAATTTAGAACTTAGATTTAATGAGTAATTTACTTTTGTGAAAATCTTAAAATGCTACAAAATTTGCAAGTAGCCTTGGTAGAAACTATTGTATAAATAGCTAGGTATAAGATCAATATACATTTGTTGCGCAAAAAAGCATTCCAAATATAAAAAACTAAGCTTAAAATACACACGTAATACTGTGTAAGTATTGCGCAATATTATGTAAAAAAACTCAGATTGAGTAATTCACCTGTGGCTAGGTATATGACTGACCTAGGCACAACTGACTAAGAAATGCTCATTCATAATGACAATCATTAACCTCACAGTGATTATTATGAATCAATTCTACTCTCTACTCTTTAGATAACAACATAAATAATAATATGCTTTATATCAGAGAGCCGTGAGCTAAGAATTTGATTAGATAATTTTAATCAGACAGTCGGTCATATGCGAAATTTCTTCAAAATAAAAATTTTCAGATAAAAAATTAAATTATGTTTATAGTCAGATATAAAGTAAATAAGTATGTATAGATATTATAGTTATAAAAGCTATTCTTTCTCCTTAACCTTAGCGATATATCGATTGGGCGTGCCCTTGGCAGAATTTTCTAGAACGAGGAAATTAAGAAATGTTTCTACTTTCCCACGCATATGCTATTACTGTATGCGAAGGCGAACACATTTCTAATTGAATTGCTTCAACATTAAGAATGTGTTATATTACCCTGTCATATTTTATTATGATAATATCATCTTTTACATAATAGAGTTGAATGTATGAGACGTGAACCCTATTCTTTTAAATTACAATAATCTAGTGCTAATGTTTGAAAACTCTTGGAAGGAATCTTGTGCCGCGGGAGACTTTACAAACATTGAATGAACAGAAACAAAGTAGGCATATAAAACGTATTCGAAACAATTTTATTTGTAGAAAACACAGCGTTGTTTCATGTGAGGATCGAACCCTCGGTGGAGTAAATGAACATGTGGCGACCACTCCGCGCTCAGTAAAATTGGCGAAGAAAACATACGATACACACATAATAATATGTACATTGAACCCTGTACATTCAGAAACCTTTTATCTACACGTGACAACGAATTCGTCACTGGCCAATGACATGAGCAATTACTACGACTAACGATTGATTGTTTATATACAACGTGAATTCGTGTGCAATAACCAGATAATAGCAAAAGTACGATTACAGCACTATAATTACTTGACACGTGCTTAATGCTTATTAACCATGACATCTGCTGATAACGCGGTTATTTAAATCATGTTAGGGACATTGTTCTTTCTGCATGATATAATCTTTTGACGTCAACGCGTAATATTAAGAAAATAGCTACGTAATGGAGTACGTACCTACGTCTGAGAAGTTGCATGACATTTTATAACATTTCCTATTATCAACATAATGAAAGTGCAGTTGAGAACAGATGAAAAACAAGTAGGAAAGGCAATCGACTCTTAGATAGGTACAATAAAAATAAAAATATTTACACTGACAGAGGATACAGGAGTAACAATCGCGGAGCGCTAGGTATTTAAACTTATATAGCAAAGTTCTATCCAAGCCATTCGTGGTGGATTCTGTCGTGTAGATCTGGATGGATATGAGAAGATGGGTGAAGCAATTGTTTTAATTTATTAACAATATTAAATTATATTTTTGCGAGTAAATTTATAAGTATTTTTAAAATAGTAAACAAATCGACGAGGCCAAAAGACAACGGGAATGCCTTGTACATATTTCAGGGTAGAGTGATCAGTGTGATTCAATCCATACTACTCCCATCCACGCTTCGTCAGTTGAAAAGAACATAACGGTCGAAAATAATATCAAATAGTGATATCAGTTATTCCTACCGTACAAAATAAACTACATAGCGCCAAAAACCTCTCGCCACTTTCAGCGTTTGTTACTGAACTTTATTAATAAACTCTTATCTTCATGCGTTGCTCTTTTCAAACATATCAGTCTCATGTTATAATAATTATCGCCTTAAGGTGCTAATAAAATATTTTGGCTGATATGTATATCTAAGCATCGCATGTCTGGCCTAATTTGTAATATCCACGGTACAGTAAGTTAAAGAATATCAGATTTAGCAGTTTTATGCCCACTTGAAATACCTATTATACAGGCTCATTCTGGCTGTTGCCAGCTTGGTAAAAGTGCTTGCTTTAAAACCAGAGGACTTTCAAACAAACCGTCAGCCCCCATTTCATTCCCTTACTATAGCTGGAATACTTATTGAAAACCCTTTTTATTAGGTATCTATGTCACAAAAGTAAACACTGCTCTACCTCTCTGTGGGTACTCTCTATGTGCAATAAAAGAAAAAAATAAAAAGTAGGTAGTCAGCTTAGTATCTCACGATTCTATTTTTGTAGTATAGGTACGTCATCATCATCCCCCTAGCGTTATCTCAGTTGCAACCATGTTGCAACCCAGAGTCGGCTTACTAGTCTAACCGGATTCCATTCAGGACAAGTGATTCTACATATGACATGCATAGATGCGCATGGCCTCATTCAAGGTGATATTGAGTGTCAATGTCACCTGTATAAATCCATTAGGATTTATATGAACTACATTGATACTCGAACAATATCTAGTACCTAATCTCTCTTGACTGCGATTAGCCTAATGCCATCTAAGTGTAGAGGATTACAAACAAATGCATATCGTAGTCAATTGCCCATAATCCGCATTGTTTCCCCATTACATGTGCTCTCCTTAAGCACCATTTAGCTAAACACATACTTTCTTATTTATCCTTTAATGCCGATTGTATCATTTGTATCACTTTCATTAAGCCATTTAGACTTAGTCGTTATTTCTAAATAACTGGAGTACGTGGTGAATGTTTCAAGCAAAAGATTAGTAGGTATGCAATTTTTTAATGAATACCTACCTAATGACATTTCAGTAAATGGTTCGTCGCAGATTGATCGCAGTTAGATACTTGTAACAAAACCGAAGAAGAAATTGCCATCAGTTTTTGAGGAGTTCGCCGAATTTTTGGCCAAAATATTGCTCTAGGCATTTTAACATAGGACGCACACTTATTTTTTACGCCTCGCATGTTTTACAAATATCTATTATTTTTAACATAAGTACCTATATATTTATTGTGAATGGAGAAATTATTGCTGATGATGCCTAACGCTACGCTTCATAGAAGAGTGAACAGACACACAGAAACAAACTTGCAATATCAAGAATATTTTAACTTACAAGCTCCTGTAGTGTGGGTTCTTGGTAGTGCCACCGGAGTATCCCACACGTGTCCGAATGACGCCGGGTGTAGCTCCGAATAGTGAATCGTTCGACCAAAAGCAGCCCATGCCGAAAGTTGCCTTTTTCGTCGGGATGTCCACATCATGGAGGAGAGCGGCCTGTGCAATAAGATTAAATCATAATGTTTTTTACTCTTGTGTGTAAGTATACTATTGAAATGTCTTAGGTGGGCGGGTCATAAATTATAGAACTATTTTCGGTAATTTTTGGTGACAAAAATCAACGTGACTTCTACAAGAAGTCACTGTCAATTTATAAAAAGAAACTACTTGTAGGGCTAGATACATTCGAAGAGATTACTAAGTAATAAGACCACTGACCGGTAATGGTCAGTGGTCTTAACTTCTTGACACGTATTCATTCATGTAAACGACGCAATGAAAGGGAAACGCAATTCCAATCAATTAATTAGTTGATAGTAAGAACATGCCAATGGAAGAGCCCCGTTATCAGAGTTAAAAGGTCATCATTCATCATTCAATACAATGCGTAGATTAATTGCGCCGTGGCCCTTATCAATGGACCCCCGATAGAACGTAATTGTTTGATACAACATCCGTTCAGAAGCCGATGCACACGGCGTAGACAAGTGATGAGTGTAACGATAGTTCAAGAGCGTCAGATAATGACAGAGATAAAATAAGAACGTGTTGTAAAAGGACGCAGTGCACGTTTCGGGAAATAGAATTGACCGATCGTATTTGAACGCTATTTGTTGCCAGTTAGAATTTTTGTAGCTATTGCTGAAGATTTCAAACTTAGAATCTTTGAGTCGTCCATTTAGAAACTCAAAAGGTATCAGTGGAATAAATAGCTCTACCTCTATACATTAGGTAATTCCTCTAAATTGCAGGCTATCCTGATAACTAATTATACGTTTTCTTTACCTGGAGCCGTAGAAAACCCTAAGATTGCTGGTATTCTTAGAGATGTAGAGACCAGGCAGTAGCCGCTCTTTAGAAGACTTAATGCTATCTGCGATCATTGATCATGATGGATATAATGCGATAGACCAGACCACGAAAACAATCGCGTGGTTCTATTAATTTCGCGATGGTTATATTATGGTGGAACGTCCGGTATTGTACCTAGGTACAACAAAGAACCATGACCAACGTATAAATGCTAATTAGCTGACCTTGTGTTTTATTTGTACCTACCTATATGAACCACTTTTATTTCTATTCAATTGACAATGACTAGTGTTTCCCTCTCAGTTAAATTTATGACTCTATCTATAGTAGATATCTATATCGGTAAGCAACAATTTCGCTAGCCCTTTTCCCATTTCGTTACGCTGCGTTTCCATGCTTGCCAAGCCTCGACAAGCATCCACAAGCCCCAAGCGTCCACAAATCTCGCTTGGCATTTGGAAGTCGTTTACACGCTTGTGAATGCGTCAGTCTGCTACGTACATCCAAGCATGGCGAACACCGAACTTGTATCGGCTATAAACTTTGGTTTAACCTACTTTTATTTGAAATACACTTAAAGAAAAGCAAAACCAATTATTTCGTATGATGTAGATTGCCAGGGCCTCTTCCTTAACCTCTACGAAAAACCTTACCTACATAGCCTCGAAATATTACTGGTGACATACAGGTTACGACATTAGGTGTGTCAATACACCTGCATATTATTAATATGTTCCCTCGTGACATTCCTCAGGGAGCGATATAGTGCATAATCATACAAACAAGCAAAAAAAGTTCGACGAAGACGTGCGTTCGTTTCGAGATCACAGCCACTACTATAAGCGCGCGCCAACTTGTGAACGCGTCGCAAGCGCTTGCCGCAAGCGCCCTTTGATCTGTGTCCAAAAACCCGACACTAGACCGGATCCTGTACAAGCGTCCACAAGCTCACGCAAGCCAAGCCAAACGCCCTCTTTACACGCTTGTGCTTGTGGATGCTTGTCGAGGCTTGGCAAACGTGGAAACGCAGCATTAGGGATGATACAAAAAAATACAATAGTCCGCAACTTTACAGAATAATGCTAACTTGCAAGTAAAATACACTGATTGGTTTAAGAATGATATCAATCTGAAGCCATATTGATCAACACGTAGGTACCTATTATAGAGGAAAGCCTTCAATGGTGCTAAATTTAGTTACGCACTAGGTACTTAGACGAGACAATGCACTGATGTTTTATTAATATCAGGTCTCCTGTGCGTCATATTTTCAATAACATCCATACGGCGAGCAAAAAATTCCATTGACTAAGTATATTCCCAGCTGTTAGAAAAGTCGTGACCCAAAGAAAGGATACGGCACTGTTCTACTTTCTTTCTTGCCAAAATGATCAACCTTAATTGCTCTGTATATACTCGCACCATTCAATCTGAATACCCAACTCACGGCGAGAGCAAACAAGTTTGCGAAATAATTGAAAGTTTCGGTCACCATAACCATAAATGCCAAAATTCATTGACATTAGAAAGCCTGTTGAAATTGTTACTCGTTGAAGTACCTACCTTATACATCTTTCCCCACTAAGCTTACGAGTAAATATGTCCATCAAAAAATATATTCAAGAGAAGCGATATAAGTAGGTATAATGGTAGGTAAGTATAGTACCTATTTTCATTTCATAATATTAAATTTCACTAGGTACAGTCGACTACAAAAGTCGCTACATACCTCAATTATTTTGCAGAGTCTGTGATGAATGATAATATGAAAACTTTTCAATTATTATCATTAATTAACAAGTTATGATTAATGTACGTTTTTTATTTAGAATACGTACGTTAATTGAGAATAATAATTTGTTTGGACGATAAAACCATTCAAAATTACGCAAATGTATAAGGACTTCTTATAGCGGACTCTACTTAAAATATTAAAACCGAACGAAGTGAAATTGCTAATGAGCATTATAAGTTTATAAGTAATTGCAGGACATACTTGGTTTATAAGATACCTACCTACTTATGATTTTACCTAGGTACCTATCTAGTTGTGGATTATTTATTACGCAAACAGAGGACCAGATCGTACAAGAGAACTCCTGATTAGGTAACCTTTTGTATAGAATTGTAGGACTGTGTGTTGGCTAAAATTAAAAACGTCTAAGTATCACATTTACCAAAAACTTCCTCCCAATAATTCCTAAACATTTCCAATCAATACCTACTAATACCGCTAACACAACATGAATAGAGAAATTGATTATCAAGCAGATAATAAATAAATAATCAATAGCGCATCATCTCGATGACACAGTTTTCCAGGTAAGTAACTGCAGGCAATGCAGAGTAAAAACATACGATCCAATTATCTGTATGAAGAAGCAATCATGAATGGATTGCCTATACGTAAAGAAAACAATTCACCGAAAAGGAAAAACCACGTTTCACCTTTCCTTGTTTTTAAAAACACAAGTACCTAAGTAAATTATGAAATAGGAATCTGACTAAGAGCACGTCTTTTTTGCCTCGACTAATTTCAATGTCAAATAAAGTAAAAAAAAATTAAAAGAATACTTACGTTCACCGGTGGCTTCATCGTGCAGAAATTTCTTATTAAACTCAGCATACACAGATTTAAAAGCCGGTTGGCTACCAAGGTTGAAGAATAATTTGAAGTGTATTTTTATTTTAATAGCTTGAATGTTTAGATGCGCGTTTCCGCGTGGTTTAGATCGTGGCGGAGCGAGGAGTGAGGCCGCGACGCGTCGTCGAGTTGTGGCGGTCCGGCGAACACTGCCGCATAACATAGCAAACCGATAATACCGATACCGCGTCATATTACCGAGTTTTAGACTGTCATTATGTTTGCCATGACTTGCTTGCAAACTATATTCAAGGCATGAGGTCCCATAAAATGTTTTCAGTGTATTTGTTCATGTTACTGTCATCCTTATGTTATAATTTTATTGCATTTTCAGCTTGAGGGAAAACCCATAGATGCGTGTGCCTGGGTAACCTTGCTATCGATCACGCGCAGACGTATCTGCGTAGCACGGATTATTCGACGTATGAGGATGAATCAATAATATTACTTAATCATTAGAACTGATTTCAGTAGGCACGTAGATGGTTCCAACTCCTGTAATATACTTACTTCTACATTTCATTCATTCGTGGTGGCGCAGCGACGCAACGTGAGTCCACGAGATCTCTCCATCTTTTACTTCTACATACTTACTTCTGAATAAATTCGTTGCGGGTTCCAATACAGCTCTTCTTTCCTTGGAACTTATTTTTTCGCGATCAATAAATCCAAGATGTGGGTCTCCCTCGACAAGGCCCAAACCCAACCTGCTGTTGACCATGTAGTCCCGTGAAGGGAGTGTGTGCGACTCCTGAATATTATAGCCTACGCACTAAAGACCACTACGGTGTCCGTCCTCGGCCTTCCTTAGTAGCAGCGTCAAGCGAATCTACTGCGCCCAAGACATGGTGCATATAGTGCTAAATGACAAGAAGGAATGCAACTTTACGATGACGTCACAGATAGAGCGAAGTGGAGGAGAAAACAGTAAGGTGTCACCATGTGGGATAGCTAGAAAGAGAGCAACGTACCTACCTAAATTAATCGATTGTATGAAATATCCGATTTTGAAACGAGTAACATTGAAATGTAGGTAGCTAGGTAGGTATATGGTGATTTCAAAGTATAAATTAACCCCTTGTATGCCGGAACGCAGATCTACGCGAGACACAATAGCTTTTTAATTGTGTCTGGCATTCCGGCATACAAGAGGTTTAAACTCATCAAAAACAAATATGACTGACATTTTTATTGTGACTGCCTCCTTGGTCGGGCAAGTGTTAGGTACTAAGTTTTTCAGCATTCTCACGGAGTCTGGTGATGAGCCCGGTAGCGGCAATAGGTATTACGTGGGACCTAAAAATTCATGGCGATATGTACCTAGGTGTAATATCACACCTTTACCTTGCCCTTCGGGGACACAGGCGTGAGTTTATAAATAAATAATTGTATAAGATGTTTTCCTTTCGACTAGCTGAAATGGGTAGTAACTACTTTGAACCGAGCCCACAATAGTCTCGAGTCCCAAGTGTAATGATAATATAATTATAGGTAGATACGAGTCCTTAAAGTTCCTCCTAAAAATGTATAGCATAGCAACTTAAACCAAGCGGAATCCAATCTATACATTATTTATGATAGTACACGTTCTTATGTTGCTATTGTGTTTTTTATCTAGCGATCAGTTTGAAACAATGGCAATGGACACTAACTTTTGCTTTGTTCACAAATCAAAAATAATGAATAACTCATTTACTTTTATTTATTTACTATGATTTTAATCATATATCAGGGGGACAATTCTCCTATTTTTATATGACATTGATATTATATTTTGAATAGACTCAGAAGCGGTATTCTTATAACCTTATGTCATTATCGTATAATTTGAATTGGACGTAGTTAAGCAGAAAGGACTCAATCCACACTTTGGCCAAAATTGAGTTAAGTATGCCATCGTACTCCCGAGGGTCAAATCTATCATGTAGTAAAACCCTTTTTGGAAAATGTACACTGCAACTAGTTTTTTTTCGCTACCCCGACTCAACCCACAGTATGAAGAGCACACAAAAATATTTGCAGAATGAACTCAGTCCGCTTGAATCGTTTCTGAGTAATGTATTTCTATGTGTATGTTCTTAAGGTCGATAAACCAGAATAAACTCAAACAGCTTTGGATCCTTTCTAAGAATAAGTTCTATTATACATATATCATTATATCAAATAACTAAAACGACTTAAACAGGTTGAGTCGTTTCTGTGTTATAGGTTTACTGAAACAAAATATTTCTTTTTATTTATCAGAAACGACTCAAAGCACTTAAGATATTTCAGGAAAACTGCTTTAAATGAACAGCGCATTTAATATCAAATAAACTAAATCGACTCAAATAGGCTGAGTCGTTTCTAAGGAATAGATGTAATGACTGATAGAAATACTTTCAAATGAACTGAGGCGACTTACAACATTTGATTTATTAAATAATATTAATAATCAAATTAAATAGATTTTATTAATATTAAATAATAATAAAATCTATGCGTGGGCGAATCACATCAGGCGGTACAAAAAAAGGATTGACCGATATTCCCAAAATCGCGCAAGAGATGAGAAGCTGGTTTATAGGAATTGGGAGCCACCTGAACCAGGTGTGGCTGATGGACGTCGACCAGATGATGCGAACACGATTGCGTTCTGGCGCAGTTTATGGTCTACTCCCGTCAGCCATACAGAGGGTGACTGGATTAGGGATATTGAGCGATCATGTGAGGTAATACCTCATATGGAGCCTGTAGCCATAGACGCCAGCGATGTAAATTGTGCAGTCCGTTCGTTAGCCAATTGGAAATCTGCGGGACCGGACGGGTTGCACAATTTCTGGTTAAAATGGCTACGCAGTGCACATGTTCGCTTGGCATCCCAATCCAGTCATCTCTGGACTCAGGATCGCTGCCAATTTTTATGACAACTGGCGTAACTCACCTGCTCTTCAATTCTGGTACCACGGAGCCTACGAACTATAGGCCTATAACTTGCCTGCCTACTGTTTATAAAGTTTTTACATCCATTTTGAGAACAAAATTGACATTAAATATATTCAATAATAAAATCTTATCTGAGTCTCAAAATGGATGTAGAAGCCGGGAAAATGGTACTAAGGCCATTAGCCAACAGGTGCGCCGTAGTCGAAAAAATCTGGCGACATGCCTGATAGACTATAAAAAGCCCTATGACTCTGTGCCACATACGTGGCTTTTGAGGGTGCTGGAGTTGTACAAAGTAGATGCATCACTATGCGCCCTCTTGAAGGCATGTATGGGGCGGTGGAGTACGGTGCTTCGCTATCTAGGGTGGCGACAGCCTTGCGGGTATGGCGTACCTATAAAGATCAAACGGGGTATTTTCCAAGGCGACAGTTTGAGTCCACTATGGTTTTGCCTAGCACTGAACCCTGAGCACTTTGCTCGAAAGTTCAGGGCTAGGCTATCGGTTGCAGACTAGAGGTCAGGTTATTTCTCACCTACTTTTCATCTATTTGCCCCCACTGACCTCCAATTTATTGAGTTATTAAAGATAACTGAAAGCTTTAATAATTCAATTAAGATGGAGTTCGGTGTGGAGAAATGTGCAGTCATGCATGTAAAGAGAGACAGGGATGTGGAATCTGATGGTATAGAGCTCTCAGATTTCACACAACTTAGATCTCTCACTGCAACGGCAACCTACAAATATCTGGCTATGTCGCAGGCATTAGGCATTGATGACGCTGGCATGAAACAGGCGTTGCAGGCACGTTTCTCTGGCCGCCTGAAAAAAGTTTTAAAAAGCTTTTTATCGGGCGGAAATGAGGTGCGTGCCTGTAACGGTTGGGCTATGCCCGTCTTAATGTACTCTTTCGGCATACTCAGATGGACTCAAACAGAATTGGACGCCTTGGATAGGAAAGTTCGCTGCCTACTTACGACATACAGGATGCATCACCAGCGTTCGTCGGTGATGAGATTGTACATCCCGCGCAAGTGTGGGGGTCGTGGCTTCTTGAGTGCCAAGACCCTCCACAATCGTGAGGTGTGCAATCTCAGAGAATACTTTCTCCACACCGACGCGGGTGTGCACCGAGATATGGTCGCTGTGGACAGAGGGCTTACCCCGCTGGGTCTGGCCAAAGAGAACTGGCGCAAACCTGCCGTACTTGGTGTAGAGGAGCGCAGGGGAGTATGGAAAGGCAAAGAGCTGCATGGACGTTTTTACCGGGCCTTGCATGGGCCCGACGTAGATTTTCCAGCGTCGGTGTCCTAGCTGCGTTTATACGATCTTTTCGCCGAAACAGACGGTTTTGTCTTTGCGATTATGGACGAAGTTGACATGACGAACAACTACCTGGACTGGTGAATCGCTTAGACATATAGTATCCGGTTGTTCTCGTCTTGCCAACGGTGAATATTTGCATAGACAGAACCAAGTAGCCAGGATTGTCCACCTTAAAGTACCAACTTGTCGACTCTGAAATACCGTATTAAAGGTATGTGCCCGACCCAGTTCTTGAAAATGGTCGTGCTACTCTGTATTGGGATCGTTCTATCATTACTGACAGAAATATTGTGGCTAACAAGCCGGACATAGTGGTGACAGACCGATTAGAGCGCCTTGCAATGATCATCGACGTCACCATACCCCATGACGAGAATATTGTGCAAGCCGAAAAAGATAAACAAATTAAGTATTTGGATCTGGCTCACGAGATTGTTCTCGTGTTCTGGTCCAATTACTTAATTTGTCGACACCGACATGTGGGATGTTGACTCGGCGATCATTGTACCGATAGTCGTAACCGTAAATGGTCTTTTTGCCAAGAGCCTCGACCACCACCTCAAGAGGCTCTCGTTAAACGGCTGGATCTTGAAACCATTGCCCTTATGTTCTGGCTACAGATACTGCCTCACAATAGTCGACCGCTTCACTTGTTGGCCTGAGGTGTATCCACTCCAGGATATGACTGCTGAAACCTGCGCTGCCGCACTTGTCAATGGTTGGATTTCACGGTTTGGCTGTCCAGAACACATTACCACCGACCGCGGCAGACAGTTCCTATTGCACACATTTAAGGAACTCGCCGCACTGATTGCCGCAAACCATCACGCTACCACCTCGTTCCACCCAGCAGTTAATGGCCATGTGGAGAGATTGCACCGACAACTAAAGTCAGCCATCACCTGCCATGCATCATCCAACTGGGTTGAAGTCCTACCTTGGGTTCTCCTTGGCATACGAAGCGCATGGAAGGAAGTCCTACAATCATCTACAGCAGAAATTGTGTACGGTGAACCGCTCCGTTTACCTGAACAATTCCTCTCACCTGCCTCCGAAGCTGAGACAGATATTACAACTCTGGCTGCTAGACTACGTGCTTACGTCAGCAAACTCACGTCGCTACCTACGTCATGGCACAATAGTTCCAGTAGAACGTTTTACGTACCCAAGGACCTGCCAAACGACGACGATGCCTGACGAACGATGACGTCACGTCATCGTTCGTCAGGGTCCGGCAAGAAGACCACTTGAAACACTGTACTCAGGTCCCTACAAGGTTTTACACCGAGAACAGAAGACCTTCGACGTGGACATCCGGTGCCACAGAAAGGACTAGGCGGATGAAAGAAATTAACATGCGACCTCATTTTTCGACTGTTTTATCTATTTTTTTTAATTTTAATGGTTGTGTTTTATGTGATTTTACTAGCTTTGTGTTTAAGGTCAATTAATGTAAAACTTTTTAGTACTTTTTATTATTTCGTTTTTTTTTATAAATAATTTTCTAGTACAAGGGTAGTTTTGAGTCCATTTTGAGAAATAAATTTTTTTAATGTGTCTTAACAATATTAAGTTTAATGGTAAGGACTCAACCCACATTTAACTTAATATCTCGAAATGTATTGCAAAATATATCACAAACTTGATGGACAAATACAATATTAACTATTCTTTTGATGATAAGAGCCATTTAAAAAAAAAATCATAACCTTTTGTCAGAGAAATTACAGCTCAAACTTCAAACGCCCATAACTCAAAAGTGACTTTGTGTGGATTGAGTCCTTTCTGCTTAACTACGTCCAATTAAACAGTTCGTCGTTGACACTTGTTTCAATTTAAGATCTCGTTACAACTTCGTTCAATTATCAGATAATTTACCTTAGGGCCGATTTTTCAATCGTCAGTTAAAAGATAACAAAACAATAAAATATAACACTTACAAATTAAAAACTACGGTTGTGGAAAGTTGATCAATGGTGTTACGTACTTTTCAATTTAGCCCGGGTACAGTTTAACTGTCAAGTAAATTTTAACTGACGATTGAAAAATCAACCCTTAGACTATATAATTTACGCTGACTTTTTATGACGTAAGTATGGCACTGACATGATATCGAAACTATATTTATCTTAGACAATATATATATTTATTTAGGAGAATTGGGCCCCTGGATATGAACGTTGAAAATATGAGTAAGCCCCAAGATTAAATCACCCCATTCTAGAAAAGCGACGTGTATCTTTCTACAAAACGATTAAGACGAAGAATTTCACCCTACTTAGTTCGACTTCCAAGGTAAACAGTAAAACACATATTTCGATTTAAACAAACGATTTATTAATTTTCAGTAAAAGTAATTTTACACTACTGTTTAGAGGGCACGAATCGTCCACAGAAGTTGAAGAAAAGAAACATTAGAGACAACAAATATATTACAACTGTATTAACAAACAACTTGCATTGATACTGCTCCATTCCTTATTGTACTGGTCTCGTCCTTTGAACAGTAGTGTCTAACACCAGCCTTATAGGGCCAAAGTCACCTTCATGTAGAGACACTAGTTTGACGTATCCTTGCTATGTCAAATGTGTGCGAATGCCGGTAGAAGGAAACTACGCCTTAAAATAAGAACGTTGTAACCTTCATATGAGATGCAAGGTAAGGAATATCTTTTTAATTTTGGTATACTTTTATTTTGTTATCAGCCAAACCATCGTATCTACATGGTAACATTTGTTATGTCCCAAAATAGTTTTTAATTTACACTGTCGATCACATTGAACACGCTACATCAATAATTTAATAAATTTAAATATTATACGATTACAATCTGTGTATTTTAATCATTACTATCAAATTGTATAATCTGGGGTTTTGATATGATACTTAATATCTACTACAAGATCAACTGATATTTCAGGAATTGACAAAATCGGGTCGTACTTTCAGTGTATAAATTGTCGACATTGAAAAGTTTATTTCTATTTTCACATTACAAAAAGTATTATTTCAAGATTTAGTATTAGTAGGTATATTTATAAAATTTGCTACACGAAATTATTTTTGCAAGGGCAAGATCGAAATGCAAGGTCGACTCGACACATAATTTAGATACACACATAAAACCGTGTTTTAAATAGGTAGCTACTACATTTCTCGCATTTCGATTATAATACTTAAGTATATGCAAAATACTTAGGCGGATACATTTTTATTTTTTGTTCAATAGTGGGAACACTACAAAAATCAACATTGGGCATGTATTAATGTGATGTTAGATGACTGCTAAACTTCTATATAACGAGAGAACACTTGTAATTACTGTCGATGTAAACTTGTGACACCACGCCTATACAATATCGTAACAAGATACTATACATTATTCTAACAAATAGTTATATACACAGTTAATAAGAGAAAGTAGCTGCCACTCTATAAACAATCATATTATAATACAAAGTTATATTCGACGAAATATTTATATGTACAAAGGATCACGATTATAACAATACAATGTTGTTTTTTTTTTCAACAGAGGATTTACATTTTACTAAGGCAAGACTGACAACAGGCACTGTTCAATATTACTACAAACATTTAAAATAACATAGAGATTAGAAATTTGGAAAATACCGTTATGGCTAATTATTATTTTACTAGGAAAATAGACGGCAAGAAAGTGTTTGATAGGGGCAAGTGTTTCGTCTAATACGACTATACTATTTCAATTTTCAAAAGATTGTATTATAAGACTTCGTGGTGGACAGTTGCCAAAAAAATAACAGTTGCCTATGCGCGATCAGACATTCTAAATTCAATTCTTGGTACATTATCTTACTGTCTGCCCTTTCGGCTCTCCACAAGACAAACTGGTATCACAACCGACACATATATACCTAATCACGAAAACAAAATATTTAAATTAAGCAACAAAACACTGGTTTAATTAAATCTGACATAAATAATGAACATTAATTAATAATTTAATTATTATTTCTGATATAAGTATTTGTTCTGTCAAAAATTTATCAAATAGTTTAAGTATCACAAAATGGCTGAATGTAAAATGCTTTTCAAAATAATACTGTTAAAAAAAATCATAAAAAAATGAAATATATTTTGCTTATTTATAAGGCCATTCAGTATTGCTTTGTGTATGTCTAAAGGCTATAAATATATTATTTCAGTATACATTTATTTATATTTGATATATTCACGACAGTTAGCGTTATTTATAACGTTATGTTTTAAGTACTTTTTAAGTACTGGAGATAAAAACAATCTACCAAATAGCTATACTAATGACTAAGATATGGACGAATGAATTACTACTGGATGGGAACTAACGATGACGTTTCTACACATGATATAAATACGACTCCAAAAGCTTATATTACATTGTATAAATATAAAATTTAACAAGACGATATACAACGGAATGTCACCGGTCACATTCACCTAACAAGAATACCACAGACAGTGAACACTGGATTATTAAACATAACATCTCACAAAGGTTTTTACTACAAGAGATTTTGTGGACACTAGTTTTCTAGGGGCTTTTTCTATTGTACTACTTTACATAAAGGGTTTAAATACACAAAGGTAGAATTCAGTAGATATCGCAAAGTAATGGAATAACATTTAAATGTGTGAGTGCTAATATTGTGCGTATTCTATCTGACAATTTCACAGTCACTGATACGAGTCGTAAAAAAGGCAATGAATGCTTATATTTATCACAATAGTTTAGAAACGGTTGTGATCATTATTCCCGCGTACTAAGCAAAGTGATAGCTGCCAATTGCCATTTCAACTCGTGCCGCTTACTATTCATCCTGTAACCCTTATGCTGCGGCCAAACGACGCCATTTTGTATAACCGAATGAAAGACCAAGAGGTGGTCGACTTTGGTGCGGTATGCCTGCAAAACTTAATAGGTAATAAGTAACATTACCTTACAATATCTACTTAACTCAACATCTTTAATAAAAATCTGCTCAACAATAAAATGTTACCACGAAATATATTGAGTCTCTGCCAAAACTCTGTTTTCATAATTTGCGTATAATACCGGACAACTTAGTTATAATTCGCAGTAACAAAGCATTGTAAAAATGTATCTAAAGTAAATTGTGCTTGCAATTTAAAAATATAAAAATATTGGCGCAAATTGAGTATTTAGCTCTAAGAAACAAGAAAAAGGCACTCTACTACGCATCCATATATTACACACATTGCAGTAGTGTGTTCGACATTCGCTTTTTATTGAAACAAGAGAAAATATTCTACTAGCAGCCCGAATTCTAGGAAATAACTTTTAAATTCAGAAAGATTTCCTGGCTGGTAATAAATATCAAAACATTTAAATGGCAATACCTGCATAGAAAATGCTATCATTAACACTATCAAGAAGTCTTCAAGTTTTATTCTGCACTAAATTCAGCATGATCAGGTGTCGCCATATACAATTTTGTATGCGTTTCAATTTAATTCTACAAAACTACAAATAAGGAAGCGTTTGGCAAATATAATTACCCTGTTTTACAAAAAAAGAAATATTATGACAGGGTTGAAAAGGACGACACTATCACCGCTACTTACC
Organism: Euclidia mi; assembly: GCA_944739405.2. Lineage (NCBI taxonomy): Eukaryota > Metazoa > Arthropoda > Insecta > Lepidoptera > Erebidae > Euclidia > Euclidia mi. Next base: position 20,798,715 of record OX123200.2, read on the forward strand.
ATCTGACATAAGCCCAAGAGAACTTTAGTCAAACTACCCTCAAGAAATAGAAGTATTTATTTTTCTACTGGCAATTAGAGGTCATCCACAAATTACGTCACACATTCAGAGAGGGGAGGGGTTCGATAAAGTGTGACATTGTTTGGAGAATGTGATGGTGATGTATGAGACCAGGTGTGACAACTACAAGAACGGGAGAGGTCAAAGAATCGTGAAAATTGTGTGACATCATTTATGGACGGCCTCTTATGTCACATGGTATGTCAGTGTTGCTAAGATATTTGGAGGGGTAAGTGTTCGTACATGACTGTAACATATGGACGGTGAAACGAACTACGAGCACGAATGCCATGGCCCCCTCGCTCTGTCAACGAACAGCTGTATTTTGAACTCAAACTAGTTCCGATGTGCGTGTGAGACGAAATTGATTACAGGCAAGATTTTATACACGTAGTGTTATTCTAGTCTCTCCGCGACCACGACCGGTGCAAGACGGTCGAAACGTCGGAAACAAATTGGTATTTATATTAAATAAGTTAATTTAACGCAATTAAGACCCGCTAAATTGTTTTGTATGATTTTATCCCATGGTTTTACATATAGCTATCCCTTTGGATTGCACAGGTCATACAGGCAGTGGCTCTGTGGAAAAGCTAAAATTCAGTCAAATACGATTAGAATAGAAAGCGGGCCTCGGGTTTTATCTGGGAAACCGCTAGGAGGATGATGTTATTCCTTGGTTATTATAGCATTGCGGTATGCCATGGTTTAGGCTAGTGCTAGTTTATTCAGAGGTACAGACTGCCTCATCATCATCGTCTTCGCGTTATCCCGGTTGCATCTCTGTCCGCTTACTGGTCTAACCAGATATGATAAAATATCAACTTTTCTACAGAGTGACCGCCGCCTGATCTCCGCAACCCATAGGGATAGCGATATGCCATGGTTTAGACCAGTATCAGTTTATTTGAGGGTACTGACTCCCTACACACTATCAAAGATCTTCCTGACAACCGGAACCGTGCCATAACTGACTGTATTCTCGATATAAACTTGGTACTATTACTGTCGTACTTATTAATATCATGCTCTACCATAATTTATCACAATTTATAAGTCAAAATCAAAATCCTTAATTCACTTAGGTAGCATGATTGTAAAATAAAAAAATATGTACTTAAAGATTCTTCATTTACATTTAGTACCACGTTAGCATAATAAACATAAAACAATGTTGATTTTCATTATTGCATTGTATAAAATCTGTTAGTAACTCAATTCCTTTCTAAGCAGCATCAATTTCAGTCCCACGTACATATCGGTACAATGCTAATAATAATAAATGTAAAAACCTACATAACAAATCCAGTCTTTAGTCAAAATGTTACTAGAAATTCAAACAGCTCTAATAGATAAGATATTAGAAATCGAATTAAGTACTGACTGATAGATAAATATATTGAAGACGAATATAACAAAGTGACTTGAGAATTAAAAAGTCCAGAAGTTGTATAGGTTTTCATCTAATATTTATGATTTTGAATATATGGCATATCTATTAAACTTGTGAACGAACTATACGTATATAAAAGTATACCCATATTAAGTACTAAATGTATGTGTTATAACTAGTGATATTAGTTTATTGCCATAGAGTGGTCCGACAAAACTAAGGCAGATATCGCAGCTATGTTTAATAAGGATCATCCACATAAGCTCTACTAATACATGATAAATAATATGTTCACTTTTTACTTCACTTACCAGTAAAGTATATATAATTTACTTAATAATATTAAAATAATTTATTAGTTTGTTTAAATAATATTGTATTAAATTAAATTTCCTATGTTTAACATAGATATGCGACTGACAAAATACTAGAGGCACTTTCGAACAATCAAATCGATCATATTTTAATTACTGTGTTTTCATTTTTGTTCAATTGTAAAATGCTTATTATGCAATTTAATGTACCATTGTAAGATTACTGACAATCGTTATTTGATCTTATTTTAACTCAAAACAATACTGTAACAATTCAAATTTACATTGAAATTATAATATTTACAAATTAAATAATACACATCAACAAATATATTAATAATGGAATGTTTAGGAAATACGTAAGATGCGATCATACAATACTTATGTTATGTACGACAATAACTGCAATATAGGATTCAATTCTAAACACTACATAAAATATTAGTAACCGCATAGTTTCCTTAATCCTAAAATACAATAGTTGTTGAGCTCTTAAATATCTATCACACTGTTTTCCAGCCATTGGCAATCCTTGCTTTCTGAGCAATAATGGCAATTCTCTATCGGCAAAAATCAATATATTAGATATCATATAATTCTCTCTACCGGACCGCTGTCCGTCAATTGACTGTTCAGCGGTGAGAAATTTCAGTCAAAATTAAACAAATAATAAATCAACATTGCTCCCATTAGGTACCGTCAACCACATCACAATTCTTAGGCGTAACCGGTGAACAGTGAACCGAGCGGGCGGTCGAAAAGCCGTTCAAAAATTATTTTGGAATGACATTCAGACTTGTACGCTTACCATCATCACATTGTTCGACACGTGGGTGAGTGTCTCGGTGTCTTTCCTACAGTTCACATGATAATACAGCACCTGTGGGATCGGGTGTCGCCGACGACGTCGCTTGTGTTGCCGGAGAACCGAGGCACGCTGCCGGCACTCGGAGACAAACTCAACGGGTTGAGTTGAACAGGCATGTCTTGCTTCGACACTTCAGACAGCGAGTTCATACTGTGGTTGTTCGTCGACGTCAGACTACTCTCCACCGGACTACCGTTCGTCCTGATCTGCGCGCGTTGCTTCTTTAAGTCTGCGAGTGTGCCTGGAACACACGCCACTGATTACCACTCTAATACGAAACACAGTCTTGCTCTATAAACGGTTACATTCTTACGAGATAAGCGTAGCGTTACATCGAATGTTTCGCCGAGTTTTTATTTCTCAATTGGCATTGTGATGCGTTACTTTCACATACTTGTTAGTAAACATTTCAATTTTATCTCTATAGCAATTTAACGCTTTACGCAAATTAAACTTAATTCAAGATCACTAGATGCTTAATCTTATAGAGTATTTAACAACTATAGAATAAAATAATTTGGAAAATAATACAAATACAGTGCAGTGGACAGACGGTTCGACAATAAAGTGATACTTAGTTGAAGATATGTGTACATGCAAAAGTAACATAAAATGGAGACAAAATAATGAAGGCCCAGTAACGAATAGCACAACAACAAGACTGTACACCAGCATGCAACTACAAAGAGAGACTGCTTGCCTCAATATGCATCCTCAGAGCGTCTGCAACCGGCAACAGTCCCAACCTTCATTTATATATAAACCATCACTGTGCAAAACTGTTAGATTATTTTTACAGAATACATTGTTATAAAATGTGCTATATATTATGTATGTATGTATAGAATTAGATGTGCTGTTACGGTCAATCTATGTTCGTAAGGATGCATATAATTACCTGCGTTAATCATGACGGTGACATGAACATTGATTTTACCATTATTGTCTGTGGTGTAGGTCGCGGTGCCGCCCTCAGTGATCGCGATCTGGTTGGGGCTCACGATCACCTCTTTCCTACCGTCTAGGGCGTCCTCGTTTTTGATGGGGTCATTGTCTTGGCCCTCGGGCGCTTTTCTGACGCCGTTGGGTAAGCTCGTCCTTTCGTACAGTTTTGTTTGGTCGTTGATAGCCTCGTGTTGCGAGGCGGGTATGGAGCCGGGTGCGTAGTGCGACGCGGCGTTGACTCCGAACAGTGGGTTGGTTATTTTCTGTTGTCCGTATGGAGTGACGTCCGAGTTGTCACTGAGGTCGCTTGTTCGTAAGGAGCCCCCGCCCCGCTGGTTATATGAGTGTTTGGGCACCGCATACTCCACGGTAGAGTCGTAGCTCTGATTGGAGGTGGTGGAACTGTTCGATAACCGCTTGTGCGGTAACTCCGGCGGTTGTAAGTTCGCGGCGTTGTGGTCGTTCTCCACGCCGTTCGATAGGCCCTGAAACGTAACAAGTAGAATGGTTAAATGAATGTTCTAGATGAAGAGGTATTCAGATAATTTCCTATGTCATCATCACCCAAGTGTTGCCTCGGTCGAAATACAAGAGTTGGATTCCGAGTCTCCAGACTAACCAGATTCAACGGCTACTTAGTTTTACAGAACCACTGTCCACTGACCTTTGTAACCATAGCTATGCTCATTTATCATCCCATGACCAGCAGAACGTTGAATTGTCCGTGTGGTGACGGATTAAGAATACGTATTGTCACCACCCCATATCATCCCATGGGTGTCGTAAGAGCCAATAGAGGGAGCATATTATGCAGAACAGCACTGTAAGAGAAGGAAAACTTTATACAAACCCTATACCAACCCGTTTGGCCAGCGTGGTATAGTAGGCCAATTCCTCCTTTCAAAGGAGAGGCTAAGTCCAGCAGTGGACTTGCTAAAGGCTGATGAAGAAGAAGAAGACCAGCAGAAAATAAAACGCATTGTTTTCATAAAAGTCTACCCTAAGGTGCATAACACTTCGTTTTGTATTGTAAGGAATATTAAATAATAGGTGTTTATACCTAATACTAGTATGTCTTCTTCTGTCTAAGATAAAAAAGAGATTTTAATGAAGACAGTAACTATAAACAAAGCCCGAAATAAAATCGGTATAATAGAATGCACGGATAATGTAATGGTTGAAGCAGTCGCTAAACATTTAGCACTAAATCGAATGTTGTAGGCTCGACCATTGTTTCCCCCCGTGGGATCTCCACCTTGTCATGGTGGGGGAGGGGCAGTAACCGTGGTTTGGACACCCACAGTGAAGCTAAGCGGGAGCCCGGGAGTGGACGCTCCACGTGGGCTTGGGTGGGGCCTGCGTAGGATGCGTCCCAAGGTGCTGGTGCGGCGGACAGTTCTGTCTGTCCCTCGCAGTCGGGCGCGGGGTCGCGGAAGGAGAGGCGTGTCGTCGGTGTTGCATTGCCGCGCGCCCTATCTCCCGCGATCAAATGGGGGCGCACCATTTGATGCGTTGCGGTGGGGCCGCAGAGGAAGAGGAGATGCGGTGTTGTCAGGTCGCCATCCTCCTATCCTCTGCGGCCGTTTTAGTGCCTGCGGACGGCGAGCACTAGGGCTGCTCCCCGTCGGCCAAAAGGCAAGGAAGCGGCGTAGTGTCTGCGGCCGCGCCGCCTCCCAAGTAGCATAATGAGGCGGGGCTCCGGAAAAATGTTATCCGCGAATCGCGTGACCCCGCCACTACACGGGACCCGTAGGGACACCGCGGTGGTTTTAGGGGATATGCCCCGAACTGGGGAGAGCCTCCACAGACCTCCTCTGCCAGTCCCAAGCCCGGTCGATCAAACTCTGGCCGGGTTGGCGTCGAGTTGAGATGGGTCATAAGGAGAGTTTGTTGGATCGCAGAACGTGTGGGAATGCTGGACAAAATATTGTCATCCAAGAATGATTTTTCGACGTCGAGGTTTTCTGTGTGTTCTTTATTTCAATGTTCGAAATGCCGCACAAGCCACAACACTTTTTCCCAGTGTGGAAGATGTCTAAATTTGTTCTGCGGTCGTGAAACTGGTTCCTCTTGGCCTAATTTAGCAATACATACATACATACATAGACTCACGCCTGTTTCCCCGAAGGGGTAGGCAGAGGCATAATAAACGCCCACTTTTCGCCAGTGTTTTGATCCCACGTAAAAGGTGGCGAGCCTATTGCCGCTTATTGGGACATTTTGTTTGCCAGAGCCTCGTCCGTTGATCGGCAGGTGCACCACGTGCAGGTGAGGTTGGCTTGGGACCCTAAGTTCTTGGTGGGAACCCTATGCATAATTGAGCAATGATTTCAATAAAGTAGATAGGCAAGACTGGATGCAGTATATGACATGAAGCGATTATACAGCACAAGGAAAAAGAACTCTGCCTGCACCTGGACTCCGTAGCTACGCCCACACATAATTTGTCAATTTAACCGCTTCTGCCCTTTCGCATGGAATTTTGGGCAATATGGCCGAGGAAAATACATGCCAAATTTCAGGTTCATGCGCCCAATAGTTTTGGCTGTGCATTACCTGTCAGTCAGTAACGAATGAATGTTAGATATACAGAAGATAAGATACGAGTAGGTGCTATTGGCGCAGCTGGTAACTTGTGTCTGATAAAGACAGGTAATTTGGTCTATTACAGAGTCATCAAGATGCGATTGGGCGATTTTGTGAGAAACCAGATCTTGGTTGAGCATGTTAAATGAGTAAATTCAGTTTACGTCAAGTGATTCAAATAGCAATTGTTAAGAAATGATTTACTATCATACAGCTTATTTTTCTCAACTTGAAAGGAGAGAGCTACGAGCGCCTTTTCTATGTCAAGGGGCTAAGCAAAACTAGCTGTGTCTTACAACGGTGGTGACCGTGATGGCTCTACACCATCGCTATCATCAGCAGGCATGATAGCACTACTATCATCATCGGCATCATTGTCACCATCATCATAATACATAGCTTTATATAAAATCGCTCGTCCTGACTGCACTTTTGGTATCGCAGAGCCTAAACAACTGAAGTCAGAAAAATACGATGTTTATTTTGCTCCCCTGACAAGATAAGAGGGGTTAAAAGTATGCTTGAAAATTCGCTGATTTTAAGTAAGCACTTTGAAAATGGAACGACAGCTAATGTATTTATTGTCCTTTATCGTCAAGGACTACTTGTCGGCTACGCTGGTGCGGCCACGTCTTTCATCAACTGTCTCTTGTGTGGGTCTATCTTATCTTATGTGGGTAATAAATGTCTTGCCATGCCACCTCCGCCGGGCCCCGGTAAACGGGGAAGGCCAAAGAAACGCTGGCATGACGTCGTAAGGGCTGATATGCGCGCCAATCGACTAACTACTACATGGGGATGCTGAAGACCGTGCGAAGTAGAGGAGATACAGCCGGAAAGCGGACACCGGGCTCCAAGGCGTAGGTTTAGGATTGAACCGGGACAGCGCTAGGATGATGATGATCGCCAGGAACTTTACAAAGATTCAACCAAAAGTCACAAAGAAGGCGAAGACACATAACAACGATTTTTCGATCACAAAACGCGAGGGGATTGCACCCAAGACACACGCTGCAGCGCAACGCAATGAACCAGACGTTTTAACTACTACTTCATCCATTCAATTATAAAAACATCTATCGTGAATACAGTATTCATGCGATCTACACACAAATAATCCTTAGTAACAACAGTATATCGATGCTTCAATGTACCAATTACGTGCTGTCGACTCGTATGAACGATTGTTCAAGCAGAAAAACACTTGCACACCGATGCATGAAAGTGTTTTGCCACATTTATTTATCGTAATTATACGTCGCATATTAATTATGAATTTGATTATAATTTAATTGTTAGTTTTCCCTTTTATTAAGAATACTATTAGAATATAATGAGATACTGTTTTGTGAAAAAGTGTTTAGTAAGTTTGTATTTACGTGTTTGTTGTATATGATTGTGGCAGGTTGCTGCGGTTTGTTTTAGTGGACTTTGCTGTTAGAAATATTCTGTACCATTGCATGGTAAGAAAATACAAGCTATTCGTCTTCACCATTATCATCAGTCCTGTTTAAACTGTCCGACTGCTGGGTCTCTTATCACTACAAGAAGGGTAAGGCCATAGTCTTACACTGTACTCGAAAGATATGACGTCTGCCAATCTCATATCTTTCGAGTACATTACGAATAACTCTTTTAATTTCGTTAATCAAGTAATAATTAACAATTAAATACACAAATAACTTCGAAAAGTTATTGGTGCGTGAATTCGAAACCGAGATCCTCTGCGTTGCAGCACGAAAAGACAATGTCTGTCTATCTACTGGGCTGCGGCTGCTTTTTAAAAAGTTATTTCACAGCTACTAATACGTATTTGCATAATATATTATTATTGGCGAAAAGTGGGCGTTTAATATGCCTCTGCCTACCCCTTCGGGGAAACAGGCGTGAGTCTATGTATGTATGTATATTGTTGTTGTCAATCGTCTCTCCAAAAAACTGATATACTCTAAGTATTCAGGACGCCACTTAAAATAGCAGCGCTCTCGGACACGAAAAGTGAAGTTTATGATAAACGTTATACAATATTATTACAATATGATGGCTGAGATGCTTAGCGAGATTAAGTAAGAATTGAAAACTGGCGTGGTTAACGAGCTTTCTCGTAACATTTTAGAAACAAAAAGTTGATCGTTATATAATGTCCGCAAAGCGCAAATAAATTCTACTATCTAAGCCGGTAGCACTATATACCGTATATACGTAATTATTTGTCTAATAAAGTTACTATAATGAAAAAAAGGACATAACATTTAGTTCTGATTAAAACGTAACTTTAACTGAACTATAGAAGCAATCTATTATAAAATTAATTATAATTAGATAGGTACTGTTGTAGTGCATAGTCGCTTCCAATTATTCTCATATTATGTATCTCTTATTATTTTTTGTCTGGACTGTAAAAGACACGATGACCTCTGAGTTTGTTTCGGCAGTTTCTTCTCAGGGTAGTCAGACAGGAAACAGAAAGCAAAACACAACGACCACAACCTGCTCTAAAAAATGACTTTGGTAAAGTTTTTTTTGTAAAACCTATGAACAAATAAATTATTTGACATTGACTTAATAATAAGTCATCAATCAATTACCCTGGCCCCGATTTATTTGGAGACGACGCAGTTATTTGTCTTTTACTATAAATATAACGAAGAAAACATTCTCTTATTGAATACCTTATCAATAAGTATAGAAATAATGTATGGAGAGAATATAATAATATTTTAATAAAAATATGCATACCCTGTATCGGAGTCCTAGCACATGCGGCTCCTTGCGCATACGACGCAAGTTGTCGTTAGTCAAAAACATAATATCCAAAGACATGATTAAAATCAGTGGTCAACGGCACATAACACAATATAAAATCATCACTAGCAGCACAATAATAAATCCTTTGAGAGAACAATGGTCAACACTTTATGAGAACACCATAAAGGAAGAATTGAAGTTCGAAGGTAAACTTTTGTATATCAAAATGCATCGTCGAAATTAAATAGCGAACGGACAATGCACGGTGCGTGTTAGCGCGCTGGCCACAAGACTGACGGCGCGTGCCACTCGCCACCCGCCGCCCACCGTCGCGACGGTCGAGGGAAATCGCTGGAAAACTTTGTGAATCACCGTGTGTCAATCAATGCACCCACCGGAACGAGATGCCTTCAGCTTCTCATTAACGTACCCCCGATTGATCGTACAATTCACAAGAAAACGAAAAACTAACACAACACTGAAAAGTAACGAACTGTAATTTGTAAAACTCTTTTTTGTTTTCTACTATATGATATAGTGTAAAAACGTACGAGTAAAAATCGCTTTGCACTAATGAATGTAACCTAATTTCAGTCATTTAAGAACATAAAATATAAAGTTTGCCGCACGGTTATTATCTGGCTAGGAGAAGCGAGACGCGAGTACAAATCAATCGCTCTAGTAAGTCTCAAAGTGGACAGGAACTAGTTGTTATTAGTGTTCAACACGACAAGCCTACGTAGCACATGCTTCATTCACGCCGTATATATTTTGCATACGAAATAGAAATCGATGAATCCATCTATCTATCAGACGATCTGTTTGAAAGTTATTGATTTACTGAGCTTGCTCTCGTTATTTCAGTATTGTTTTCGAAATCATATGATGCGTGAAATCAGTTTCTATTTTAAGACTTCTGACCCTCAATCCTATTTTGATAATATAAAACATTTTTATTGTAGTTCTAAGGAATTAAATACAGTTAATCATAGGTACCTAAAATTGCAAGCCCTACTTCTAATCAACAGTTGTACACCAAACCAAAGGGAACATACATCTAGTTTTTGTGATTGCCGGTAATGTTTCTTGATATCTTGATGAGAAAGGAAAGGTATCCATTCTAAATATTGGCGTTCACAGATAGAAAAATGAATATATTACAATTACGTATTAATATGAAAGGCACAACGAACAGGAAGGACTGGGCTAGTGAACTCCGATGATATCAGGTGCGTTATGTAGTAACGCTGCATTCCGAGTATCCATTTAAAAGAATAATATGATTTATATGAGTAAAATATAAAAACGTAGAATACAAGCAAGTAAAATGACAACTGTGAAAATTTTTAAAGCAAAAGTACCTCGAAATATGTAGATTTTATAAACAAAATTAGGTATTTGTCCACTTAAGTTGGTCGCTACATTGACATCTGCAGAGGATAACTTCGGGAAATCAGGTCTCGGGATTGTCAAATCAACTTAGGCCATGACCTACGATGCACCTGCAGAAAGGACGACCTGCAAGTAGATGCGACATTTTTACCCCTAAAATCGAACTCTTGTCATTCGTTAAGCCTCCCTCACATTGGTCATGATCGTTCTTCGAGCGTACGCTCGGCGTCCGTTCGGCGTGCGCCCGGCGTCCACTTTGTACTACAAAGTGAACGCCAAGCGCACGCTGGGCGTACACTCGAGGTACGCTGACGCCCAATGTGAGGTCGGCCTAAGTGTCTATTAGCCTTTACACAGCATAGCCGTAAAGTCTTAAACACATAGCTGATATCACTAGTACGTTTTTACGCGTGAGGTTGTAGAAGAGTGTGTGTCACGTAGAATTGTAGTGCGAAGTTAAAGTCACAGATCGAAGAAAGAAACTATGAAAGTTTATTAAGTAGACAGAAAAGTTCACAGGCACAGTTTATAGGTACACACACAAGCAGGAGAAAGATAGCGAGAAGAAAGTTTTTAGCATAGACACAAGAATATAGTACGCGCGGATGCGATGTCAATAATTCACAAGTACTAATAAGTTTTTAAATATTAGGCGGTTCGCGTCTGTTGATGGGCCGGCGACGACGCGGGCGCACCGGCCGTGCGAGCGCACGCTGCGCTGGGCGTACGCTCGAGGAACGCTGACGCTGAGGTCGGCCTAACGTCTTAAACACATAGCTGATATCACTAGTACGTATTTACGAGTAACGTCATGCGTGGCGATAGATAAGTAGACGCACACGTCACAGACGCGGCCAATCTGTGTATATAACGTTTGTAATAAATTATACGAGTCCAGCTAATTACCAGCATCTTGAGATGAAAGCAGAGAAAGTACGCACCACGGGGAACGTTAAACAACGGTCCCATGTTGAAATCGCTCACTTTGCAAATTCCGATAGGCTACGGTTATGGCGATTTATATATTTTTTTTAATTTAGGTGTGTATCACACGCATACTTGAAGCGATTTACTATTATGTTATGTTTATATCATAGCCATTTGGAATTTTAAGAGCTTACTCAAAAAATACATTTAGTCATGAATTCAACTCATCTCATCATTTTAGAGAACCTATGATTTTAGGATTCGATTCACCTTTAATCATTTCGTTTTCACCTTTAATTCGTTCAGAATGAACTACATTCATAATTATTGATAAGAAGAGATAAGATTAGACTCGGATCTTTTTTCAATAAAGACAACGAAGTAGCTAGGTCCCGTATGAAACAGATTAACTGTAGACGCCAGTAATACGACTTATCAGCCAAGCAGCACTAGCGTGTCGCGATGTGTATAATATTTCTGATGACAACGCCTTTAATTGTGTAATATCAACATTCAAAGCATTTAACGTAGTAGACCTAGCTCGCGAAAAAAACAACTCATTGAGCACACTAGAAAACAGCAAAAAACCTGTGGAGATACTTGAAACAGTTTCATTTTTTAGATAATTACTTTCGGTAAATTCTATCATTCAGTGATGTCTGAACAACATGTTTTTGCTGAAATTCCATTCTTTAATTTGGATTGATAGCCGACGTGAAGTTGTTATCTCATGTCATACAAAAACGCGCTTTCAAATAATTATATCGCAACTGTTGTATACTACACTTAAAAACGTAATGAGGTTTCATACGTTACTTGTTTACTGGAGCTACAATGTATTTACGAGTAAACAGCAATATATTATGTATATTCCGAGAGCAAATTGTTGGGAATTTCTTTCGTTTGACCAATCACCTGACTTTCGGTGATTTGTTTCGGTGTGGAGTAAGTATAAATATTTATTTATTTATATATAGTATAGTGTACCAAACATGAAATAGCTAATTACCGTTTTAAAGGACTATAGCTTATGTGTTGACTGTTAGAAAATTTCTAGAAGCACTAAGCTAGGATAACTTAAATATATTCTAGGATTACATTAAGGCCAGAAACCCTAGACTAATCCTTTGTGAGTAGTAAATCTATCTATCTAATTGCTTGAAGTATAGGTAATATAGGACCTCATTCTTCTTACTAATATGTCAATTCATTTTCTATGAAGTAGAAGTTCTGTGTCACTGTTTGGGTGTAACTCAACATGGAATTCCTAAAAGGGCATAATCATCCGTGCGTCCGTGATTTCAATATTTGCATAGCCTATTCCAGGTGTATTGCTACTAGCTTCTAGGTTAATATAATAAAACATACGGCCAGATATGAGATTGTAAACAATGGGTTTTATATCAATACAACTCCAAATCCTACTAGTATTATAAATGTGAAAGTTTGTGATGATGTATGTATAGATGGATAGATGGATGGATGGATGTTTGTTACTCTTTCACGCAAAAACTACAGAACGGATTTGGATGAAACTTTACAATAATATAGTTTATACATCAGAATAACACATAGGCTACAATTTATAAAGATTTTGTATAATGTTGCCATAATATAAGGAAAAGTATCAACTAAGTCGGCAAAAAGCTTGAGCTCTGAAAGTTATTCATTGGAATTTTAACCCCTTTCTGATGACAGATTGATCTGATATTTGGTATACACTCATATTGTCATCAAGATTAAAAGATAATATATAAATGATTGTAATTTCAAGATGGCCGCCAATACAAAATGGCGAATCATATTATATTACTTCACAACAACCTCAATATGGGTATCAAATGAAAAGGCTTGATTGGTAGAGTAGAGCTCACTATGAAAAATCCAAGATGGCCGCCGCCACAAAATGGCGTATTACTAATTTCCCACAAATACCTTAATATGGGTATCAAACGAAAGTGCTTGATTCGTAGAAAAGCACAATATCTTTCTATGAAAAATCCAAGATGGCTGTCGCCGCAAAATGGCAGGATAACATATTTTCCACAAATACCTCAATATGGGTATCGAATAAAAACTTTGATTGGTAGAATAGCGTTCACTATGAAAATCAAAAATGGCTGCCGCCACAAAATGGCGGATTACATATTTTCCACAAATACCTCAATATGGGTATGTGTGTAGGTACACACTAATCTTTACCTGAATTTTTAAGTATTATCTGTTTATATGTATGCTACACGGCTAATCTGCAGAGCCGTTTGTGATGAAAGAACAATGCCCATTTCTGGCCCAGTTTGGAACTCACGAACAACACAATAAAGTTTCAATTACTTGTTGAATAATCCTTTTTATTTATAACTTAATTTAAAGGCATTAATAAAGGTGTGCCGAGAAACTTATTCAATAAATAGGTTTAAAAAGACGTGTTAACGTCTAAATAGCCAACACGTAATAGATCAGAAATTGCCAGTAAAGAAATCATAATGTTACGAATTGAAAATAACGCCATCTATCAGTGAATGGGAGAACTACATGAGATTAGATGTATCGGTTGTTTAAGGCTGTTTCATCTATCCTCTAATAGATGGCGTAGGTGTAAATAGAACATTTACGCAATTCTAGAAACACCTTACACGTTTCCAGAAATATCGTGAGTCGTCTCGAAAAGCTTAGTGATGTTATCCGGCCAGTATAAATAGAGCGGGAGCGAACGGACCGGACAGTAACAATTCAATACGGAAAGCGATCAACATCAAGCGAAGGAAGTAATTCGGAAGTGTTTAGTGGTGTTTTAGTGTTGTTCTAGTGGTGTGAATAGTGTGTTTTACTAGTGAAGTGAAAATTAAGTGTGTGTATCTAGTGTTATACTTAGTGTTTGTGTAAGTGAATAAAGTTCAGTTTAAGTGGCATAGTGTATATAATTTATCACGAACCCCAGCTCGTAACAAATTGGTGTCAGAAGTGGGATAAATTATGCCGGTTATGCCGAAGGAAGAAACAGAAGGTGTGCGTACCAGGAACCAGCGCCAGCAAGACCTGGACCAGAGACGCTTCGGAGACGTTCCTTCTCCATCGTCTGGTGGACCAGGCGAATCCGCGGATGCAGTGGAGCCTACAAGCGCACACTCCGTGGCGGTGCCCGACATCGCGGCTCTGATGACGTTCATGCAGGAGCATGCCCGCCGCCTGGAGGAACAGCTACACCGCGACAAGGAGGAGCAGGCCCGCCGCCTGGAGGAACAGCTACAGCGCGACAAGGAGGAGCAGGCTCGCCGTCAAGATGAGCACGCGCGCCGCCTGGAGGAACAACTACAGCGCGACAAGGAGGAGCAGGCCCGCCGTTTGGAGGAACAGCTGGTGGTGATGAAAGACCTCAGCGCCGCTGTAGGGAAGGACCTGAAGGTGGTAAAGGAGGAGCTCCAGCAGCACGAGGCTCGTATCAGCGACGTGGAGAAGCTCGTACACGACCAGCTTGTGACTCGCGTCGGCTCTATAGAGAAGCGTGTACACGACCATCACGAGACCTGTGTCGCTGAAGTGGAGAGGAGATTGCGTGGGCTCGGATCCAACGAAGTGACATCTGCGACTGTAGTGCCCTCACCTCGTGGGTTTAAGGTTCCACCATTTGATGGCTCGTCATCATGGTCTGCATACAAGATCCAGTTTGAGGCTGTGATGCGATCGAATGGGTGGACCAAAGAACAGGCCTTAACCGCCCTAACCTTGGGCCTTCGCGACCGGGCCTTGACAGTGTTGGAGGCACTCGGACAAGACGTCACCTACGAGAAGCTTCTTGAGGCGCTGGAGGCGAGGTACGGAGACGCGCACCTCGAACATGTGTATCGTGCTCAGCTGAAGGACAGGACGCAACGCACCGGAGAAACTCTGCAGCAGTGGGCTCTAGAGGTGGAAAAGCTGGTCAGGAAGGCATACCAGTCGTCTCCTGCGCTTATTGATGGGAACCTCGTACAGGCGTTTACGGATGGGATCCGGGACCTGGAGGTAAGAGCAGCAGTGAGGCTTGGGCACTTCAAGGACCTCAAGGACGCCTTAGCCCACGCTCTGGAGGTGGAAGCAGTGCGACGCGACGACCGAGGTCACCGCATCAGGGAAGTTGTGTCGTCACCTCGGTGCTACAACTGCGGAGAAAGAGGCCATATCCGCTTGAGCTGCCCAAAGCGTAGGCAGCCTGGTGACACCCTGTCTTCACCAAAGGGGTCGCCTGATGTGCCTGCCAGGCAGCGAGAGCAGGGAAACGAGTAGAAGCCAGGACTGCGGGGCGGGTGCTGGCTGGTAATGGAAGAGCCCCAAGTATCTCGATCTCGCAATCATGCGACGGGAACAGCCTGATCATCGAAGGCGAAATTAACAGAACACCATGCAAGCTGACATTGGACACGGGTGCTTCTCGGACAGTCGTCGGTTTCCATCTGGCAAGACGGGTTCTTCGGGGCTGCTTCAGGAACAATGAATGTGTGAATCTGAGAACAGCTACCGGTCAGCACATAACCGTCCGAGGTGAAATGGAGGTGGATCTGAAGCTAGGCAACAAAGTTTACCGTCACAAAGTCATCGTGGCCGATATAGTGGACGACTGCATCCTGGGCCTAGACTTCATGCGGGAGTATCGCTGCGAGATCGATGTTAACCAGGTAGTGTTGAAATGTGGCTCGGAAGAAGTCTTCATGGAAGGCGCAACTTCAGGAAAAGTGTATTGCCTGAAGAATGTCACGCTTCAACTGCGGTCGGAAACGGTTGTACCGGTTTGTTTACCCGGGAGTTCTGGTCGAGGGAACCGCTGCGTACTTATCGAAGGCCTAGAGAAAGAGGCATCGTGGAAGATTGCACGAACCTTGGTAAGGGGCACCAAAGTTTCATCAGTACGCGCACTAAATGCGAGTGACAAGGAAGTGATGCTCAAGAAAGGGACGGAATTGGGCACCTATGAAGGAGCGGCTTGGATGCGTAGATGTCAGGAGCAACCTACCAGCGCCAAGGTTCAGGCTGCACGATTCGACGTGTCTTCACTTTTGGAGGACTGCCAAAGTACCCTGTCAGAAGAAGAGAAGACCAAGGCTAAGAAGATGTTAAACCGGTTCGCCGATATTTTTTCGACCAGTGATGCCGACATAGGGAAGACAGCACTAGTCCAGCACAAAATAAACACGGGAAGTGAAGCACCGATTCGCCAGCGACCAAGACGTGTGCCAGTGGCACGGGAACGTGAAGTAGAAGCTATGATCGACGGTATGGTGAAAGAAGGCGTAATCGAGCCTTCGTCCAGCCCGTGGTGCTCTCCGGTGGTGTTAGTTAAGAAGAAGGATGGCAGCATGCGCTTCTGTGTAGACTACCGCCGATTGAATGACATCACGAAGAAGGACAGCTACCCGCTGCCAAGGATCGATGACACACTGGATACGCTGACGGGGATGAAGTGGTTTTCTACCTTAGACCTAAAAAGTGGCTACTGGCAGGTGGAAATAGATCCTCGAGACAAGGAGAAGACGGCATTCTCCACAGGGAAAGGATTATGGCAATTTAACGTCATGCCCTTTGGATTGTGCAACGCTCCGGCTACTTTTGAGAGACTGATGGAGCGAGTGCTTATGGGACTGATTGGAGACGCCTGCCTGGTCTACTTGGATGACATCATCATCGTGGGGCGCACCTTCCAGGATCACCTTCGAAACTTGGAGCAAGTGCTGTCAAAGATACGAGGAGCTAATTTGAAGCTGAGTCCGAAGAAATGCGCATTATTCAGACGGCAAGTGAACTTTCTAGGACATGTGGTCTCGGAGAACGGTATTCAAACTGACCCGGATAAGATCATTGCCGTGAAGGAATGGCCAGTTCCAGAGAACAAAACGCAGGTCAGAGCATTCCTCGGATTATGCTCCTACTATCGACGGTTTGTGAAGAACTTTGCTGACATTGCTCGACCTCTTCATAAGCTCACCGAAGACAGAGTGCAGTTCTGTTGGAATGAGAGCTGTGACGTTGCATTCCAGAAGCTTAAGGAACATCTGTGTACTGCACCTATTCTAGGCTACCCTGACAATGAGCATGAATTCATAGTTGACACAGATGCCAGTAACACCGGAATTGGCGGCGTGCTGTCACAGAAGAAGGGTGATCAAGAAGTTGTTATAGCATACTTCAGCAAGACCTTATCCAAACCCGAAAGAAACTACTGCGTCACCAGGCGGGAACTCTTGGCTGTAGTAAAGACGTTGCAGCATTTCAACAAATACTTGTTGGGCCGTAAATTCCACCTGCGAACCGACCATGCAGCGCTGAAATGGCTACTTCAATTTAAGGACCCAGAAGGACAAGTAGCTAGATGGATTGAACTACTGCAAGAGTTTGATTTTGTAATACAACATCGCAGCGGCAAGTCCCATGGTAACGCAGATGCCCTATCGCGTAGGCCGTGTCCCGACCAGTGCAAGCACTGTAGCCGACAGGAAGCAAAGCAGGCAGCGCTAGTGAGGATGTTAAAGACGGATCTAAGCGACGAATGGAGAGAAGCTTTGCAGAGTGCTCAGCAAGATGACAAGGATGTACAGCCGATTCTTGAATGGAAGAAATCAGATGCGCCTAGGCCCAAATGGAGTGATATCGCAGCAATGAGCCCCATCACCAAGAGTTATTGGGCACAGTGGGAAAGCTTGGTCGTCCAGGATGGAGTTCTGTGCCGCAAATGGGAAAACGCTCGCGGTAACCAGTGCCATTTGCAAATGGTAGTGCCCAAAACTAAGGTGCCGGAAGTCTTGCAGCTCTATCACAATGGTACTTCGGGAGGTCACATGGGAGTTAAGAAGACCCTTACTAAGATCCGGGAGCGGTTTTATTGGCTCCACTGTCGAGATGACGTCGAGGATTGGTGCCGCAAATGCACAAGTTGTGCGGCTGTCAAGGGGCCACATACTCGAAGCAGAGGTGCATTAAATGTGTACAATGTGGGAGCTCCATGGGAGCGCATAGCGTTGGATGTCGCTGGGCCGTTTCCTGAGAGCCAGGACGGAAACAAATACTTCTTGGTTGTGATGGATTACTTCACGAAGTGGCCTGAAGTGTTTGCAATCCCAAATCAAGAAGCTACCACAGTGGCCGATAAGCTGGTGCATGAAGTCTTTTGTCGGTTCGGGGTGCCCTTGGAAATCCACAGCGATCAAGGCCGGAACTTCGAATCTGAGGTATTCAAGGAGACTTGTCGCGTAATGGGTGCACATAAAACCAGGACCACGGCTTATCATCCGCAATCAGATGGCATGGTTGAACGGTTTAACCAATCACTGGAAAGGTACCTGGCGAAGGTCGTGGAGAGCAAACAAAGAGATTGGGACAAGCACATCCAACCATTTCTCCTGTCATATCGCAGTGCGGTCCACGAAACTACAGGAGTAACACCAGCTTTTGCCAATTTCGGTAGAGAGCTCCGTTTACCTGCAGACCTTATCACCGGTATTCCACCAGAATCTCCACGCAATATAACGGATTACGCAACCGAGCTACGCAACAGGATGAACGACGTATACGAGCACATCAGGGAATCTGGACAACAGATGTCTGAGAAGATGAAGACTCGCTACGACCGGAAGGCAAACAACAAAGGCTTCGATGAGGGATCATTGGTGTGGCTTCATAACCCAGTACGAAGCAAAGGAAAATCGCCTAAGTTACAAGCCAGATGGGACGGGCCATATCGCATAATTACCAGGATGAACGACGTCACCTATCGAATCCAGAAGGGGTTGCGAGGTGCACCGAAGATAGTTCATGTGGACCGGTTGGCTCGTTACTATGGGTCTAACGATGTTCGAGACGAACACGTTTAAGAGGGAGGCCGTGTTACGAATTGAAAATAACGCCATCTATCAGTGAATGGGAGAACTACATGAGATTAGATGTATCGGTTGTTTAAGGCTGTTTCATCTATCCTCTAATAGATGGCGTAGGTGTAAATAGAACATTTACGCAATTCTAGAAACACCTTACACGTTTCCAGAAATATCGTGAGTCGTCTCGAAAAGCTTAGTGATGTTATCCGGCCAGTATAAATAGAGCGGGAGCGAACGGACCGGACAGTAACAATTGAATACGGAAAGCGATCAACATCAAGCGAAGGAAGTAATTCGGAAGTGTTTAGTGGTGTTTTAGTGTTGTTCTAGTGGTGTGAATAGTGTGTTTTACTAGTGAAGTGAAAATTAAGTGTGTGTATCTAGTGTTATACTTAGTGTTTGTGTAAGTGAATAAAGTTCAGTTTAAGTGGCATAGTGTATATAATTTATCACGAACCCCAGCTCGTAACAATAATATGAAATCGATTATCAGTTCTTCCTTATCGATTTTACGTTTTCTCTACTCAAAATGATTTGAGTTAATAGCAAATCTCTACGTGGTCCTTAAACATTGAAACTGTGTGTATTTTTAAGGTATATATGCGATTAACTACAAAAAAGTTCGATTTTGAACCAAATATATAGATAACCTAAGTCCGAAATCCATATCGATTAATCAATATCATTTAAAACTGTAAAATGGCAACACTTTCTTGACTCTTAAAAGTAAATGTCAATAATGTCATATTCAGTTTATTTTGTTTGTTACCTTTTTGTTTTGCTCGTGCACAGTGTGAATGCTTTTTATCTTTTTGGATCTTTTACGATTTCTGGCTTTTCTTTCGGATTTCTACCCTTACCAAATGATTAACTCATTCCTTTCTACGCAAAACTACGAAATACTTTAACTATCCTAATAAAAGTGGGTACACACCTAATGTTTTGTGAGCATATAAAAGTACTTCTTGTAATAAATCTATGAATGTGATGGACCTCTAATCAATCTCAAAATTCTAGTTTAACACTCTTTTATCAAATGCAATAACAACTACTACGATTTTTGACTGTCCGCATCTGGGCCGGCGTCTCTAAGAAAAATGGGCATTGTTCTTTGACATGAATAGTCTGAAACCCGGGGAAGTACATAGGCTACCCTTTATTAAAATTTCATGCTGGCGAAGCCGCGGGCGAAAGCTAGTGTAATATAATGTAAGTAGTATATATGTAATGTAATATCTACACGTTAGATCAACTTTTTGGCGAGTTTTTAGAAGCAAAGCTTTTTAGAAGAAAATTCATGTTTGAACTTAATATTAACATAAAACGTTTACATGAACTCTTGTCCTAGCGTTATCCCGGTTGCATTAAGACTTCATAATGAAACCCGGGGTCAGTGCACCGGTCTCACCAGATTTGACAGAATATTAGCTTTTTCATAGAGCGACTGCCGTCTGATCTCCGCAATTCATAGGGATAGCGATATTTCAAGATTAACGATGAAATGGACTAGGTTAATAGAGATGTGAAGCAGTTTATAAGAAAATGTTAGTCATCAACGGAATATCGTAGCTGTTTGATGATAAATGGAGCGGCAGAGATTACAGAATATAATAGTGCTGGCACATAGCCACATGTGAAACGTGCAGTCAATACTTTTACACATCTTACCACGATGAACAATAATGGATATTACGTACATACATATCGTCACGCCTTTTATCCCCGAAGGGGTAGGCAGAGGTGTATTTCTACACCCACTTTTCGCCAGATATACTTTATAATGGATATTAGTAGGTACAAATATTACCAGTATGTATCAAATTCTTGCGGTACTGACTGACCGACAGACCACGCACAGCCAAAACTATGTGGCACAAGAAGCTAATAATATTTGGCTTAGCTGATGTACGTTCCGTGGTGATCGTAGGAGTGCACTAAGAAGGGATTTCCCAAAATGCCCAGGGGATCGAGAAGAAACGGTTAGCTTAAAATGTGCGGGCATACCTGCCAGCATCACCTATCTTTATAAAATAAATTAAAATCTCAGAAAATCAGGACAACCGTAAACGACCAACACAAATTACGCCAATACTGAAAACTTGAGTACTATTGGATATAAAATAAGTAGCACAGCACCACTTATTGTGGTAATCTATGGGAAAGTGCAATTAACTGCACGGATGCCATCATCATTTGATCAATTACTCCGCCTTAGATAAACGTCACAAAAACACCGGACAGTTGATCCGGGTTTCAGTATTGTCCTAGTTGTAAAACCCATATTCAATGTCTTCCTACAATCAGACAACAGGGGGCCAATTCTCCTATTTTTATTTGACATTGATATTATATTTTGAATAGTCTTAGAAGCGGTATTCTGATAACCTAATGTCATTATCGTATAATTTGAATTAAACAGTTCGTCGTTGACACATATTTTGACACTTGTATCAATTTACGACCTCGTTACAACTTCGTTCAATTATCCGATAATGTACAAGAATACGCTTTTTGTGACGTAAGTATGACACTGACATGATATCGAAACAATATTTATTTAGGAGAATTGGGCCCCTGATAACAATATAAAAATATTAGGTATAGATAAATTACACCCTTATACATACACAACAATAATTGTTCATCATCACAAAATTATTTTCCCTGAGTGAGCATCGCAATTACGATCATCGTCTAAGCATGTAAAGCATCATCATCATCATCTCCCTAGCGTTATCCCGGTTGCATCCAAGACTCTTACGCCTTAGAGCCCGAGGTCCGCTTACTAGTCTAACCAGATATGACAGAATATCAACTTTTCCACAGAGCGACTGCCGTCTAACTTCCGCAACCCAAAGGGATAGCGATATTCCATGGTTTAGACCAGTATCAGTTTATTTGAGGGTACTGGCTCCCTGTAACGACTGTCAAAGATCTTCATGACAGCCGGGACCGACGGTTTAACGTGCTCTCCGA
Organism: Euclidia mi; assembly: GCA_944739405.2. Lineage (NCBI taxonomy): Eukaryota > Metazoa > Arthropoda > Insecta > Lepidoptera > Erebidae > Euclidia > Euclidia mi. The sequence goes on from OX123200.2 coordinate 20,820,768, forward strand.
GGCACGGGGCAAACGATAATTAACAATTTAATACACACTTAACTTCGAAAAGTCATTGGTGCGTGCCGTGGATTCGAACCCGATACTCTCTGCATGGCAGTCCGTTGGTATGTCCACTAGGCTATCGCCGCCTGACCAAAGCACGTAAAGTATTAATTTATAACTGTTATTAGGTTCTCAAGGATGTGTTTTAATAACCTTGAGCAGTATTTTTACCATCCCTTTTAACTTCACCTACAGACCCTTTTGCAGTCTATCGACCCCAGGTTAAGAACAACTGTTGTAAATAAACAGGCCAGTCTACCACTTCATTTTTTACTTCCTACATCCCAAGAGTTAGTAGTTTGCAAAATATTAGAAATTGCAAAGGTAAGTCGTGTCAGATTTACGACGAATACAACACGCAACTACCGTTATGCTATAATTTACAAACGATTACCGATTATTCGCAAGCTTAGCGTGAGATTGTTGCAGTTTTTTTCGTATAATATGTTTCATTCATGTGATGGGTTTATAAAAAGCATATCGGAATCTAAGGAGGACTTTAAATCGACCATTAAAATGCCTATATTACCCGTCAAATGGCAGTCAATTTGGCATTGCCACTTAAATACAATAAAATACATATGTATATACATACATAGTCTCACGCCTATATCCCCGAAGAGGTAGACAGAGGTATATTGCTACACCCACTTTTCGCCAGATTTATTTTAGTCCCACGTAATAGGGGGCGAGCCTATTGCCGAAGGTAATGGGCACATTACCAGACTCCGAGCTGCTACAGAGAATTTCCTAACGGCAAAACCCAATACCACTTTGCCCGACCCGGGGATCGAATCCGAGACCTCCCAATCCTACGCGCACATTCATGCCGCGAGACCAACGAGGCAGTTAAGCTAAAGGGAGATCGAAATAGATAAAAAAAATGATATAAAAATTAGCTCAACCTAATGTAGGAGGCCAAGATGCATTTCGGGTCGCTGAGCCAGCGAAGAAATAAGTAAGTAGATATAAGAAATGTGATTTATGTTTCTAAACATTATTGCTATCTAGGTATTGAGTTGTGCTTAGTGAGGTACATAGACGTAAATTTTACCCACTTTTAGGGCAAGGTGAGTTAGTTAACAAATGGTTGCCTTTCTCATTACGAGCGCACATACGCAACTTTGCACATTGGCTTAAAATGCACTCGCATATACTTGGAATCATAAGATAAAGTAGGGTTGGCACGGCTGTGAAAAAAAACATTGTGAAACTTTTTTTATTTACGGTACATAAGATATTTAGAAATTCGCACTGACGCCTAGATATTTGTGCGAAATTATTAACTATACAGAACGTTTGATTACCCAATTTCACCAGAAAAGTACTTTATACAAGATCGCAGATGTTTTGATAAGGGGCCATATTATGAAGGTCCTAAATTAATATGGTTGTTTTAAGCCGTGGGTCTAACGTACTTAGCTGAGCAGAATGTATTCATAAGTGACGTCTTGACATCGGCCGCAGGCGCAAACGATAGGCCAAACACAGGCCTCGGGAGAAAACTAACTGTACATAAAAGTAGCAACCCTAGCAAACGATGCTAGAAAAGAAATGCGTCTAAACACTAACACTATTACACTAAGACAATTCTGAGAATACAAAAAATAATACCATGAATTATAACCACCATAAATACAGTGTAGTAAGTAAAAAGGCGTTTTAATAGCCAATACATCACATTATAGTAGAAAATAGTGTCTGTACGGGGCTATTTGCGCCACATACCGCCTGCTAATACGAACGTAAAAGCGTGCATTACTTGCTCATCTAATTAGTAGACAATTACGCACGGCGCAGCTAAACTGTGCTGTGAAGGTTGTGATGAGCGTCGTTCAACAACTATTTGTACTAAATAGTTTACACCAAGTAATGTAAGCACAATGTATGTGTTTCGACTAGTGTTGGGAAATTGGTCTAAACTGAATTGTATCGACGGATTGTGTCTTTGGAGAGCGTTGACCGGTCTAACTACTCGTTGTGCTAATATACTGTATATCACGGTCATATTTATCTAATTATTCAAATTGCAATTTGATCTTGGGGAGCGGTTTCGTCATACATATGCGCACCACTGAGTTTGATCCATACACAAGGCAATAATTATTCAGAAACTTTCAAGTAAATAAATTGAAATTATTAAAGTGACATTGCCTACTTATCAAATACATATTTCGTAACAAGTTGATGTCAACTATTTATGCATACTGAAATTGCAAAGCATTAAAAATGAATAATATAAACCGGTCAGATGCGAATTGGTCTACCAACAATGTTGAGTTCTGTCCTAATCCTTATGTGCGTTGCATTTGGATGGTAATCATATACATATTTACTAGAAATACTACTTAGGTACGTGAAATTATCAGGATTGCCTATCAATATCTACTGCATACATAACATTCTTGCGTTACTGACTGGCCGACAGAGAACGCACAGCCGAGGCTACTGGGAAAAAGCTGAAGTTTGAGGTTGCCTGTATATTCCTTGTGGTGTGTGGGGGAGCTTAAGAGAGAATTTTTGGAAATTCGCCTCCTAAGGGGATAAAACGTCCCACGCAGGCACAACCGAGTGCGAAGTCTAGTACTTATAAACACTCCTGCCAATGCAAGTAACATCCAGTAAAAATAGCTTTATAATATATGAATACTATAATATACTCAAGTTTAATTACTAGCTGAACATATCTGTTAGTTGGTACTAAACTAAACATGACACGGAAAGAACAATAAGTCTATAAATAATAAATCCATGAGCATTATTTATTTCCTAATGGTCAATACAGTGCAAGACAGAACAAAGTAAGTTGTTATCAAGGTAAGATACTATTCCTTCATTTAAGTAAAGTGACAAAGCACTAATGCAGCTAGTAGGAATATACTAAACTAGATGATGCCCGCGGTTACAACCGCGTTATTTAAGGCTACTGCTCCGTTCCCGTCGCTCATAGCGTGATGTTATATAGCCTACAGCCTGCCTCGATAAATGGGCTATCTAACAGTGAAAGATTTTTTCAAATCGGACCAGTACTAAGCAACTAAACAAAGCGTGCAGTGTAAGGGTTGATATTGGCACGGTAATGGTAGTTAATGTTGTTGTAAGTATAAATCGCGTTCCTAGCATTTGTATAGATGCTTACGAAAATCTTCAATCACTTTGTGGGCAGTGGCTTGCCTGCCAATGTCAGCAGTAAAACAATGCTTATTAGTTTTCTCTCAATTCTTAGTAGACTGTTTAAATCCACTTATCGCCCCTTTTAACGATTTAATTTCAGTTTCATGATCATAAGAGGCAGCACTGAACTCTTTTTTATATTTCGCGGCGTTTTTATCTTTCGCCGTTAACTAAGCAGTTAAAAAATAACATTTATTTTATCTGCAATAAAAATATTACAAAATGACTCTTTACGCCACGTATTAACGAGCATGTACATTTACAGTGATCATATAAAATGTTCAAATGTTATACAAAATGTAAGCGGTCCGGAGCACAAACTTTACGCAACGGAGATACAAAATTGCGATAACCTCAAAATCCATCCGCATATTAAAATACGCAACGAGTTGGATATACAGCCAACATATTGTTTTATTACCTGTTATCCGTTTTATTAACGTGATTTGCTGCAAACCGTACATAATAATTAAAAGATAAATAAATTATTATAGAGCAAAAACTCATGTAACATACTATTTATTTTTCATATAGTATCCTACCTTGATAACAACTCATGTAACATATAATATAAGTTTCATAAATTAAATTAAAAATAGAGAGAAAATGTTTTCTATTTTAGATGCGTGATAGATACATATATGCTCCAATTAAGGTTTTTTTTATTAACTTATAATACCACTGGGTACGTAGACAGAAACTTTCAAGATATTTTTCTATACGTAATCTATAACGGGCAAGTGGGTTGCAAACGGCAGAGATAAAAAGCTCTTCAAGGACAAATCAAGCAAAATTGGCAAAATTTTCTATTCTTATTCACTTTGTCCCTGGTTTAGGATCTGGCAATTTCGGAATCTATACTAATATATAAAGCTGAAGACTTTGTTTGTTTGCTTTAACAAGCTGGTCGTAGGAACAAATGGTCTCGTTAAAAAAATCTTTCAGTGTTAGATAGCCCATTTATCGAGGAAGGCTGTAGGCTATAACATCAGAACAGTAGCCTTAAATAACGCGGGTATGACCGCGGTCTCATCTATTAGACAATATTATGGCGCTGGTTTACAGCGACGCTGTAGACGTCATGAAGCTCTATATTGCTTTGGCAAAGATGCGTTGCAGGTCCCACTATCTTGACAAATCAAAGCAATGGCATTCACTAACGGCCGGTTTCAATATTCGATCTATCCATGGATATTGAGATTCGAAATTCGTGTTTGAAATATTTTGTATGGAGCTTATAAATAGGTAGATCGAATATTCAATTCCGCAGTAAGTCATCATCTAACCAGGACCTCCGCTACCCTTCTGAAATTGCAAAGCTATAAACATTTTTCTAAACGTATACTCTTCTTCTTTTGAGCTATTTCGTAACTGTAGGTAGGTATGGTACGCATAGTATTTATTATGAGTGCTTCGATATACCTACATGTATGACGCGTACGATAATAAAATATCATGAATACTGATGATGAGTTAAAAATACTTTTTTTTCAAATCCGTCATCCTTAGCACTGTCACCAAATAAACCAAAAAACTTCGTATTCGGTAATTTTCTGACACTCTCCCTTCCCTCTGACAAGGGCTTTAATATCGAATAACCGGAAGCAATGAAGTGAGACGCAGTGTTTCACAGACAATTTTAATTACGTACATTCTTACTTTAATCGGAACTATGCTTGGTAGGCTACAATTAATAGGTAGATCTGCGCCATATTGATCGGAACGACTCGCCTAGCGAATCGTTGCTGTAATAGGCTACTGTTCAAACTTTACTGGCGGACACTCATTATCAGATAGGATTAGCGTTAAAACCTGTGAAAATGTTAGGAAACCTTAATTGAAATAGGAAGAGAATAGTTCTGTTATTTAAAAATCACATGGGCGTTGTCGTCGGTGGTAGTGGTGTAGCGCAGCGTTGCACAGTGTATTTTTTGACCTCATTTTGTGACAGCTTATTTTTTTTGCTGATCACATGGAGAAGCATGTCAATACTGGACAAAAACTCGCGCAAGGCTCGCTTTACCTTTTTCCTAAATTATAAATTCTTCTGCATATTTTTTAACCAGGATGTTTTTTCTAATCATTTTTTTAACTAGGATGTATTCTACAAACTTACATCTTAGCACATACGAGGTTTTGATTTAGCAACGACGAAATTCCGGAATTAACGGAAATTTTTAGAAAATTATATCTCCAAAAGTCCACCATATTTGCATTTGATGTTTTTGTGGTAGTAGTCCATAAGTGTGGCTTCGTTTAGAGGCAAAAAGAAATTGCTAATAGCGTAGACATTAGTCGCAAAAAAATTATACGATTTCACATATTCACGATTAACTTGGAACTCAGAAGCCCTAGCCTACCCACTATTAGTTCTTAATTTAGCCTTAGGTTAAGGCTCTTAGAACGTAGTACAATATCAGGAATTATAGTCGTAGTTTTTTTTTTTTAAATCAGTTTAAGCTTATCTTTAGTTTCCGGACATAAAACTTTAAATTTAATTTTTTCCAAAACTATAGTGGCGAGCCTTGCGGGAGTTTTTGTCCAGTATTTGTGACATGCTTCTCCATGTGATCAGCAAAAAAAATAAGCTGTCACAAAATGATGTCAAAAACACACTGTGCGTTGTAGTGATCTTCTTCTTTCCTTTGCCTTATCCCATTATCTGGGGTCGGCTCTCTTTGTCTGTCTTCTCCATTTTACTCCATCTTGAGCGGTCGTATCATCAACATTCATGTCCTTAAAGTCTTTTTGGACTGATGAAAGCCAGGTGGTAGGTGGTAGTATTGTGTTTGCTTAATATTAAGAAGTAGTTGCAGTCCTTGTCTGTAGGCTTTATCCTTATCTGTTCAACTGTACCTCTTTAACCGTTTTCATGCCAAGTTTGCGTTGCAGTCTCACATTATTGTCATACGAAGTTGTGTCCACTATCACTCTCAGTACTTTTGATTGAAATAATATGTAATCGTATCAAAATCATACGAATCTTTTATAACAATCAACTACCCCATAATCACAATCGCAATGCGTATAGGAAGTGCACAAACTGCATTAAAACGTACAATTACAAAACTCTATGCTACACAGTACAGTGCCGACAATGTGTAGAACTCGTGTCGCGTTAATAAGTCCCCTTTCACAATTAAACGGCGTACCTATTTGGGTTCCGTTTGTAAATGTGTAATTTTAGTATACAATATGTAATTAACACGACTTGCTATGTTATTTACGTCATTCGTTCATTAATACAAAGTTGTAAATGTTTTGCCATTTACTTAATACGTTTTGCATGAATATTATTGCTGTGTTCCGTGTATTGGGAGGAAATGGTATCCATATACAGGGTGTAAAAAGACCCTTAACGAAAACTGAAATCCCATATTGTACCAATCACTACGAACATTTTTTACTTAGGCACCATACCTGGGAAATGACTGGTTCAGGAGATATTGAGGATCAAAGTTAGTATGGAATTTTTCTAATTAGGTAAAAAATCGATGCATTTACGCCGCCAATATGTTCTTTAGATATTACGTTCTTTACATATAATCCCATGAATACGAACATTTTTTACTTCGGCACCATAGGGTCATTTCGCCTGTTCGCGTCCATTTAGTAAAGTTGGCAAGTTTGAAGGAGAAAATAAAAATGTTTCAGCAAATTGATTCAATGAAAAATGTATGTAATGCGTTCATTATATAGTCTTTTTTAATATTAACTTTCAGTTTTGTTCGAAACTTGTTGTGTTTTTTTTTAAATAGACAAACTTCAAAATATGGCATTTTACCCAGTTTGCGTCCAAAAAATCCAAGTTGCGTCCACCTGTGGACCATTTCGCGTCCACCAGCTTAGAAAAGGAATATAAGGGTGATATTGTTAAGACAATCTAAAGAAAGATTGGCTTTTAACAATTTCTACATTTAAGATTGAAGTTATAAAAAAATCAACATTATTATCATTAGTAAATCACTTTAAAGAAACTATAAATTACTATTTATTGTTCTCAACATAGATTGAACTTAAAATCAAAGATAAAAAATAACGATACATGTTGTCCAATATTGTGGTCTTCGGAATAGCATAATTTTTATTAAATATGTATTTGTCTTATCGATTTCTTCTTCTCACGAATATCACTAAACGCTTTCTTTATTTAATCATCTTCTGTATTTTTTTTCTTTTTCTTCTTCTTTCTTGTCTCCTAAGAACTCATCTTGAATACAAAAAAATATGGTATAAAAGAAATTACGCATTTCATTGCACTAAATTTGTAAAAATTGAATTTTAGACTCAGTCTTAATCAGAAATGCATTTTAAATTATCAAAAAAAATACATATGATATATTTATGCTATCATTTCTATTTGATGAAAAAATTGACGCAATTTGCTAAAATATTATCCCTAATAGGTATAGTTTGCGTCCACGTGTGATCGATTATTATATCGATTGTATCTTTTATTACAATAATAATACTGAGGACGCAAATTGGTCATTACAATTGCATACTATTAATGTTAAAATAAACAAAATCCCAATTTCTCTCTCATATTTTAATCACATAAAAATAAACAACTAAAGAAAACATAAATAGACGAGTTCGCGTCCATTGCGGACGCAAAGTGGAAGTTTTATAAATTCGGTGTTGTAATTCGCGTCCACCTTATTTTAATTGTTAACTATAAAAAATACAAGCTAATTCATAATTCATACTATTCGTCTTTTCATTATTATTGTCTAGAAACAGCTATGTATCCTAAAATTCACATAAAACAATAAAATATTTGCCGTCAAACACGCCGCTGCACACTATTTTTTTATTTATATCCCGTGCATCTGCACTCTTTGGTTGAACAATCGAAATTAACTAATTTTTTTAAACAGGGTTAGCTGGGCGCACGGAACTTTTGTCTATTTGTGCGTGTCTATTATACGTTGAGGTATTGGCGGTACTGAATTTTCATTTTATTAGTGTATTAGTATACTTTTTTAGAGCATTTTTAAAGGGAGGTCCGTAAAATGGACGCGAATTGGGCGACGGACGCGAACAGGCGAAATGACCCTACCTGGGAAATTATTGGTTCAGGAGATATTGAGGATCAAAGTTAGTATGGAATTTTTCTAATTAGGTAAAAAATCGATGCATTTACGCCGCCAATATGTTCTTTAGATATTACATTCTTTACATATAACCCCATGAATAAGTAGGTATTTCGAGCACTGCACGCGCGCGCTTTTAATTGCGGTTTAAAAACTGTGAAAAATTAAAAAAAAAAACGTTTCCCAGGTATTATTTTTGGTTAGTATGACTTGGCATGATGTCCACAACGAGTAGACTTCAGCTTGGTGATGGCTCTTGTGACACCTTGTATTATACACGCGAGTGCGGCTTTCGGTGCCTTTATACGTGTTACAAATCAAAAGCTAATTAATTAACAATATTTACTATTAATGTGAAAGTAAATCTTTCTGTTTAACGATGTACATTATATAGTACATTTTATGTTTTAATTATTAGCAAATCAATGGAAAGGAAAAAGGAAACGAATTCAAATCAACGAAGGACTTATAACAATCATGAACTATGAATATTATGAAGTCTGATGCCAGTAAATAAATTAAATTAAAAAATAACACTTCAAAAAGACTGGTGTATATTTCGCCAAGGTTTTTTTAGCTTCAATACAATTTCGGTATAATTACACGAAACCGGCATAAGTAGCTTATTAATGAAGTTTATTGAACTGCAAAATCGAGAAAGCCAGTCGATTCGTAATTTACCTTTTAGGTAGGCACTTAGTAGCAGTAGCAGCAGTATTATTCGATCGATGTGATTAGTCGTAATCTGTGCCGAACTCAAATTTAGGCTAAAAGCAGGACCCAATATTTATTCTATCCATGTATTTGGCTACTTCAGACACATAATTGATATGAGCTCTATACAAAATATGTCAAATATGTAAATCTACTAGCCTAATCCATGCAGATGCAATACTAGGACTGGCCGTTAGCTGAGACGTAATCATCATCATAGTGCTATCCCGGTTACATCCAGGACTTTCTCTTTGCAGCCCCGAAGTCTGCTTTACTAGATTGACATATTATATGACAACTAGAGGACGCCAGCAGCTACGCCTGCATTTTTTTTTAATTTACCCGTTTTAGCCGATCCCGTGGGAATTTCGGGAAATCCCTTCTTAGTGCACCCCTACGGTCCCCAAGGAACATACAAATTTCAGCTTCCTGCGCCTAATAGTTTTGGCTGTAGCTAGTCTGTCAGTCAGTCAGTAACGCAAGGATTTTATATATTAAGATAACAAGTATATTAGGTTACCCCCCCTACGTACTAGTAATAGTAATTCTCATACATTCGTGTCTGCCTCTATTACGACTGATATGGATTAGAAGTGAGCTGTAAAACTTAAGCATCAACCTGTGAATTTCCGTAGTGTCTTCAATCTCAAAGTGAAGTTGTTCACTAGGTAGTAGATATGTGCAATCGAGATAAAGGGATCTATTAGAGATCAAGGACCGGCCATATTATTAGAAACGGTTTCCACGGTTCAACTTTGACCTGGGTATTCCGGATGATTTTCGTTGCTTGCGGCCACGTCTGGCATTTTTTACCGTCCCTGTCAAAATTTACCGCCCGCTACTTGAAAGCAAGGTAACTAAGCTATAAATGAAATACTAAAACTAGTGAAAACCACCGTCCTAAATGACAAACCTTATAAGAGATGACAACCTACAATGATGACCTTCAGAGATAGCTTCGCATTTAAAATTTAAAGGACGATTGCCGAAAAAATGTGATGGCATTTTGCCTCCTTTGCGACCAATTGCCCAGTAGCAATTGAGCAGGTAACTACTGCTCGTGCAGTAGAGATTCTGCCATTCCTTATTTCTGTTCTAGTCACGTAAACAAACTCGCGACGCAACACACAACTGCCTAGTTTTTCATATTTTTCCTTAGCGAAAGTCGAAAGCAGCATATTAATTTGGCCGGGCAATGACGTAGCTATTTAAATTGCATATAGCACGAGACCAGCGACCATTATGATAATGCTAATGGCATTTCTGCAATGTTGCGTTGCATGAGTTGCATGACATATGTCACTTTTTGCATGAGTGTCTGCTTACATATGTAATAGCTAGAATAATTCGGTAATAACAATAGATCATTAGACGATGCATGTTGATCAATAGATTAATGGTTTGTATAAAAAATGTTGTTCGCGATTTAGTATTTGTGGACAGAAATTATCTTGTATATCGATTGATCGTAATTTTTTTGGTTGTTCTCTCGAGCTAAATTGTATCTGTATTTTTCTTTGTATTTATGTTATCATCATAATCATCATCCTGGATAATCTAGCATCTCCCGGTTGCATTCAAGACCCTCGCACTGGAACCCAAGGTTCGCTTTCTAGTCAAACCTGATATGACAGATATTATCAGCTTTTCAACACCAATGACTGCTGCGAGATCCCGTCGGCACACATCCCATGCTGAGCAGTACTCGAGGGTATGCTGCGCAGTGTCCTCACTGCAGTCGCAGTGGTGGTAGACGGGGATCGGTTGGTGTTGGGAAAGACTACGAGCAGAACAAAACGCGCACTATTTTGAGGATTTACAAAAGATGAAGTGTTTGCATGAGTCAAAGGTCACCTACCAACTCTTCGAACTTGCAAGTCTGTCTTACGACTATGCCAAGCGGAGAGCGCTGATAGTTCATCAAAAGTCGGATAGAATGAGATATGGTCTCTAACGAGGATACAGCAGCACCCAAATGTACGATGCTAAACCATAGGATAAAATTATGTTGTTTATATAAGCTTTAAATCATCGTGCAAACTTTGCAGACACGTCTAACTGCTTTCAAAACAACATCATATTTTTACGAATATGAGAATAAATTCATACCAGTGAAAGTGAACACATAAATCAAGTAGCAAACATTATAATATATACCTACTACATGTAAATTGACTTATGTTTATTCAAGAACATTAGTTATATGTGTGTACGTGTTTGTGTTCAAATGTCCGTCAGTATACGACGGAACCTCGCAACTAACTCGATGGAACCAACATTGAACGTTTATTAATAAAATACTTTCAACGACTTATAAGCGGCTATTTAAGCAATTGAAAAACAAACATATGTAAAAACTAGCTGTTTCCCGCGGTTTCACCCGCGTCCTGAGGGAACTACTTCACGTACCCGGTTAATGTATCTATAAAAAACTGCTCTGCCATCTTTATCTTATGTCAGGGTATATAAACCATAACGTTGCAGTTTTGTTGCGCCAACATTCGTAAAAAATCAGTAATTCAGCACGTCCTGTTCTATTTCGTCGGTTGGAAACCAGGCTATTTCGATATTGTGGTCAAAAACATTTTGACCACAAAAATGTAAACCTATCTAATTCTTTGTATACAGCCAAAAGAGCACAAGAGCCGTCTGATAACTTTAATTATGATTTATATCTAAATAGCCTTAGTGAATGACTCGCAAAATAAGGTAATACACGAGCGATGTTAATCATTTAAAAGAATAATCATGAATTATCTCAGTATCTGATGAATACTCTTTCGTTGCTACCAACATACTTTTCAGATACTGACCACAGTATCTTTAGAAGACTGCTATTCTACTTAGCGCTGGAAAACAGACACACAAATTGATTATACCTGTAGTAAAGTGGACGACACCCTAGTGGAGAGACTAACAGGACTGCTACGCAAAGGATCACAAATTCAAACCCACACCACTAATAATCGCTTCGTAAACGGTGAAGATAAAACATCGTGCAGAAATGTGCACGTCTGAGAGGCTGTTGAGAAATGTGCATGTCTGAGTTCTCGAAAGATATGTAAAGACAGCCAACCCGCACTTGATCAGCGTGGCGGACGATGGCCTTACCCTTCTCACAAAGAAAAGAGGCCTGTGCCCAGCAGTGAGACAGATTATAAACAATACTGATGAGAACTTAACTTGACGGCCGGTTGGCGTAGCGGGAGTGTAAGCGACTGCTACGCCAAACAAAACGTCAAACATTTGTGTGCATGGACATAGATGAACATCTATGTCCATAGAAACACCCAGACCAAGACGAACGTCTTGGTCTGGTTGTTTCTATGTATAATATGTATGTATTTACAAAAAAAAAGTATATATTTATGTTTATCCATTATCTAGTACCCATAGTACAAGCTCTGCTTAGTTTGGGATTAGATGGTGTTGTGTGAATGTGGTAGAATGTGGTAGAACCAGGGTGGACGAGCAGCCATACCATTCTGGAGACTTAGTATTATGACTATTATGAGTTTTCTGATTAAGAGTTCTCAGTCATTTATTTCTACTCTGAATCAAAAAATAGGTTAGTCTTATAACTCTTATTCTCGATTCTTCAACAATAAACCTTTTTATAAAGAGTTGCAAACAAACTAGCGGCTAGTCTAATAGCAAGCATAGCAGCAGCACATAGAAACATGGCTATAATCTATGTTGCCACCTACCATAAACAAAAGGAGGATAGAAGAAAATGGTCAATGCGTCTCTTGCACTCTCGCTCTCCGATCAATTTTCTTTGAGTGTGGAACTTTCCAGTAGGCTTACTATTGACAAACGACCAACATTGTGGCAGGCGTGTGATATATTAAATACATATTATTATATTATGCCATATCCATTACACGTGCTATTGTGATAAAGTCAAATAAAACACATAATGAGCCCGTCCCGCCACGCCAATTACACACGGTGATCTAATTCAATTAACGTTTGTCATAGTTCTATATTTTGAAGACAGGTGCGACAGTGCTATTGTTAGACGTGCTAATTATAATAAAGGTCATAGAACGGAGTACATTGTTTATTTTCGTGTATAGGTGTATGAGTAAATGTTACTTCAGGTCGTTTGAATGGTTTTATATTGTTCTACAGCGTAGTCAATACAGTGCTTTTTTTCTAAATCATACATACTCATTGTGATATTTCGATAATAAAAGTGAATAGTTTGTGATTTGAAAAAACGTCTCGCCATGGAATTTCACAATCCTCTGGTTTGCGGTAATCAGACGGCAGTTGCTCTGTTAAAAAGCTAACATTGTGTCAAATCTAGCTAGACTGACAGAATCGGGCTCCAAGGGCAATGAATACAGATTTACATAATAGAAGCGTATTTCTTAAGAATTTCGTGTGCCGATTCCAAGTGACGAATTGGCGGTTGTCAGTGTAGTACGTAGTTGGCGCCGTTGGCGGCGCTGGCGTCGTTCTCCGTCTCTCTTGCTCTCGTAGTTAAGATACACAGGAGGAACGATCGTCTCTCTTTCACTCATAGAGACAGCTGTCACAGACTCACAGCGCGACTGCCACGCCGCCAAGCGTTAATTTGGGTCACAGAAAGTTTGTCTACAGAGCGCCCATTAGAAATGCGCTTCTATTAATAAATATCTATGCTCTATGCCAAGGGGAAACAAAGTCTTAAACTTAAAAAAGCGGGAAAACGCTAGGACGATGATGCCAATTTGTAAACAAAACAAGTTTTTGTATATGAGCAATCCAGTCTACAACAAATTGAGCTATTATTTTAACTTGAACTTGAATTACGGGCGGCGCTGGCGTCTTAAAGGCCTGGCCAACCGCCAACGCATCCATGTATTTTCATTGATTACCAATACACATTTGGTAAGGTAGTAACGCAGCAATTTGACTTAATTTTTAATATTGTCTAGCTCTAGATCTTTAGCGAAAGGGAAAGAAATCGTGGTTGCGCAATATACGCGACTGGACTGGGATCACGAGTGCGGCAGAACTTTTCAGTCTCACCAGAGATCGGGTGAAATATGCAGAGCTGACTTCACTAGTTGGAGAGGCAGTACAAGGAGAAGATCTTTAGAGATATTTTCAATTGGGTACAGGATTGATTGTATATGTCCGCTTTTGGGCGACGAAAGCTCAGTACAGGCTAACAATAACTTTTAGACTTTTGTCTGTGTGGTCTTAAAGTGCCTGTGTAAGTTTACAAGCCAGCCAGAGTGGGGGCCTGACTTTTCTCGTGGTGAGAAATGGCCTGTACCCAAGAGTGGGACAGTTTACATATGAGAATATCGTGATTAATAGACTAAAATGGGTGGGCATACTTAAAAATTGGGCAAGTGCGAGTCGGACTCGCGCACGAAGGGTTCCGTACCATCATCTATAAAAGAAAATCACGTTTGTTGTATGTATACTTAAATATTTTTTAAGTTTCTACCTGTTTATTAAGATCGAGTAACAAATTACTTAAAAATTACGTTTATTGTATGGGACTCCCCCTTAATATCTATTTTTTTAATTTTTCGTATTTGTTGTTATAGCGGCCACCGAAATACATAATTTGTGAAACTTTCAGCTTTCTAGCTATCACGGTTTATGAGATAAAGCCTGGTGACAGACAGACAGGCAGACAGACAGCGGAGGCTTAGTATTAGGATCCCGTTTTTTACCTTTTAGGTACGGAACCCTAAAAAGCAGGATGAGCCGCCGCATCCAACCACTTTCCGCGATCTCAACAAGATCGTCGGTACACCTTGCGAGAGGGCCCCACCCCTGCTGCGTCGATCGGTGCGTGGCCGTCACTCTTCCGGCCATCAGTTCTTCTAGCTATATGCCAATTCAGCTTGACCATTAAGAGAGCTATGTCAGCGATTTTGGTTCCCTTGCAGATCTCTTCATTTTCGATTCAATCTCACAGGGAAACTCAAAGCCTAGATTTCAATCGCCCTCTAAGTGACCTTGAGCCGTCTGATACGGCCTCTTGCCAGCGAACACGTCTCAGGTCTATGACATCATTACCATATATAACAACGACTTTCCTCTTGAGATACTGCTGGATATCGGACGTAGGTTATAATATAATAATCTTAATATATAAAATCCTTGCGTTACTGACTGACTGACAGACATGCTACAGCCGAAACTATTGGGTGCAGGAAGCTGAAATTTGGCATGTATGTTCCTTGGGGACCGTAGGGGTGCACTAAGAAGGGATTTCCCGAAATTCCCACGGGATCGGCCAAAACGGGTAAATTAAAAAAATGAAAAATGAAAAAATGCAGGCGTAGCTGCTGGCGTCCTCTAGTAATTTATAAGCAATGCCTTGTTGCCTGTACCAATTTGACTGTGTCAAGAGTATATGCTGCTATCCTTTCAAGTCTTATCCATTCGTCACTTAGCACACTTTACTTCTAAAATCTTGAGATATTTTAAGCGAATTTTTGTTTAGATCAATTGCTAGTTAACTAGTTTTTCAGAAAGGTACAATTGAGAGCTACAAAAGTGCAAGAATATACCTGCAAAGCCTTCCAAAACCTACCGAATTACAAACCTATATAAATAAAGATGAGTCACCAAAATGTTTGTATGCGCATAACTTCCACATGACTGCACCAAATTGGATAAACCTTTTTGTGTGTTTGATATTGTCGGCAGAAAGATTGCATAAAACAGCCGTACAAAGTTCGCCGGGTCAGCTAGTTACTAACAAAATATATAAAACCACAGACCTGCATATCATCGTCGACGGTGGAATCAAAGGTCTCCCTAAGCCTGGCTTCGCCCCGCACATCTGCCTTCGCCGTCAGCTGCTTCTCGCGGAGTGATGTCCGCCGGACCGACCTCACCCTGGACACACAAACAGTAGCGTGAGCATGGTTGCCATACTGATGTAAATAGTTGCAGTTTTGTGGATATAGAATGGGTTAAAGTAAAATGAATGCAGCATTTGGTTTTAGAGTGTAATTACTCACGCGAGTGATTACGAACGCCTGCCTGCTGTTCGCGTCTCACTTTCATGCCTCGCAACACATTCCTCGCACACATCCCTCGCACACATTCCTTGCACACATTCCTTGCACACATTCCTTGCACACATTCCTCGCACACATCCCTCGCACACACGCTTGTTTTGTATGAAAATCTAGCTCCGCTGAGCCGTTTCCACCAGAGCTGTGCTGACCGAGGCGAGGTAAATAAAGCGATTCTATTGGTTCTTTACAAACAGATCCCTCGCTACGCATCCTCGCACTTCTCTGGTGGAAACGCAGCCTAACGCTAGGTTGCCCGCCAGCAGCAGGATATAAGTAGTGTAGCTAGTGAAAGAAAGAAAGAAAGAAAGCGTTGTTACCTGCTGGTGCTGGCGGTGGAGGAGGAGCGGCGCGCGGTTCGCAGGCGGTCGGCGGCGGCGTGGCGCCGCAGCTCCTCCTGGTCGGCCGCCAGCCGCAGGATGCGCGCGCGGAGCTCGCCCTCCTCGCAGATGTCTGAAACACAACATATTGTTACCAATGGCGACACTTATCGACGCCCAAAGTATGCATCCGAGTCTTAGGAAATAACCATAGAGATATTAAGAATAGAGTGGCAAAGTGGGATCTATTCGTGTCCGCCGGTGGGAGAGAGAACGCAACATTAAAGGCCCCCTGCATCTCTCTCTAACAATACATGCACAACATTAACATTACGCAGTGGCGTGCTACCTGTAACTATTATTTAAATCAGTTTATTAGTAATCAATAGTTTAAAAGTTGTTTTATTGTTACACGAAAATAGTTTGAAGTGACAAAAAAGTTTATATATTTTTAAACTATTGATTACTGATAATCTGATATAAATAATAGTTACAGGTAGCACGCCATTGCGCAATGTTGATGTTGTGCATGTATTGTTAGAGAGAAATGCAGGGGGCCTTTAATGTTGCGTTCTCTCTCCCACCGACGGACACGACAAAGTATTGAGTTAGGTACTGTTCCGCCACTCTATCCTTTATATCTCTATGGAAATAACTGTTGTTAATAGCGCCATCTATCGCCATCTGGCAGATCGCAACGCACCGGAGAAACTCTGCAGCGGGGAGCTCTGGAGGTGGAAAAGATAGTCCGGAACGCATTCCAGTCCTTCCCTGCGCTGATAGATGGGAACCTTGTACAGGCGTTTATGGATGGGATCCGAGACCTGGAGGTCAGAGCGGCAGTGAGGCTCGAGCGCTTCAAGAACCTGAAGGGCGCCCTAGCACATGCTTTGGAGGAGAAAGCAGTTAAAGACACTAAACGAAGTGAATATTCACGTTTCTATATTCGTTGGTCCATTGAATCCTAATAAAAGCTGATACCCTCAGCAGTAGCGACTGAAACGCCTCTACACATAGTGTGGGCTGCGGCGCGACGCCAACGGCCGTTCTCGGACAGCGCGGTGGCTAAGTGATGCCGACCGTGTCGCTCGCAATTGCATAATCGGACGAATGAGATGCCATTGTGGGCGCAAGCAGGATGCAATTATGCGCGACAACCTGCCTTAAAACCGGTTGGCCTAGCTGTTGTGACAAGCATTTGGGACAGGTATTTAGTGTTCTTATTATTATTTTTCCCCATTATTGTTAAGTAGATTTTTTTTTTATATATTTAGCTTTGAGTGTAATTCCATATTTAAATTATACGAATGTTTGCATGTTTTTGTGTATATAGGTATAAGAACGTTGATCTCTGTGATCGTCACTTGGGGTTACCAACTAATATCAGGGTTGGTTTGAGGCTTATACCTCAACCAACATAAGCCTGAATGGTAACCTCATTTTTATAATATACCTCTTGGCTATTAACTGTGTCACTAATTGTTAAATTGTCATACTTACTGTTGTGTGTATATTATAAAAATAAATGCTATTTCATTTCAAAGAAGGTGCTAAGAGCTGGGCGCTGTGAGTACAATGAAACCACGACAAAAAAATGTTTTGTCTACATTCTTAACCTTTTGACCGCAGTTTTGTATAAGTCACAAGATAAAACGAACCTAGCGCACTCAGTCTTTGGCTACATTTTGGTTTGTCATCTATAATTGACATTGGTGTTCAGAAGGTTTATAAGCACGAACTGGAATCAACTTAGTAAAGAACAAAGTTATACTTCGAAAGCCAAGGGCGTCGCCAGTCAATTGCCTAGGGGGGGGCAAGGTCGCCAGCCGATGGCTTAGGCCCCCCCCTAAGTTGATATGGATAGTTAGAAAATTGTTGAGAAAAGTATGAAGTGTAGGATTTTTTAATCTGTAGGGGAGGCAGATGCCCCCTTGGGCGACGACCTTGTCGAAAGCATATTTACCTGCTGGCGTTTCGTCATGCTTGTTCCTGACGTTGAGATCAGCGCCATATTGTACTAATAACTCCAAAACTTCTAACTGTAACAAACAAAACAATAGAATAAGAGATTACTGAAAACACAGAACTTAGCGAGACGGCTGCTTTAACCACTAACGCCATATGTGCAATCAATATAAAAATAATATCAGGTAGTAGATAATATCAGGTCGTAGCGAATATCAGGAGGTAGAGCATATCGGTTAGTAGAGTTGATATGCTCTATTTGAAGAAACACCCGCTCACGTCATTCTGCACTGCACAAGTGTGAGCAATCAACGGGCAAAGCTGTTGAACAATCCTAGAACCATGTGTGAGGCTTTGAATGACACCAGCCAACTAATGGCTTTCTGGAAGGAGCTAAGGTGGTATGAGTAGTCGGCGTCAATCAAGTCGCCACTTACGCACAATGACCCAAATAAGGGGCTAAGTACGGGAAACCCACGACCAACTAAAACAAAAAAAGGCTCTATTTGGTTGACAATACCAGATATTTAAGAATATCATTGGGGGAGACTATTAATAGTAAGTAGATGTAGTAACGAATATCAGGTAGTAGCAAATATCAGGGGCCCAAATCTGCTAAATAAATATAGTCTCGATATCATGTCATTGTCATACAAGTTACGTCACAAAAAGCGTATTCTTCTAAATTATCTGATATTTAATTGAAATTGTAACGAGCTATTGTCAACGACGAACTGTTTATTTTAAATTATACGATAATGACATAAGATTATCAGAATACCGCTTTTAAATCCATTCAAAATATAATATCAATGACATATAAAAATAGCAGAATTGGCTCCCGGATAGTAGAGAATATCAGGTGGCGGAGACTAATATCAGTTGAGACTTTCAGGTTGTAAATAATATCGGGAAGTATAGAATATCAGCTAGTAAAAAGTATATGAGGTGGTAGAGAATATCAGATGGTATAGGTAGAGAATAGCAGTTGGTCCAGAATATCAAGTAGTACAGAATATCAGATGATAGAGAATATCAAGTAGCAACAAAATATCAGGTTGGTGAGAACATCAACTAGTAGATAATATCAGGTAGTAGAGAATAACAGCTAGTAGCTAGTAGAGAATATCAAGTAGGTAGTAAAGAATATCAGCTTGTAGAGAATAAACTCGTATAAAACATCAGGTAGAAGAGAATATCAGCTTGTAGAAAATATCAGGTAGTAAATAATTTTAGCTTGTAGAGCATATCAGGAAGTAGAGAATATCAAGAAGTGGAGAATATCAAGAAGTAGAGAATATTAATTTGTAGAGAATATCAAATTATAGAGCATATCAGTTAGTAGAGAATATAAGGTGGTAGAGAATACCAGATAGCACAGAATATCAGTTGGATGAGACTATCAATAATAGATATAGGAGCGAATATCAAGTAGAAGAGCATATCAGTGGCGACTTTCAGGTAGTAAATAATATCAGCTGTTAGAGAAACCAGGTAGTGGAAAAATCCGGTAGTACAGCTTATCTCATATAATATCAGATACTAGAAAATATAATTAGATAGTTACATACATGTCCCCAGCAGGCGGCGGCGTGGACCGGCTGCCACATATCGTGGTCCACTACGTCTGTTGAAGCCCGATGTTCTAGTAAATACTCCACAACTTTGATGTAACCGTTCGCTGAGGCTATGTGTAACTGCAAAGAAATAATCATTTATAATTATATATTATGAAACTCAAGGTGGAGAAGTATATGTAAAGAAGGCAGCAATAACCTAGTGGAGATACCAACAGACTGCCATGCAGAGGATATCGGGTTCGAATCCACGACGGCGCCACAGACTTTACGGAGTCATGAACGTATTTAATTGTTAATTATTGGTTGCTGCGTGAGAGTACGTTAAATCATCGGTTCCGGCCGTCATGAAGACTTGTCAGCCGTTACGAAGTGTCGGTACCTTCAAATGAACTGATACTGGTCTAAACAATGGAATCGCGCCATCCCTTTGGGTTGCGGAGGTCAGACGGCAGTAGCTCCGTGGAAAAGATATTATTTTCTTTCTTTCTTTCTGGCTCCGTGCTTTTATTGTCCATCCTAAGGTTGCCTGTAAGACATTGCTAAATAGCGATAAGGCCGCCATTTGTAACACTCCCTTAAATTTCTACATTTATGTTTATAATCTTAAAGTTATTTTGGTGTATAATAAAGATGATTTATTATTATTTATTATTATTATTCTATCAAATTTGGTTGATATAGTAAACGGCTCCATATTAACCTGAACACAGTTTGTACGTGTTATGGTATAGGCCATGCTTCCTTTGCATTTACGATGCCTAGAGCCATCACGTTATCAAGTATTCTTTCAAATATAGTTAAAGATATAATCTAACCACATTTTTAAATGGGGGTGTGAAAGCCATTTATAGCTAAATGAGTCAATATGGATATATGCGAAATAATCTTATCCACAATATGCATTATTCAGTTAAGTCAATATTTATTTGCAAGAATTAGTCGATAACTACAATCGCACTATGCATGAACAACCAGACTGGAAAACTGACAAACATTTGTTTAACCGGTCGCATGTAAGGTCAGTCGTAGGACAAAACATGCTATTTTTAAATGCTACTAGGGCAAATAACTATCATTTTAAATTTAGCACCTGTAATGGTAAAATATTTACTGCTGTGCTCTTACTGGTGTATTTTTTGAGGATAGACAAAGGTCTTATTTACCTGTATTTCATTGTACTGTAGTTAATGTTTTATCTAATGGATTTAGCTACCTGTCACACTGAAAGGGTTGCCCTCCATTAGACTATTGAGTATCGACATAAAATTTATTAGAAACGGCATTCTGGTATCAATGAATAATATCATCCTTTTTGTTTCGATTCCAGTTTTCCGACTTGCTTTTTTAAAGACTGGTCGTGGCTTAATGCGAGTAGTATGGATATAAACACTCGGCTTAAGACTATTCTGTATTGCCAAACGAAGGCAGCCCTAACACTAATCTATATGACGGTACGTGTTGCTAACGACAATTTTTGTGGGTGTGTGTGCTCACTTTTATACCCATAAAGTTAAGAGTATAGACAGGGTTTATAATAACAATAATAAAGACTTCTACTCACAAGCGTGGCACCCTGATTATCCCTCGGCTCATCCAAATCCATCCCATTCTTCACCAGATCATCCACATCCCTTAGCATCTTCATTTCAGTGGAAGCCCTCGTATCATCTATCAGCCTTTGCGTCACACCTCTGGCGGCCATTTCACTCTCTATCGCATCTAGCGTTCTCTCTTCCTCGCATATATCGTATGGCATATTGCCGTCTCCGTTGACGGCTAGTAGGTTAGCGCCTCGTTGTATGAGTACTCGGACGAGGTTGAGGTTGCCGCAGGTGGCGGCTGCGTGGAGGGGTGTCCACTTTTCGCTGTCCTCTGCATTGACGTTGGCGCCGTGGTCTAGGAGGAGCCGCATCATAGCCTCGTTGTTGTCGATGCAGCACTGGTGGAGTGCCGTAAGGCCGTCCTCGTTCGTCGCGTCTGGGGTGACGCCTCGGGATAGTAGCCGTCGCACTGGAAACAAGGGATAAGGAATAGTTAATGAAATATCGTGGCTTTTTGCAGTTTTCACAGTGTTAAATTTAGGATAAACAATAGCAATTTCCTTGATTAGTCGATCTTTATGTCTGGAAAATGTCACCGCGCAATATTTTAACCTTTCTACATACATGCCGACCTCACATGGGAGGCCTAACGATCTAACAAAAGATCCGGCTGGATTTGTAGTAGATATCTACACGAGACACGCATTTCCGTATACACAAACAAATTACTGCTGTATAGTATTTGTTTCCAAACGTACTAGCTATTGCCCTTGTTTAACATGGGTCTCTCAATCGTTTCTTTAATTACCTAGAAAAACTTAGCTTCAGTCTTGCCTAATTAATTGTATGATAACAGCTATTTGCTAGTAACAAAGCCTTCAAAATCGATCAAACTATTTTGGTGAATAGCGCTAACAAATATTTTTAATATGCACCTATCAGTGGCGGCTCGTTCAAAGGAGCGCTGGAGCAGTGAACTCCCAAAATTATAAAATATATGGATACAACTCATATAAACTTTTTCTATAAACATAAATATTTTAATACACACCTATTCTCTTTTCTATAATGCATATCCAAAAATAAGTATTTGACTACTAAGCTGTTTATCATAATTTTGTCAACACTCTTGAAACCTTCATAGGTATTTTTGTTGAGTGGAGCGCTCATAACAGCGCTCTTCGTTGACGAAAGCTTAGTACAACGCTTAATACTGAAATGTAATGAGTGCGAAAGAGAGAGCGTTCTATGCGATGGGCGCGTGAGACAAAAGATTTGTATGAGAAATAAGCCAAATACGGAGCGCCGCTCCTGGCTAGCTTGACGAGGTGCGCATGCGCGAATATATTACCCGACTAAATGGTATGACCATTTGTCACGAAGAAAAATTAAAACGTGTGCGCCGTTTTTTTTTAATAGTGTTTTGCCGGTATCATTTGAAATTTAAATGTAAACAAAAGCAAAACATTTCTCTGCGAGTGCGTTGGTAATTAGAAAAGGATTTGTGTTTAAAATATAGTTCATTGTATGTGTGATTGTGTGTATTTGTTTAAGAAAGACAGTTAAATTGTGTAACGAATATGGAATATAACAGCATTAACTTTATAAAAAACTGTGAAAATCTTAAAAAGTAGTTTTTTTAAAAAAACTACAAATATGATAAAACGCTTTGGTTATGTGGTTGCAAAAATGCGAAGTAAGTAAGAAGTTGTTTAGTTTTCCGTGTATTTCGTTTAGTGGCGCCGGAGTTGATACTGCGTGGACGGTTGAGGTAGGTATCTATGATTTAGCACGTCTTACTATTAATTGTAATAGCATTCACAAAATAAATGGTAAGCAGTAATTTTTTTTTAGTGAACACCCAATATAATCTTTCACGAGCCGCCTCTGGCACCTATTGATATAGGTACCTATAAGTCTTGGTGCTCTGGTATGGTAGAAATATGAGTGACATAAATAAATAGGTTATTTTGTCCCAGGTTGGACCCAAGGCTTAATCATTTACTAAAGTCAAGCAGAGTAATAGACTGAAATTGAAAAACTATTTGTAAATCACGTGTTGGGATCGAACCCACAATTCTTCCAAAACGCGAGGCAAGCCCTGTCTAAAAACCACTTATCCATCCGCGCCGCAAATATTTTACTAGACTATAAATATCTGTAGTTTACATGTATACTCTCGTCTTTTATGTGTTTTCAAAACAGTTATAACATTGCTAGAGATCAAACGATCAAGAAACATTGTGATCCGCGGAGATATTTTTGATCTCCTAATCTGTCCGATATATTTTTATCTCAGATACACGAAACGAACTACGTGCGTAGTGAGGCATAATAAATAACATCACGCTAAACTCGTGTGGTAGACTTTTTGGTAGATTTTTTAGGTCAAATCAGGATTAAACTAAAGACAGACGAGATAGCATCTGCTACATGAGTATCCAACAAGTCTGACAAAATATGGTTATCACGCGAAAAGCAGGCGCGTTGAATATTAATTATAAAAATAAATTATAGCTTAGGGTTAAGCATAGGGTTCCCACCAAGAACTTAGGGTCCCAAGCCAACCTCACCTGCAAGTGGTGCACCTGCCGGTCAACGGACGAGGCTCTGGCAAACCAAATATCCCGATAAGCGGCAATAGGCTCGCCACCGATTACGTGGGATCAAAACACTGGCGAAAAGTGGGCGTTTAATATGCCTCTGCCTACCCCTTCTGGGAAACAGGCGTGAGTCTATGTATGTATGTAATTATAGCTTCGGGCACTCGGACACACGGGCGGAAGGCGTCAACATAGATATAGGCCGCTGCAGTGGTGTAATCTGTATAAATGATTTAAATGTGTGTGTGCATTCTCTAGTTAATTCTATTTCCTGAATATAATTGCGAGCCTACGAATAAAAATTCCCTAAAAATATATATTTTCCACAGCTTTAGAACACAATAACTTCAAAAACAACAAATATACCAATCTAAAATACATTTTTATAACAGAATGTGAGACGTGGAAAATACTAAAGGACACAAACGAGTCATAAAATAATTGCAACATAACTAATTGGCGTCATAAACACAACCTTAAAATACCGTGAACCTTGATATACTTTCAACTGCGCAGTAAAACAATGTACCGCACGTACGCGATACAGCTTGGGTTCACTTGATTTGACACTCTTCCTCCTTGAGTCGTCCTCCTCATGACTGAGGATCGTGATTCCCTTGCTGAGATGTAACTATTTTCTTTACGATGTTTAGCCATTTGTGTTTGTCCTTGGTGTCATGGAGAGCGTCGTTCAGCTTGGTGTTTTAGAATGTGCGGATCTGGTCAGACCATCCTATGGGACTACGTCCTCTTGGGCGCATGACTTCTACTTTTCCATTTTGGTTTAACACTAGTGTTCTCCGACTAAGAAGAAAGATGCTACTGAATATCATCTTCATCTGTCTTCTATTAGATAAAATCGCTTGTCTTTAATGACATATTATGCAGTGCCTAAACTACTGTAAGTAGCAACATGATATTAGGACAGTGGGTTCATTTTATAACGGAGTCACCCACTTATAAAGGATTATCAACATTCCTTCCCCAAGGAGGTAAATTGTAGGTTAAAAGTTTGTACCAAAATCTACTGATTTTCAAGATTACCTAATAAAAATGCGGACAACAGCTCCTCACAATATACCATTTAATATATTCCTTACTGTTTACTAGTAGCTATAGCCACCGGTTCGCGAACTATGGATATTTAAATACGAGGGTGTATCTATGTCGCGATGTGCCTACGTCACAATTTCCTGTGTGCATAGACGGTGACTACCCGTGACTACATCCCGTGCGATTGGCGCGCCCTATAGATGACAACGAGCTGCGTAGATCCGACCAAGAGTTCTCTTCACTCTAATCCGAAGACCAAGATAGTTAGAAGACTGGATAGGGATATAGGCTACTTTGTACCGTAATAAACCATTCGCGATGACCAATTTTTTCGCGGGCGGATTCGCGGTTGAAGCCGCGGGCGAAGTGAGTTTCCTAAATAAGTGTAAAATTGATCGCATATGTTTACCACCCCCTTAACTCGTTAACTGCTGCCGAATCTTGCTATAAAACCTTTTACAATCGTAGAATCAAATTAATTAATCAAAGTAAGTTTCAGTCACAAGACCAATAAAATGGTCCTTCGAATTGCATGTAACTAAGTATGCACGTTAACGTTTTACAGCTCTCAGCGCCTCAATACCCAGCAACTACGCAGTTCATAGTTTCATACACGTAATATAAGAAGGAAAACAGCAACCCATAAAATTAGCATAACAAAGAAAATTTATTGAAGGCATAATACACTCGTCTTAGCACCATCTATAGGACTTAAAGTAAGACCAGACTTCAAGACTGTAGATTATAAATGTTCGCAATAACTGAAGTAATAGATAGGTTACAAATGGTTGCAATATCTGAAGTAATAGTGTATTATGTTCTGTAAATTGAGTTCGTTCATGAATCGGCTATTAAGTGACAGCTGAGCAATAAACACATATGTTTATTACTGTACATAGTTGCGTAGTTCTGTAAGAATATGATGTGACGGTTTAATTGATATATGGTGATTGTTGGTTAGCATACTATCATGCTATTTCTACGAGTCATTTGTAAATTGTCATGGTTTTCATTCACGGCTCTTGGTAGAAGCCACGTCTCAAGTTACCTTTTCGCGTTTGTCAAAGAGTAGTTAATATTATTAACTACTGTTAGACAAACGCAGTAATTTGCAGCAGTAACTTGAGACGTGTCGTCTACCAAGAGCTGTGAACGAAAAAACCATGACAATTTACAAACTACTCGTAGAAATGGTATTAAATGACACAATTCTTCGATTGTATGTGAAATGTAGCCAGTATTATGGTTACACATTTAGATACACGATACCATTTGGTAACATTCAATAACTTTTAGCAACGATACATGGAGATAACTCGGCTACTTTCTTGTAAAATTTTGTGCTGTAACAATGTCATATGTTGCCTAGCAAAAATTAACTGCGTTTTGGGATGCTGCACTCGATACAAACGGTTGCACACTATGTTTATTCCATTGCGGACAAACTATGAACGTCATATTCTGCCCGAAATAAATATAAACACGACGATACCCTCATGTAAAAGCTCTTTTAAGACAAAACTTTATGATAATCTTAAAAAAAGTATAGGCTAATAACAACTGTTTACGGATACCAACTGTGTATAGGACGTAAAAGATTCCTTGGGTACACGATACCTTCACTTAAACATGATTCTAATCCGTAGTCAACTTAATGAAAGAAACGTAATATTAATTCGACCATCTCAAATTTTATGGCATCGAATGACTTAATCTGTAAGATATTTACTGCATTGATGAATCTTTCTCATAACTTTTACAAACAGGAGCACCTAATCCTATTAGCCATCCTTGACTAAGCTCCGATGGATTTAACCTAAGGCGAAAATGGATGGATAGTCATCTCACTCAATTAACTAGGGACACTCAATTAACTGCGCGATATAATCATAAGGCATTCTTGGCCATCGCGACATTTCCAATTAATAAAAGAAAATTTACGCAGCCGTCGACAGCGATTTTCGTATAGATAACGTCAACTTCAAAATCAATAAAATCTACATCAATGGTTCATTTGTTTTAGAGAGCAACGATGTTTCAGATAGACAGGTACAAAGACACGTTTAGCTTTTAAAACCGAGGGGAGTTTGCGTCAAGGGTTCAAAATATTTCGTTTTTCTAGTAGTAGTTCCTTTCCTATTTGGTTTTAAAACATTGTAATTCCATTTATATACACACCAACATCTTTAGTAAGGAAATAGCACCTTAGCGAAATATCACTAGTAGATAAATATATAAATGTGACTAGAGGACGCCAGCAGCTACACCTGCATTTTTTTAAATTTACCCGTTTTGGCCGATCCCGTGGGAATTTCGGGAAATCCCTTCTTAGTGCACCCCTACGGTCCCCAAGGAACATACGTGCCAAATTTCAGCTTCCTGCGCCCAATAGTTTCGGCTGTAGCGTGTCTGTCAGTCAGTCAGTAACGCAAGGATTTAAATATTAAGTTTATCATGGCAAACTCTATAATTATGGTCTCAGGCGACTCCAATAGAATTCCGAGACCGCACTGTTAATAAACTACCTACACAAGTTGTTACCATCACGAAATTATAATTAGCAAGTGTACCATAAAATTACATTATTATTCAATGCCATGGGAAGGACCCTTTCTAATAAATGAATAACTGACACAACCATTGTTTATTGTGGATGTTGACTAAGTTCATGACGTAATCCGCAAAGGGGACCTTGCTTTGGAAATGAAGTGACTGCATGGCTGACAAAGTATTTTTTATTAGATTTTAGCAAAAACTATGAGACAAAAGAACAGACATTTTCACAGTTGATGGGTAGAACTTATGTGTATAGGAACGATTTGAATTCTGAAACCATTTAATAAGAATACGAAGTTATCGAAAATTTTAAATAAGTAGGTACGTTATCATTCATTTTCCTCCAAAATTCTTTAATGAATTCCCAAAAGCTTGGTACATTTCATTGGGTAGTATTTAACTCTTCCTCAATTTATCTCTGATTTCTACAAAAAATATATACCTTTGTTCCACCAAGAATACTAACTGCAGTACACTATACCTATACCCATGAAAATATTTCATAATGAACGCCTGTTTATTAACCGTTGCAAATCTATAATAATAAAATTCATACTTTCAATTAAAGAAGCATTACAAATTTAAGTTTTACTCACCAACCAAATAATGTAAGAAACTAGGTTGAGGAAGCCCTGCTAAGCAGGGCTCCTATTTTTGGGTGGTCACAAGAAAAGCTAACATAACCTATTAAGTTTTCTGAGTGGATAAATTTCCCGAACGCCGAAACTTTTCATATTAAGGCGAGGATTTTCCAAAATACAGTGTTATCTAGCGTGTTCAAACGCGTTTGATTTGTAAATAACAGAGATTTAAATTCGGAAAAAAATATTATGTTATTTAACAACATTAGATCTATATTTGTCGGACATTCGAAACACGATTTCTGACATTTTATACGATCGCGAAAATAATCGCGAATATAGGTCTGTTTAAAGAATTTTTCACTCGAGTTGTATTAGGATTAGAATTTTCAAAAGTATACCAAAAAAAAAGTCATGTAAAAGCGGAAGTTTCTCGGTCATCACATTATGAATTTTAATATATACAAAAATATAATACCGAAAATATGTAATTTCCTACTGCCGAGGCGCTCTCTCCCGCGTCGTTCAGTCCTTCGGCTTTGAGCGCACGGAAATCCTCGCCTTAAATGATATTTTGTAGAAAGATCGGCATATTTCATTTCTTATCATTATTTATTTATTTATTATTTATTTATTTCTTTATGCACAAACATGGTGTACAAAGGTGGACATGATGCCATAAGGCATTTTCTACCTGTCAACCTTAAGGTGGTGCAGAGATAACAGTGGTAGGTGTATTTTATTAAGTATAAATTTAAATACTAGTTATAAGGAAAAACAATAAAATAGTTATATACATAACAGGGATAAAATACATACAATATATACATAAATACTTATAATAATGGATGAGATTGATGTACTGATTCCTTCAATCTCTCAAAAAGAAGCTCTCGAACTTTCATTTTGAAAGCATAACGGTTGGTGGACAATCTGATTTCAGGAGGGAGTGTATTCCATAAAATAATAGACTGCACAACAAAAGAAGAGTTAATAAACCCAGTAGTGTGACTGGGGCAAGAAAGAAGAAGATTATGAGAAGAACGAAGATCTCTCTCATGGATAGAAGATAGATATTGGAAGTATGAGGTGAGATAAGTTGGAGGGGAAGGGGACTTGAGAATAGAGAAGAGTGTAGTAAGAGCACGCAAACACCGGCGTTGACGAATTGGTAACCATCTAAGTTCGGAACGATAAGTAGAGACGTGGATGACCACGTCTCTACTTATCGTTTTCATTTACAATCTTCGTAAGTATGAACTTACGAAGATTGTAAATGAATCGAATGCAGTTAGTACTTATTGAGATGTTCTGCATTCAGGTCATAATAGCACACATCACCATAGTCGATTATGGGAAATATTAAGACCTGCACAAGCATTGTCTTAGTCTTGGAAGGAAGGAAGTTTTTGAGGCGGTATAGTGCTCGAAGAGTTCCGGTGACCCTCTGACTAACATTAGTCACCTGGGCTTGCCAATCGAGAGTGGAATCGATGTACAGGCCTAGGTCTTTTACGGATGCACTGTACGGAATGATTTAACCATTAAACATTACAGGAGGTAGAGTTTTCATGTCATTATCATTATCATATTTGGTGTGCACTTAGTATTTTAGTGACAGAATAATGTTTTTTAGCGTAAGGCACTTCAGTGTTACTTAAAATTTTTAATGCACTGTTAAAAATATCCCCATTTCATTTACTAAACCTTGGGAAGAAACATTATCTTACTACTATTACAAATGGAAGAATGTGATGAAACATAAGAAATGAACAATAGGTAGTCAATGTGCTATTTCAATGTAGGTACACAAGCCAGTGTAGTACACAAGCCATAGTACTTACTGCAAAGTATAATCAAAACCATGTGCCAGAGTGACAAAAATTCATCCAGTATTTTATTCTTAAAAAGCTTCTGTTGCTGCATTTCTTTCAAATCATTCAAGCGCTGAAATCAAAGTCTTCAACAATCGTCCTAACGTTATCCCGGTTGCATCTTTCAAGCCCGGGATTCGTATCTTGATCTATGCAGATGTGAGAGAAAATTTGCTTTTCCGCAATACAACTACAGTCTGAACTTCGCAATTAGGATGCCGATATTCCAGGGCACACATTACTGAAACCAGTCTAGGTAGGTCTAAACCAGTGTCAGTATATTTAAAAGTACTATCTTCCCATGACGAGTGTCAAAAAGTTTTATTACAGACGGAACCGACTGCTTAATGTCCTCTCCGAAGCAAAAGATAATTAACAATTTCAAGTCTTAAGTAGGTACGTAACTAAATAAATGGCAATAGGTTGTGTGATAGCTATCATGTTAACTGAAATGTGATATTATTATTTTTTGATTATAATGTAAAACTTCTTATTTAAATACGCAGACAGTACTGTGTTGCTAGGGAGTTTGTTGCGCTGCTTCTTCTTCCTAGCGAAAACACATAGGAAGCAGTGAAGGGTTGGGCTTTTTGGGGGACTGTCTATTGTAAAATTTAACGTTCAGAAAGAGCTGTTTACCAGCCAATTTTGAATAAAAGATTTTGATTTTGATTTTGATTTTGAACAATTTAAAATGTAGACTACTTCGAAATGACACATAACTTCGACGGTGCCCACCGCGGACTCTTTTATACTCCGATACCCTACTCTGCAGTCTTTTCGTATCTTCAATAGGCTTTCGCCGTACACTAGTAAGATAACTTGTATGTCCCACATGTTTCCGTCTAGCGTCTTGTTTCATCACCACTACTTATTTAAGCAGGTTCGAAAAAGGACTGTAATACGTAACGAATGTTTTCATCTCACTTCTTATGGATATTGACTAACAAACTTCATGACGTCATCAGGTCATAAGCGGACCTAGCTTAGAAATCGAAGTGACTGCACTAGCAATGACGTAGCGCTTTAAGTAGGTCCACGTCAATCAATGGACCCAGCTGCAGTGTTTCAAGTTCAATCTGTCAATACCTACCTACACTTACCTTGTGTTCGAGTCTGACCATTTCTGATGTCTGTATAATAAGCGAATCAGTGCCACGAGTTACACAGCGGTTTTAGAACACCTGTGTGTTCGAACGACGCTCGGAAGGTAGGTATTTTAAAAAGTTATTCTATAGCACAGAGGTAGCTTTCCCTTTTTTTCGTTCTCTCGGTGGTAAATCCATAGATACCTCTGCGGTATGCCTGGTCTAACGTTGGTAAGAATGCAAAGTGAGCAAAGTTCGACAAGTAAAATATGAGACAATTTGGACATTGTGCTAGGTATATATAACACAGTGTTTCACGCCTACCTTCAGCCTGAGCACACAGCTTGAAATGACCTAAATAACATGCAATGTGGTTTTATGTCATTTTCTTATGTGTTGTTGAATATGAGAATTAGTGACGTCATAAACATCATTGCGCATCGTGACGTCACCACTTTTAATAGACAAGGCGCCGAGTGTTTTAAGTGCAAACTATGCACTATAGAGTATGAGAATTATGGGATCTATTTGCTCTATGAATCTCAAGTTTCATTTGCAGCATAAATGAACACAGCGTCACTATGCAACGGAGTTTCGGTTCGGTCACCACCAACTTCCGGCACAAATATTAATTAGCATATCAAAAAGATTTAATAATGAGTAAATTAGTCACCAAACCCTTATATTTAAAAAGTGAAATTAGAATGGTTTGGGCACGTGAAGAGGATGGCTGACGAAAGACTGACCAAGCAAATATATAAGGCAAGTGTGGAAGGGACAGGACGAAGGGGAAGACCTAGGCGGACGTTCTCTGACCAGATTGGAGACATCCTAAAAACAGGACAGGTGAGAAGTACCCTGAACAGAAGAGCATGCATGAGGAATCTGATGGGAGTTAATGAAGCAAGAGAGATATGTCAGGATCGTTGCAAATGGCGTTCCGTAGTCTCTGCCTACCCCTCCGGGAAACAGGAGTGACTCTATGTATGTATGTATGAAATTAGATATTACAAAATTAAAAATCTCTAGCAACGTGACAACATTCACTTGAATCCAAAACACAAGACGTGCGTATCCTAAAGTTCCGTAGTGAGACCAATTAGTGTAGATAATTACTAAATACCGGCCTCTCATTCCACAAGCCGTGAAAAGTGTTAGACGTTGAGCTCTCTAGATAGCTATTTATTAGTTATTCGCTTTGTATTCTGAGACAGATTACATCTGCTAAGAATAGTGATTAACCGAGGTCGGTATGACGGGGTCGCGGTAAAATAAAAAGTATGCTTACGGCGATACGCGTGACCCGCCATGCTTTATACGATTGTTTGTTTTTATATGAGTGTGTTGTCCACCTTGATTACGGAGTTTCCAGACCACCTGAAGAGCTAAAGATTCTAATCCTATCCGAGAAAGGCTTTGATATAAATAAATCACCGAGCCGTCACCCATCCAAGTGGAGGGCTATGCAAGCGGTACTTTAGCGAACTATTACGAATGACAAGTCAAGACACGCTATGAGCGCTACTCGGACCCTCTATGGACACTGCGTTGGTTTAAGTGAACTCTGAACATCACCAGGGGAGAGTCCAACACAACTCCGTATGCCCCAACTTGGTCGACCACACTATACGACCGAAGGGCGTAGTTGTGATGGCTCAAAAAGAGTTTTCACTGCGTTCCAAAAGCTAAAACAGGGGTCAATAGGCCGTTAGGGGATTCATAACGAAGTAATAAAAAGAGTGTTGCGATGACAAGGCTTTCTTTATGTTTGTGGATAACGGACGCTTTATGACAATTGTTTTATGATGTGTGAAAGAAAGGACTAAAACTGTCGTCAGTGCAATGGTTGTGGATCATTTATGAAAATAAGTCGTGTCCTAGTATGACGAAGTTACCAACTAGACAGCGTAGGACTGTCTTGTCGAAACTTTAAACGCCACTGCTTCGGACCATTTTGCAATATATGTGTAAGCCTTAGTTGATTTGCCTAATTTGAACCTCAACTAAAGGACAATTTCACACAGTATGTTTCAATAATTTTTTTTAATTTTTTTATATAGTATAGGAAGACAAACGAACAAGCGGGTCACCTGATGGTAAGTAATCACCGCCGCCCATAGACACCTGCAATGCCCGAAGGATCACAAGTGCGTTGCCTACCTTTTAAAAAGGAATATGCTCGCTTCTTGAAGATTCCAATGTCGAACTGGTTTGGAAATACCGCTGCAGGTAGCTGGTTCCACAGTTTGTATCCTTATCTACTCGATCTTATATAAAACTAAAAGAGGAAAGTAAATCACAGAAGTAGCATACCTTCATCGATATCATTTCTGGCGGCTGCCTCCAGCAACATAACGCTATCACTAAAGTATATGCTCCGCTTGTTGCTCTTCTCTCGCTTAGCCCTCGATCTCGCCCATTCTTTCTCCCGTTGCTGCCATAGCTTCAGCTGTTGCATGCGGCGTCTGCAAACAAAACATCCTACTTTAAAACAAATACCAACATTACAATAAGTATAAAAAATTTAATCAATGCTCCTTCAAACATTACGACTTAAACGACTAAATTTAATCGGTGTAACGAAAACTATGTAAATTGTAATCAATTCACCAAGCCACCATCACTTGAAACATCCACGGTTCGATTAAACATGATTCTTAAATGAACGTACACAAGACAGATTGTATCGCATTCACGGCATGCTCACGCGACTTTACAAGATCAAGCATGTGAAAACATCAACATAATGTTAATCAGAATCAAAGCCGGCAAATCCGTTAGATACAATTAGCGATTGCAGTTTTATTAGTGTTTCGTAATATCGCATAATCCATGGATAGTTATCACTGAACGCATCACTCGTTTACACAATAACGCAGATTCTAGCCGATTACGTATAAGTATGCAATCACGAATGAGTAATTAGTCACTGCACATAAACTTGTACTTAGAAAATATATTAAATACTTGATATAGTGCATCATATCGAGACGACTAACGATCCAGCTCAAACACCTGACACCGACTAGTCGCTAACTCCTAATATAGACAATATCATTCAATTCACACTATAATTGGCAGGATATGGGTGTTAAGTGAGTACACATACATTTTACGTATAGCTTTATGGTCAAGATAAAAACAACAGCCTTCTCCGTACATCTGTGCTAGCCCTGTGTATATAAACTGGTGCTGTCGCGAGAACGTCTCGAATTTGTCCATAATAAACACACTTCGGCCACGTTTATGGGCGAAATTGTATTTATACATATATTTTCACAATGATTGGGTTATACGCATGACAGCCAACACGAAAGCTCGGCGTTGGCTTATTGTCGAAATGTTTATGTGCTACGCCTATTCCCACATGGGTTCATGTTTTAACAGTGAACTGTCATGCAATCGAAAGAGAAAACAACGTTTCACTTTAAAGAAGTAGTTTATAGCACGTTTCATAATGTTTTGGTGAATTGGCAATGAAATACTTCCTGTAGTTAACCAATTGGTGATTTATAAACTTGCTCCGTTTCCTTATAAGTTTAATTAAATGTGACTTTTTGCATTCCAGCAGGCGGAGACAACTTTCTTCTTTGTGTTTGAACCCGAGATGTAAAACTCAAACTGGAGCAGATCCGGAATGTAAATACAAAACTCAAATAAAACGAACACAAAAGTGAGTGACAAGGTTCTGTCTGTTTATTTTAATTAAGCGCCCCACAAGAGGGCGCGAAACAGAAGCGAGGCGAAATCGATTTGACGAGCCTCCGCTACTGCTGCAGGCGTTTTGATATAGACATTTACTTTAGCAGATTCTTATATTTCATCTGTTTCGTATTCAAATGGAGTTATTCCGACAATGACAGTGTAAGTAAGTATAGATGGCACTAGAATGGGATGAGATCAATCTATGACCTTCGTAAAAATGCATCGGCACCGGATATGAATCAACATGCAAATATTTAACTTTGTAGGATGAAAGGAAGTAGTACAAGTTCTGCTTCTAAGAATTGACCCCAAATTCTAAATAACATTTTCAATACAAGCTTCTAAACGGTGTAGGGAAAACACAACAACAGGCGTGTTAGTAAAATCTGTAGAATAAGTACGAATTCTTTCTGCAGTCCTAAAAGTGGCAGTTATAGTTTCTCTATAATAATCACATCCATATAGCTATCTCAGAAAACAACATGATGTTACGTTACTTTCAAATAAATATGGCAACATTACCTAACAGTTAAACACAAATTAGTATTATTTTATTAGATCCTCCAACGCGCTTTACCTTTTCAAGCCGTGACAGGCGCCGCAACATCAATAGTAATTCTCTATCTAAACGTTTATTAAATATTCATTGTGTTGACATTTTCAAGTTAAACTAATTCAGTGCTGTGACCGACATCAAAATGTCAGCCACTGATTCAGCTTTGCCTCGGGCTACGCGGCGACTCAACAGACGATAATACAATATCTTTTCTCTTTAATCACATTCACAGAATAATAAACGGTGGCTTATTAGTTAGGTAAAAGAATATTGTACACAAAGTGCAGAGCTTTACGAATTGATCAGATTCCATAAAGTTACCCATGTCATTCATCAGCAATTAGAGTTCTCAGGTTTTCCGCCAAGAACCTTGGAGTCAGAATTCGACTTACTAGTCCCACAAGAATGAATAGAAAATTAACTTTACTACGTAACAATTACGTGGTATGTACCATTGACATTTTACAGGATATATGAGGACACTATTTCTCTGTACTCCGTCGAAGAACGCCGTTTATAATAGCCGGGACTGATTCCCGATTCAAAGGATAACGATATAAAAGTATTAAATCTTGAAAATCACACAAACCATATATTGCCTACTTGTTCGTCTGCTGTAAGCTGACTTAAAGTCAGCTTATAGCAGACAGTAGACATCCCCCCGCGTGGGATCTCCACCTTGTCGTGGTGGGGGGGCTTAGACACCCGCGGTGAAGCTAAGAGAGATCCCGGGAGTAGACGCTCCGCGTGGGCTTATAGGGGGCCTACGCAGGATGCGTCCAAAGGTTTGCGGGTGCGGGGGACAGTTCTGTCCCTCGCAGTCGGCGCGGTCGCGGGAGGAGAGGCGTGTCGGTGTTGCGTTGCCGCGCGCCCTATCGCCGCGACCAAATGGGGGCGCACCATTGTTGCGTCGCGGTGGGGCCGCAGAGGAAGAGGAGATGCGGTGTTGTCAGGTTGCCGTCCTCCCTATCCTCTGCGGCCGCTGTGTGTTTTGGCGGCGGAGCCCAACACCTTCATCCGCCGCCAAGGAGGTTGTGGCCTTCGGGCTATCCGCCGGGGTGTCAGGGTAGAATGCTAAATGCTAACACGACCACCCACTGGCGCCCCTAAGATGGTGTTGAAGTATGCGCTGTGGTTTTAGTGGGTATTACGGCCTTGCACTCCAGCCGTCGAGTCCCACATACGTGCGTAAATGCATTTCAACAGCGAAGAAAACAAAAAGACAGTAGACATAGTATTATTATGTTCCATTTGTTTATGTTGATTTGCTAGTACGGCTGGGTGAGTGGTAACCCTGACACTACCATCCATTTGAGCCACGCCTCGAGTGTTGTAGAATCTCTCCGAGCAGAACGCAGATATTTGAGTTATTTACGGATTACCGTCTGCATGCACTTTGTAGCACGATTCTAATCTTCGAAAATCTGACAATATGTCTTTAAAAGATAAGGCAAATCATGAATGTAAAGGTAGATAGTAGATAGCAGATATTATTATAACAAGGTTATTTTGACTATCGTGGAATCTGCTAGGGGGTGATCATAGTTACTCGTTATTATTAACAGCTTTTGTTCGGAGATATTGCAAAATTGCGAAAAGGTCATAGGTATATCAGATGCTCCATACATTTTATATGATGCATATAACGGATGGTCTTTTACGCAATTACAGCAATGTCCCAGGACAAAAGTTGTGCATAATAAGTAAGTACATTACTCTCTAAGTTTGCATTATACACACTTAGTAGTGGTACTTATAACACCATACTAAGCTTGGGTCTTTGTTAGCTTACAATAGGATCACTTTATTTTCCTTAGCCTCGCTCGCTCCTTATCTGGATGATTTCCTCGCATATCGTTCAGCTATCTAGGAGCACAATTGAGCACTTCTTACAGTACAGCCTTGTTTATACGCCATTTTTATTTAGGTGCTATATTTATATTTATATGCTATTAAGTAATAGGGAGAGGTCTTGATTATTATGTCCACCGGGACCGGCTACGCGTTCATATCCATTCAAGACGCTTTCGTTCGCGACCGAAAAAACAACAATGGTCACTGCAAACAAGCTTAAATAAGTTGACAGGCTAAATAAAACGCTACTTTGTAGGTTACATGTCCCTAATATCAGCAAACGGTTGGATATTCGGCTGCCGTTCCTAGAACCTTGTATGAGGTCTGAACACACTTGCCGACTACTTATTAAAGAAGTAAGTACCTACTTTTTTTACAAAGTAAGTCATAATGTTTAAAGTTGCACTTAACCGTTAGGTTTGCAAAGGGTAAGTGGCATTTATGAGTCATAAAGACTTCGTCACTTGCAAAGTAGGCCATGAGGTTATATTTCATATTTTATGAGAAGGACGCTGAATGGAAACTTAGGTATGGGGTCGGGACAAAAAGGTTTTAGACTGGTGGCCATGCACTGAAAGACGCAACAGCTGTAGGTCCTCACAGGATGGACCGACGATCTTGTTAAGATCGGTCTGAGTGAAGAGCCTTAGGGAAGATCCATGTTCAGGAGTGGACGTCTCTAAGATGAGATAATGAATCCACAACCCGTAGGGCACAGTGCTTTGATTTCTTTCAACTTTTTATCACCAGTGCAGAACGCATGTCATGTGACGACTACAGTAGCTGTCGAGCAAACAATCGCTTTTTTTAAGTATAGTGACGCGACGGAAGTAAAACTGTTGTTGATATCTGATTCTGTTATCGCGTATGAGCTAACCCCTATAATCTCCCTGACGTATTCGGTAGGCGAAGGATTACGTTTATATCTGCGGCAAACCAAACAGAAAATGTTTACACATGATATATTCCGTGTCAACAGCAGGACATGTATATTGGACGATATGGTAACGAGACAATGCCGCAATGGTGGAGCGATACGGGTGAAATATCCGATTCGTTTATGGCAGTAAAAGTTTTACGAAGGTAAATTATCTAATGTCAAAAGTCGGTTACTGTAGCACCTGGAGTTAATTGTCCATGATTTTAAAGGAAAGCAGCGTGCTTTAAATTCTTTCATAATATAATTAATGTTCACAAAATCAAGGTCAATTTATCTCAAAGTGTTCGTGAGAGAGGCCTTATTCACGTATCGCCCATAAAATCTGTAAAGAATATATCGAGGAGAAAGGAACGCGTATGACAGTTTTGTAGTGGGTTGGCGATAGTATCAGTTTAGTAGCAGATACACAACCTGTATTAAAATTATCACAGCCATAGTGAGAACACTTACGCTAAAGATAATTTACTACTAAATTATCCTACTAATATTATAAACACGCAAGTTTGTGAGGATGATGATGATGATAGACATTTGTTATTCTTTCACACAAGTCACAACACGAACTGATTTTCATTACGCTTTACAGTAGTATAATTTATAAATCATAATAGTTAACCTATATTTATACGATAATGGACACCAGAAACAGGAACTAGTCACTATACACATAATACAGATCCCTATAGATTCAAATATCTTTATAAAGAAGACTTCCAGTTCACACTACAACGAAACACGCTACGATTAAAATTTATGTTATCAGAACCATTAAAAAACGATAAATCAGTGTGAGTAATAATCGAAATAATGTTCTTGTAATGGCGATAACATCGTGCCTCTGACTTGAGCAATACAATTATAAACAAAAATAATTATCAGAGTCGGAAAAACCGGAAACATTAGACTCTATAGACCCAACTTTTGAACAGGATGATTATGAGAGTTTATAATGCACTATTTGAAAGATCTTAGGCAAATCAATGAACCCATCCCGTTAAAACGTCTGGTAAACCTAACTCATGATGAAATCTCGGGACAAATAGGCATGTCACGGTTACGTGGAGTGACTCTATACTCTATACGCGAAGGGGCTGGACACGAAGAGCTCAAAAACGGCTCAATGGCGAGTTATTGGAGAGGACTAAGTATATCTAGTAGTAGGACTATGACAGGCTGACGATGATGATTTGACGGTTACTTTTTTTTAATAATTACTCGATTGATTGACCAGTTACTTACAAAAATATTCGTATGTTGGTAGGTAAATAACAGAACAGGTTTTAATAGAGAAGAGCTGACTAGTAACAAATAATATTTTCGGACGACAGTTTTAAAGCGAAAAAGTAGCATCTGGAAGTTCTTTTAGTCCATTGCTTTATGTTTTTGAACTCCTGCGCGACAAAAGAAATACCTACTCCTGAAGCAAGATTTGCCATCAAATAAGAGAGAAATCCATTGTACCTATAATTCAATTGCTTAATAAATTGGTGTTCCTTTCATCAATCGAGGCAGTTTTTATCTGAAAATCTTTAACGTAATTTGGGCTAATTGGTTCTCTTTTACACGTACGCGAAACGACAAGGACCGATAAGTTCAAGGTCCATGACATCAATTGGCGCCTCAATAAATCGTCATCTATAGATATCCGTCTGGATTAGGGCTGCCATAATATGAATTCCGACAATTCATATTGACAAAAGAAATACCTACTCCTGAAGCAAGATTTGCCATCAAATAAGAGAGAAATCCATTGTACCTATAATTCAATTGCTTAATAAATTGGTGTTCCTTTCATCAATCGAGGCAGTTTTTATCTGAAAATCTTTAACGTAATTTGGGCTAATTGGTTCTCTTTTACACGTACGCGAAACGACAAGGACCGATAAGTTCAAGGTCCATGACATCAATTGGCGCCTCAATAAATCGTCATCTATAGATATCCGTCTGGATTAGGGCTGCCATAATATGAATTGTCGGCGCCGGACGAAAATGACTATACGTAAAAATTTATATTACCCTGGATATTGCAAAAATTTCTCAAATAAGAATTTGATCGTCTTTAAATGTAATACTTTCATGTGGATTTTCCCGACCTCATTTAAAAAATCTCTACCCAAGCCGAACAGGTAAACCCATAATGACTTGTGTATTTTTTATTACAACCATGTGAATTGTGTAATATACGAATTAGTCTTCTGAATTACTGAAAGGTGTCTAAGACTAAGGTTCCACTGAGGCTAAACGAAGAGGTGTTGGGATTTATCAAATACCGTTTTAAAAATCTCTAACATGTGTACCTACTGAAATAGGCAACCACACCTTCGAACTTTTTGAACAACCTTTTTAAAATGTGACCCAAAATACAGTACATTCAAGGCATTTGGGGTTCTGTTGAATTAAACTCTGAAGAAAGATTGATAATATATGTAGGTACTTACATGTGCATGTCAAAACTAAAACAATTAACTTATTGCCAATAAAAATTATGACCAATTAGAACCATGTGATACCAACATAAATTAAGTACTTGCAGTCAAAATTAGAATAAACCATTTGCTTAAAGCTAATGAAAAACCTACATGAAGCATTAAACTGACAAACCAGCTTAGCATAGAAATATCATTGAAAACATATCTATAACACCTCATATCAGAGTAATCTGGAGGAAAACACACAAGTACACATATCAGCCATGCTTCAATACATCAAATTTTATCTTTGACGGGCATCTTCATTGATAACACAACTAGATAACTTTGTATATTCATTAAATATTCATATTACAACAAATATAAATATGTACGTGGGTGCATAGGGTTCCCACCAAGAACTTAGAGTCCCAAGCCAACCTCACCTGCAAGTGGTGCACCTGCCGATCAACGGACGAGGCTCTGGCAAACAAAATATCCCGATAAGCGGCAATAGGCTTGCCACCTATTACGTGGGATAAAAACACTGGCGAAAAGTGGGCGTTTAATATGCCTCTGCCTACCCTTTCGGGGAAACATGCGTGAGTCTATGCATGCATGCATAAATATGTATGTTAATAAGCTATTATCAATAGTTTCCAACACATCCATTTGTCCAATAATAAGTATAAGCATAAGAATCTTTTCTAACACTTATCTCATCAGCCCATAGCAGTTCACTGCTGAACAAAGACCTACCCCAGGGTAGGTATGTGGCAAGATCCACTCTAGTTTTTGCTAATTAGTCACTACTAGTCAATATCTTCAAGGCAATCTGTCTTGCTTTTCCAGATACATGTAAAGTTAAACTGTTCTAACAAGTCAAGCTCATAAACGTGTTTTAGTATAATTATGCAGCAAAATTTGGAAAATAAATTACATTATATTCAGCTAAAGTATAAAGGCGGCGATAGCCGAGTGAATATACCAACAGACTGCCATGCAGAGGGTATCGGGTTCGATCCACGGCGCGCACCAATGACTTTTCAGAGTTATGTGCGTATTGAATGGTTAATTATCGCTTATCCCGTGCCTCAGAGAGCACGTTAAGCCGTCGGTCCCGGTTGTCATGAAGATCTTTGACAATCGTTACAGGGCGTCAGTACCTTCTAAATAAACTGACACTAATCTAAACCATGGAATATCGCTATCCCTTCGGGTTGCGGAGGTCAGACAGGCAGTCGCTCTGTGGAAAAGCTAATATTCAGCCAAATCCGAGAGAAAAAGCAGACCCCAGATTGAAACTGGGATAACACTAAGAGGATGATGATATTCAGCTAAAGTATGTTTATTGGGGCATATTCATAGTTGAGTCTGATCAGAATAAATAATAGGTATATAAAAAAATAATGATAATAGGAAGTAGGTGTCTTGAAAACTAACATGACCACACACACATCTAACACATACAAAAAGGTCATTAATCTACCCAAGTAAGTATGAGTCTGTAAAATTTTTAAAAATGACTTATAGAATAGCCTGCCAACGGCTGCTGCTGGATATTCAATAAATAATTTTTAAAAGTTTTACAGACTTCTACTGCATAAGCATATCAGCCCTATACATATCTAACCCATGGCAATACAGGTCCCTTCTCATTGTGTGAGAGTTTAGCCCATCTACCTCCGACTTCACACGTCTTTTGAGAACATTATGGAGAACCCTATGTTTTCATTTCCTAGTAAGCAAGTTATAATTATCAATTAATAATGCTTTACTCTGATAGTATATAAAATCAGTGCACAGTATAGTTTAGAAATAAATAAGACCCATAATTATTCATTCCCAACCTGTAACTTTCAACTTTATAATGATATTTTAATTCAATAGTATAACAGTAAGTATCTTATGACACAATACATAAACAAAGAAAGCACAGGGGCATCAGACAAGAAGCTGATGAAAACAAAATCCTAGATATTTGTTGATAGCAATTGAATAGCAAAAAAACTGTTTACCAGTATAAATAATTTATCTATGAAAAATATATTATTACTTTTGCAGTAATTTAAACTATAAAAATTCAACCTGCTACACAACTGAAATAAACTTTTTATGAACCATTATTTTATAATTATTATAATAAATGCAAGAAATGTCTATTTAATTTCAAATACTTGTTAACTATCACATATTTTCAATTAAAACTTTACTATAAAGTGGCTGAAGTAGCCTGCAGAAATTTATTTATAAAATAAACAATAAAATTGCACAATACTTTTATGAGTCTACAAGAGGTTATAAAAGCAAGGCCAATTTTGAAGTTATTATATGGAATTAATAGCACATTGGAGGCATGATTTATATCCAGTTAAAAAAGTATATTGAGAAAGTAAATAACAGTGTCAGTCTCATAGACTAGATACAATTTCTGTTGTATTCACAAACAATATCCAGCCTTAGTTATCTAAAGTCATTCGTGATTGTATAATTATACTACAAACACAAACTCTAAAATGACAATAACTTTCATGATGGAAACAATAAATATTATGTAGTAACTTACCTTCGGGCAAGGTGGAGCCTCTCCTGGGTGGTGAGGTGTTCCACCTGTGCCATCTCGGACACCAAGTCTGCATGCTCCATTTTGTCAACAACCTAAGAAAATTTCACAATTTTTATCACTTTTGATCAATTGAAACTTTTAAGCTCACTTTATTGTTATTATTTTTATTATGTTAATGATTTATTCGAAGTATGCTATTCTGCTTAACATATCACCATGCATGTGGTATGTGTGGAATGATCACTTTATCACTTTAGCATCATTGTACTGGGTATGTTTGTAAATAAATAACTTCAAACTTAAACCCAAGTTTCTTAGTAATATTGCACTAAAAATTATCTCTACTAAACACAGTCTCTATATGTTAAATTTGTTTTATTATGAACATTTTAAGAATGCCACTTATTGTTACAATAAACTTATTGATAACTGACACAAAGTCTGATAAGATAACATAGCCCTTCACTGGAATGGAATTGTATTCAGACTATAGATTTAGATAATCTTGTTCGACAACTTTAGTTTTCTTATTAAAAAACGTATAATAGGAACAAATTT
Source organism: Euclidia mi (assembly GCA_944739405.2). Classification (NCBI taxonomy): domain Eukaryota; kingdom Metazoa; phylum Arthropoda; class Insecta; order Lepidoptera; family Erebidae; genus Euclidia; species Euclidia mi. The sequence goes on from OX123200.2 coordinate 20,864,582, forward strand.
AAATTTACCTCTCATTAAAAATGAATTGTCCGATTTAAAAACAAACTGACAGTTTAGAAAGGCACTTGGTATCTACAAGTAATTCACCTTTGCAGGTCAACATGATACTATCACAACTTTTGTAGGAGAAACTATGCACAAAATATGTTTATTCTAAAACATTTTTCACGCCACTTACCGCTGTTCTAGTTTAGTACAAAGCGTAAGTATGTTTCATTCTTTTATTGATGTATTTGCCACACATGATAAACAGATTAAAGTAAAGGTAGTCATTAACACATATACATATCGTTTCTTGGAACTAATTGAAACCCATTGTAACACAGAAATATACAGTTACATTATATTTTCCGTTATTTTTCATGAAAACTAAAAACAAGGAGAAAATCACAAGACGGCTAGCGAACGAGCGGATAGTAACTTTTTTTGATGACTTAAACACATTCGTTTGAATACTTGGCATTTCGGACGCTATTGATTGAAATTTACAAAATAGATTCAGTTTCAATCAACAAAAGAAATATAATTTAAGAAGAGACAAATTTTTTATTTATAAAAAATCTAAATATAATAAAATTTCCTATATAAACGTTTAGAAATAGATTAACTGTTAGTTGGATGTTAAACAACTTTCTGCGTCTAGCGTGAGCGTACCTATTTAGCGTCCTTTGAGAAAAGACATCTCTATGGAAAAGACATAAGAATAGCGTCTGACAGAAGGACGATCGATCAAACGAAAAAAAAAGCGGTAAATCAAAATTGTACAACTTCAACGCGTTGCTGGTAATTTTTAAAGAATTATTTATTTTCTTTTACTTCAATGATATTTTTAATCGTCTGACAGACGATCGATCAAACGAAAAAAAAAGCGGTAAATCGAAATTGTTCAACTTCAACGCGTTGCTGGTAATTTTTAAAGAATTATTTATTTTCTTTTACTTCAGTGATATTATTAACGGTACTTGGTTTATTGTTTTCGTTATTTAATATCCATATTAGTATTAATTGGAAACTCAAGTCGCTCCCAATTCGTTTTCGCAGGAATACTCATATTCTTACATTATTGTTTAATGTTTTATTCGATCCTTTATCTCCCTTGTATCTCAAAGAACGTTTTAAGTTCCTCCATGACACACGTGCAAGGTTTCTAAGGTCGTCAGAGAATCTGAGGCTGCAAATTCCAACGCATTCAACAAATTACTACAGTAAATCCTTTGCTGTCCTGCCTGGCAGTGCGCTTGTGGAATGCTTTGCTGAATTGCCTTTCGAAATAAAGCAAAATCAATAGGCATAGGGTAGACCGAGACGAATCGGATCACTTTTTATTTGAGGACATAAAAATCATACTAAAGTGTTATATATGTAACTTTAATTGCCAAAGCGGTAATCAGTAATTATTTGGCTACGCATTAAACATTTTGAAACTCAAATTACTCATAAATTGTGCAAATATTAATCAAAAGGTAGAAAGAGAGAAATATCCGAATCGCCCCAATTATCGGGGCGAATAGGATCATACATAAAATAAAGGTTTTTTCAGCATTAGGTATAGGCTTTTGTATCAAAAGCAATATTAAAATAATTAATAATCAGAACAATATTATATACTTAAACACAAATCACATCGATACGGGCCTTCTTTCCCACCCAGATCAGCACTTTTGTCATGGCACATTCCTTCACATGATGATTTTTTTTATCAGTAAATACAAAGCCAATCTTTGTGCTTCGCACGCGAACCTTGGATTTTCATTCAAGGTGTTCTTTTATTATTATTCTTCTTCATATTTTCTTTGGTATTCAGCCAGTTTCTCTTATTTTCACGGCTATTTCGGCAGTTTTTAGTTTCTTCTTAGCATCTCTTTCGTAAAGATTAATCTTAAACAGGGGTGGAGTCAATTGCAATATTAGTTTTATTGTCTACCTACCTGAAAAACTATTCTTTCTAAATTCGTGTATGGTAATTTTTAAATCTCAGCAGCCAGACCTAAGATTAATTCTTGGGCCAGTACTTTGCTTTGGGCCTATAATTTTTATTTGGCAAGCATGCTTCTGCTTTTTCCCCTTATTGTTTGTATCTTATATGTGTGAACCATCTGTAATTGAATAAAAATACTTAACTATTCTCTAATGTAAAATAAATCATTTTAAATAAGTGATCCAATTCGCCCCCGATGACGTGATCCGAATCACCCCATATTGAAGACTTTTGAAATTAATATTTCACAAATTAACCTATAATACTGTGCTTAAAAACTTTTTTTTTCTAAAAAAGACCTTTTCCCAAGCCGGTTAAGCTATAAAATTCAAATTCATTTAACGCAAGTTCTTAGATTTACACCAAGAAATAGTAAGCATGTATTTTATATGAGCGCGAAAATTTTAACGCACACAAGAAGCTTGCAGCTTTATGTGCAAGCAGGAGTAGATAACGTATCTGATGCTGTTAAGCTAATAAACCTCGATCTCATCGCATTGAAAAATTGGTTAGATAATTTCGGCGTCAAGGTAAATCCGACTAAATGCCAAGACATTATTGTGGGGAGTCGACGTGTGATCCAAAGGCTTGATATGACAGCTATACCATCAATAATATATGACCAGTCGGTCATAGAATTTAATCCAGTTGACAAGAATCTAGGTTTGTACGTTGATAGCAATCTCAGCTGGCAAGCTCACGTGACCAGCGTTAGTCAGAAAGTCTCAGGATCTCTGCGCGCCTTATATCGCCTGAAGAATTTTTTACCATGCACCACTAAAGTAATGCTTGTGCAGACCTTGATTTTTTCTATCATAGACTATGCTGATGTGTGCTATTATGACCTGAATGCAGATCTTCTCAACAAACTAGACCGACTTCTCAATAACTGCATTCGATTCATTTACTATCTTCGCAAGTATGACCACGTGTCTACATACTGTACCGAACTCAAGTGGCTACCCATTCGTCAACGCCGTAGCTTGCGTGCTCTCTCTACTCTATTCTCTTTCCTTAATTCTCCTACCCCCCCTACTTAATTATCTTCCTATCTAAAGTACTTGTGCTCAAACCACAACAATGATCTTCGCTCCGCTAATAACAGACTTCTTCTATGTCCTTCCCATTCAACCAGTTTCGTGAACTCCTCCCTTTTTGTTCAGTCTGTTCAACTCTGGAATACGCTTCCACTTGAGATCAGGATGAGCAGAAATCGGCTTTCTTTTAAGGCAAAAGTTCGTGAACTATTTTTGGGTCAATTGGCAGTATCTTCAGCACCTTGAGACTTTTTATTTATTTATGTATATATTTTTACCTTCTAATATGTATCTATATATATATACATGTATCTTATTATATATGTTATATATACACATACATACATTTATATATTTTATTATATTTATATACTGACGATATCTTTTAATTGCATTAATTATATTTGTAACTACTAAAATTCGGAACGCACCTACAAACTGACTTCTCTGCATCACCCTAGGTTGACTGTTAGAGGATGCCATTGGCATTAAGTCCGCCTATGTACATGATTTTTAATGTGCAAAAAGTTTAATAAATAAATAAATAAAAAAAAAAGCGATTCACTGGCGAGCGGCGCTGACGCTAATGTACTAGTCGTATCGAAACAAAACCGATGGCAGGAGGTGCAGGGTAGAAGTGGCTCCCCCTTGTAGGATCTCCACCTTGTCGTGGTGGGGGGGCTCAGTAACCATGGGTTTGAGGTACACCCACGGTGAAGCTAAGCGGGATCCCGGGGGCCAAGGGGGTTTTGTTCGGGGCCCGCCTGACCATCTGGCGGTCCAATACCCGTCGGGGGGTAGCGAGGAATGCTTCGGTGAAACCCTACCCTACGACACATGGGTACATGAGGAGCACGGGTTATAAAAAAAAAAAAGGTAGAAGTGGCTCGTGAGCCGCCAACAGATTGCGTTCCGTATCAACACTTTATTAAAATTATTCACATATTTCTTATTCTGATCCGATTCGCCTCGGTCTACCCTACTTATCTAAAAAGGCATTAAAACAGCTCTACCTATCTAGTAACTAGTCAGTGTCAGTCTTTGAGAAAAGAATATACATATCGGTGGTGTCAATAGCGTATTGTAACTATAATATCTATAATGTGATATGTATATATGTATTTATGTACCTATATATTGCTCATTTGCGACGAGAAGGTGACAAAGTAAAAATCTCAATTTGTGATAAAACGCATTTGAAAGCTTAAAATTCCTGTAACCTTTTAATTAAGTAAAAAAAATATTTAGATTATTCAGCTCAATACAACATAACTTCAAAGTTTTCGTTTTTTTGGATCAAATTGCATTCCTTACCTTTAAGTCAGTTATTAAAATTATGTACTTATTCTTGTAAAAAAAATTGTATTGCAAAACAAACAGATACCTATGTACCGTTTAGTTATTGCGTAACTTTCGCTGAAATACAAGTAGAAAAATATTATAATTATGACCAGTCACTATAATATCTGTAGTTTTACTTTTACTCACAACCGTTAGCAATTATAACTGTTCGCGACAGATATTAAAAAACTATGACAGTGAATAGTGTATTCGAAACCGCGAGTGAAAATCGTATAAAATCAGTGCTATCCAATCGTGTGGTACACCGGGTTCGGTTCCCGGACGCGTCAAAGTGTTAAAATAATGCTGAAATAGTGAAAATAGTTAAAATGTCAATAAGAAGTACTACATAGTACGTGAACATTAGTTTTGAAACTTGTGCTAACTGTAGGGACCTAGATATCGAATCATTAATAGTGTTATCAGTTGTAACAGATAAGAATCATAAGAACTAATAGTTGATAAACAGCTGTTTTGTTTACATAGTCGTTTTATAGTTTTATAAGTGTTTTTTAGCTTCGTATAGGCTTGAAATCATGTCTAGATACGTTCTTATTACTAGTTATTACCTTATATAGTTAAAATAAACATAATAACAAACATTTGCATGTTTATCATAAACTTTGTTTATGTAGGATAGTGTTTACTTAAGGAAATCTGTATTTTTTCTTATGCATCGTAGGTTATCGTGTAATAACTTCGAATTGAATAAAGATATTTTCATGGTGTTTGTTTAAATAGATGCCCCATATAGTTGCACACAACGGCCTATGTAGTAAATATAGTGGGCGGGCCCTTGTGTGACGACATTTTTCAACAGTTTTTCTAGAATAACTTAGTGACGCCAGTAGCACGGTAATATAATCTAACAGTATTGTAACTCGGCCGTCTTCGTGAGTTATATACCTACCAGACGCGCCGCATGCGAGCTGCGGCACGATAGCGGCTGCGGGTACTGTAGGTACAGTCCGCCCAGTCTAATGGGTACTCTGCTCGCGGCGCGTAGGTATAACTCGAGTTTCGTGCGTTTGTATGGAGTTACAATACTGTTAGATATTATTACCGTGCCAGTAGTTAGGTTAAGGTATTGTATACTGATAGATAGAACTTTATGAGACCTATCTAACTATGTATAGAAAATATATGTATGTATCATAGTAACTAAGATAAATACACATTTGTACGTTATAGAAAATTAAAAATAAATAAAGATTCTCTGTGCACGTGTTCGGTGCGGTGGTCGTCGTTAAGGTAAAGTTTCGAAGTACCTAAGCGACCATGTATTAGGCCAGTTCGTTGGCGTCCCAACCACCATCTCGTGACCAAGTAACCATATGTAACCATCAAGCACCGAACACCTGAACAGCATCGCTCTCAACGTATGAAGATGTTTTATTTCTCAAGCCCCGAATAGATAGAAGCCATACAGTCCACACATATAGAAGAACACATCGTCGTAGGAACATTCGCCAGTTACACACCACCAGCGCACTGTAGCGGACTAGCAAAGGTTCGATTTCTGGCATCCGTTACATTTGTTGGTCGCTTTGAGCCGAGGATCACCTGCTGCGGCTTCGTCCCATTTGTTGGTCCTTGCGAAGCCGGATCGAAGATAGAAGAATGCCTACTATGCGTTCAAGAGGTCGTGCTCCCGAGGTCGCCGGGGGAGCGGCCGGCGCCGGGCCTAGTTCCAGTACCCCCGCCCGCGCCGCCGCCGCCCGCAATCCAGCCGCCGCGGTCGTCCGTCACGACGGGCCGCCGCGATCGCCGTCAACAACAGTCGGGAGCGACGCGCCACCGCCGGCCCTCCCCCGGCCCCGCGGGGAGGGACGAACGAAACATCACGCTTCAAGACGCAAGGGAGCGAGCAGAGGTGCAGTCGAAGAATGAAGACGTACAGGAAAGGACGTTGCAACCATCCGATAGATCGAGCGTTTGTACAGCGCAACATAGTATAATAGAAAATAGAGATAGAAAAATGCCAACGAGGGAACGCGACCGGCGCTCGGCAGCTACGGGACGCTCCAATAGAAATGTGTTGTTGGCTCGCGAAGAAGTTTTAAAGATAAAACTACAGTTAGCACAGTTAGCACTTCAGAAGGCTGAAGAGGAGGCGGATCCGATGACTACGACGAGGATGGACAGTCGAAGCAAGATTACGTACGTTCGTGGTTGGAAGAGGCTCCGGAACCCCAGCCCGGCCCTGAAGATATAGAAGTGATATCGGCGCCCGCTAAGAAGAGGGACGTCGACGGGGTACAGAAGATAGATAAAAAAGGTGGACCGCCCTCACTCACAGAAGATGGACGTTTATCAACAGGGAGGTGATTCGCTGAAGCCGTTCATCGCGGATCTCACCTCCGCGATCGCCGCGCTCGCCGACAGGAAGCCACCGGACACATCGATAGTTGCACCACACCCGGCGGTTTCGAAAGTCATCATGACGTTACCGACGTTAGGCGGCGCGCACACGGAGTGGCTGTCGTTCAAGGCGATATACGACACCACCAAGAGTTACTTCAACGACGTGGAGAATACAGTGAGACTGAGAAGAAGTCTCAAGGGAAGAGCGTTAGAAACAGTGAGCTCGGAACTGATTGGGCATGCACGACCGGATGAAATCATGAAAGAGTTGGAGCTGCAGTTCGGACGACCAGACTCGATCGCGCAGGCAGAGACGGACAAGCTGAGGACCCTGCCACGCTGTAGCGAAGCACCTAAGGACATATGCGCGTTCGCGAGCAAGATACGAAGCGGCGTCGTCACACTTCGTGCGTTGAAAAAGGAACACTACCTCATCAATGAGGAGCTAGTGCGTGTGTTGACCGAGAAGCTACCGAACTCGCTACGTGTGCAGTGGTACAAGACGTACACCAAGAAGTGCCATTCGAAGCCAGACCTCAGCCGATTCAGTGATTTCGTGACGGAGTACGCGCGTTACTGTAGCGCGTTCGCACCGGCTGAGAACATCACCGATGGGCCGCCAAGCAGACGTACCGTGCAGAGGACATACACAGCGACGGCGACGGAGAAGCGAACCCCTACGGACACGCCTAACGCAAAGTGCAGAATATGTGAACGCGAAGGACACTACTCGTCGGCCTGCAGCACGTTTCGTAACGCCAACGCAGAGAAGAGATGGCAGCTAGCTAAGCAGCATGGATTGTGTTTTCGCTGCTTACGCATACGCCCAATTGAACACTCGTGCAAGCCCAAGAAGTGCGGTGTAGAGGGATGCCGCGCTACACACAATCAGTTGCTTCACTACGATAGGGGAGCCCATAGAACCGAAGACGTGAACATAGAGAAACAGGAAACGGTCGCCAGTTCGTGCATACGTGCAAAGGCTCAAGTGTACTTGAAGATAGTGCCCGTGCAGATAGTCGGACCGACGGGAGAGGTGTCTACGTTCGCTCTACTCGACGACGGAAGCACCGTATCGCTCATAGATGAAGACATAGCCAAGGAAGTCGGCGCGGAAGGGAACCTGGACCCGTTTACGATCCGTGCCATAGGCGATACGTCGATCGACATGCCAACGTCGCGACGCGTAGACATACACATCCGAGGAGCCGGCACCGAGGGCAAACAAGTGCCTTTGTGTGCGCGCACCGTAGCCAGCCTGCACCTGTCACCGCAGAAGATCGCCGAAGAGGACCTGATAGACTGCAAACACCCCGAAGGCATCAAGAAGAAGCTGGTGTATGACATAGGCATGCCGAAGGTGCTAATAGGTCAAGACAACTGGCACCTGCTCATAGCGAACGTAGTACGAAGAGGACCCAACGATCAACCGGTGGCGTCGCTTACGTCGCTGGGATGGGTGCTGCACGGCGCGCGCTCACGCACTTTGGGAATCACCGTACACTTCGTCAACAGTCTCTCCGCTACAGATGAAAACATAGAAGCCCAACTGAAAGAATATTTCACTCTAGAATCGCTCATAGTGAACCCACGTCGACCGAACTCGGACTCCGAGAAGCGGGCTACAGATATGTTAGAAAAACATACTAAACAATTAGAAGATAGACACATAGAGACGGCTCTTCTGTGGAAACAAGAAGACATCGTCATGCCAGATAGTTACGAGAACGCGGCAAAGAGGCTCGCACACATAGAGAAAAAATTTGATAGAAGAAAAAAGTTGAGAACAAGATATACAGAACAGATGAACTCGCTGATAGAGAAGGGATACGCAGAAGAAGCTTCCATGAATAGTACGCCAGGGAAGACTTGGTACCTGCCTCACTTCGATGTACACAACCCCATGAAGCCTGAGAAGATTCGTATAGTTCACGACGCCGCCGCGAAAACCAGAGGTGTGTCAATCGTTGCCGGGGGTGTTGATGAGGTTCCGTCGACACCGCGTTGCCGTCTCAGCTGATATAACGGAGATGTTTATGCAGGTGAGAATAAGCCCAGAAGACAGAAACGCGCTGCGCTACCTGTGGAGAGGTGACCGGCGGGAGGGACCGCCCCAGGAATACCGTATGAAGTCCATTATCTTCGGCGCGGCAAGCTCACCGTGTACAGCTAAGTATATTCGCGAAGAATTGGAACGCTCGCAAGCACGCAGAGGAGTACCCAGAAGCAGCAGAAGCCATCATAGACAACCATTACATGGATGACTATCTGCCCCAAGTAACACAGGAAGCATTTTAACAAACGAATAGTTAACTTATATAGAACTAAGGGCCGTATTAATACTTTATATAAGTTCACCGAGCATCTTGACGCCTTATGCTGGCATTTCAAAACTATTATAATGCTTATTATTGTATGAAGGTTGGATAGTGGCATACCAAAACGTTTTTGTAAAGCCTGTAGTTTTAGTGTAGCAAACCTCAAAGCAGCTGTACAGCTTTCAGCTATTTTTAGGGCCTTAGGGTCTACAATAGCATTTTTAAGTAATAAGATGATGCCTAATGCTGCTGAATAGCATAAACTTGTGCCATTATAATGCACCGTAAATCCGTTATACCTACAGCCATAGATGAGAGAATTAGTATCAGATGGAACGCACGGCACAGTTGCGTGCGGCCACTAAAGCAAATACAAAATTGAAAAGCGAATACAAACTCGTCTCAGTGCGCTACGACGCATCGTACAGTTCACGCGTCACGATCACTTCAACTTTTAAATTCTCAAAATGCCGTCTTGCGTTCTTAAACACTGTAAAAGTTGTTCCTAAAAACAAAAACAGGAAAATGGAATATCTTTTCAGAGGTAACTATTGATAATTTGACTGTTTCCTAATTTAATTTCGATAAAAATCGTATTTGTGCAAGAAATATGTAAGTGTTGCCAGTTTTTGTCGACGCCGTTCTGCCTGAATTAGAAAAATGCACTTGTCAATTGATTATGTGATAATGATTGTCATGTTAATGAAAAGTACATTACCGTATTATAAAAGTATATTGTAGATATATCTTCTTTCTCATAAATATAGTAATAGAATTTCAATTTCCATTAGTATATACCTTACATAATATTGTTTTGAGTTCGATCCCCAAACGATCCAAATATTCGTGTACACCCTGCTACTCGTCAAGCTTATACACTTTGACCTTTGCACCGTTCTTTCTTATGGCGTAAAGAATAAGTATCAAAATCGTACAGCAAATGTTTAGCTTGACTTGGCGCCGTGTGTACATACATACTTATGGCGTAGGGAATAAGTATCAAAATCGTACAGCAACTGTTTAGCTTGACTTGGCGCCCTGTATACATACATACTAATGGCGTAGGGAATAAGTATCAAAATCGTACAGCAACTGTTTAGCTTGACTTGGTGCCGTGTGTACATACATACTTATGGCTTAGGGAATAAGTATCAAAATCGTACAGCAACTGTGTAGCTTGACTTGGCGCCGTGTGTACATACATACTTATAGCGTAGGGAATAAGTATCAAAATCGTACAGCAACTGTTTAGCTTGACTTGGCGCCGTGTGTACATACATACTTATGGCGTAGGGAATAAGTATCAAAATCGTACAGCAACTGTTTAGCTTGACTTGGCGCCGTGTGTACATACATACTTATGGCGTAGGGAATAAGTATCAAAATCGTACAACAACTGTTTAGCTTGACTTGGTGCCGTGTGTACATACATACTATTTATTTCTCAACTAATCGACGCCAGCGGCTTCGCACGCACATATTTTCGTATTTCTCTTTTTGCCCGATCCCGTGGGAATTTCGAGAAATCCCGTCTTAGTGCACCCCTACGGTTCCCAAGAAACATACATGCTAAATTTCAGCTTCATGCGCCGAGTAGTTTCGGCTGTAGCTTATCTGTCAGTCAGTCAGTAATGCAAGGATTTTATACATATATACAGATTTAAGATTTACGAAGTAGTTAAAACTGAACTCGGTACCTACATTTAAGAAATGTATTTATAAAAGCATTAATTAAATCCATGGTAAATTCTTCAAAACCGCAAATGAATATAAGAATATTACATAACTATATGCAAAATACTGGGAGATTATTCATAATCTGGCAACTTTACACACACATAGACGCGCGTGTCCGTACAGTGCCAGTCGCCAAAGGTCACGCACACATAGCTGTCAACGTGCCACACTTAGTTGGACGAATGCGCTCTATCTGAGACTAATTCTCTCATCTGTGCCTACAGCTTTAAGCAGTTTTTAATGCCCTTTGCTGTGTAGTAGGTTTTTTAAGTGGTAAGTAAGTAGCAGCCTAGAGCTGCTGTTCACATTAACGTGAATCATTGTAATGCTTGCATTTTTAAAGATCAATTGAGTTCTATTGTACAGCTACCAGCTCTCACGTGACTTATTATAATGCGTAAAACTGTATATACATATATTTTATTATATTTGTAAAGCCATTTGTCGGCCATATTGGAGACAGGTATATTTTTTTTACAGCACCTAATCATTCCAAAATTTAAATAAATAAATAAAATCGCAATAGGTTCATTTATTGATCAATTGCATACCTACATATTGCAGGCATATCCAGTAATTTTGATTTAAAAAATCGACTACCTACCTCGTTGGTCTCGCGGCATAAATGTGCGCGTGGGATTGGGAGGTCTCGGGTTCGATTCCCGGGTCAGGCAAAGTGTTATTGGGTTTTTCCGTTAGGAAATTCTCAGTAGCAGCACGGAGTCTGCAGTAATGTGCCCGGTACGGCAATAGGCTCGCCCCCTGTTACGTGGGACCTAAAAATTGATGGCGAAATGTGGGTATAATATTACACCTTTGCCTACCCCTTCGGGGATAAAGGCGTGAGTCTATAAAAAAAAATCGCCTTATTTCCACCTTAATCTAACTCTGTTTCATAGAAAAGACTAAATCGATTGAAGATTGTTTTCCAACAACATTTGGCTCAAGTAATAGAAATATAAGTAAACAATAAGTACGTAAAAATAATCAGTAAATTTTGCTTACGTAACTAGTTAACTACACTCGTGGGCAGTGGCGGCGCTAGGCGTCGGCGACGTCGGCCACCGCCCGACGGCCTCGCGCCTGAGAGGGCCTCGCAAAAATGTTTTACAAGTTACCTACTTACCTATTTTCATTTTGCCAATCATACTGGTTTAGGTAGAATGCCCCGAACAATTCAGGAAAAAGCTAAGCAGTTGATAATGACTTATTATTTTCGAACACGTGCGTGACAGAACAGACGTGAGTAGTACTTTACGGGTAGGTACATATTTAGCATCGTCACGTCAGCCTGGCAGCACTATGGATTGACTAGTTTCGCCCGAATGAGCGTCTTCACACACACCTTTGAGTAAAGAATTATTCCCAGATCGGTGACACACACTGCCCGACACTAAGTACCTATCTGTACGTACCTACTGGGTAAAAATGTTTGTACCTATTGTCATTTATATATTCATACACTATTTTATAATTTAGCACACTTAATTGAACGTTTTTGTTTACTACGAAGTAAAAAGGGCCACGCCATCAATAAATAATAAGGTCAACTCGGCAAAGACCGGCATACGTCATTGATTTCCATTTTCGATGGCAAATTTTGGACGTTTCTTTTGTGTTTTATACGAGTAGTATTAATCTATGAGTTTAAATATTAAGTCGACTCTTAAATAAAAGTACCCAAAACACGATAAGTCGTTCGGTTGTTAAAAAAACACCAATTTTGTAAAAAACCGCCAAGTAGACGGATTTCACTGCCATGTCGGGTAAGATCGTCAAATAGCGAAAAAAAATTGAATAAACCTGTTTACACGAATGTGGACGTTGTGTGTGTGTGTATCATTCATCAAGAATTCACTCAATGCTGTCAAATTTAAATAAAACTCTCCCAGTGGCACACTATCTTATAAAGAAGTGTTTGTCGGGTAAGTTCGGCATACTTCACCATTCAGGGGTAGAAAACATTTCGGTCAGTTATTTGCGCTTAAATAAAACACATAATCAGGTTTTAATTTGTTAAAAAACATGATATCACAAAATCAAACTAAGTAGGTAATTAAAATTTATGTTCGGTAATAGCTTTCGCCTATTCGGTATTAGGCCAAAGTTATTTCCGAAGTTATTATTTTTAATATAAGATCGTAATGAGATCAAAACGAATTTGTGCAAAAATTTGTACGTAAATATACTTAATATTATTTATAACTTTAAGTAATTATTACTATTTATAGTTTATAATTTTAGGTACATAACAAGTCATTCGTATTTAATTTCTTCCTAATCATCTAATGTTTCGCAAGAATTAGGTACAATTTTGTATAAAATCAATTTGCATATCAAATAAAGCCAAATATGACAAATATTCTTCAGGTCATATTTTGACGATGGTAGCCAACCTCTTTATCAACGGCCTGTTTCTAAAAACAAAATAAAATATAAATTATGTTTCTCAGTTGTAATAGCTTTTTTTTTACTTGAGTGTTTTGTTTCAAACAAAACGTTGCAAAACCAGTTCTGCAACGACCCCACTCAAGCTAACCGCTTGACGTTTCTAAACGTAATCATTGTAATCGATTTTCAAATAACACGAAAATAATAATTCAGGTAATCAAATCAGCAACAAGGAATCTCACACTCCGACATATATATTTCCATCTATAGTATGCCAAAACATAGGTTGAAGCGAAAATGTTCACGATTTCTGAAAACGGCTAAGACCGGCATACGCCGATCTTTGCCTCCAAAGACTAGACGGACTTCGCCACTATTACATTTTGAGGTTATATTTAATTAAATTATTGTAATTTCGTGGAATATGTGTTTTATTACAATGTAACTAAATAATCACGTAAAGAAAGTCATAATCTAAGCACTTACCTGAACAGATCCACGTAAAAAGTATAGAAAAAGTTATTATATTATACACATTAAACACGCCATTACCGTGGCGATATTGACTCGTTAGTCTCTTATAGGTAGGTCCCTCTTTCCAGGAGCATTTAATTTCTCGTCGCTGTCTTTTGTCTCCGTCTATAAAAGTTTCGATGTTTGGTGAAATAAAACTAACACAAACTCGCAAATGTGTAATTTTTATTTCAATTTTACATTATCTATTGTAGGTACTACTATAATACAGTTTCAAACTTTCAACAATAATTTTAGTACAAAAAGAAAACCACTATATCGTCAATCAATGAGCGGTGTAGATATACTACGCTAGGCACTATTATTTTTATCAATTGACACACCATATTTCAATATACAAAGCTGACTAAGAGTAATTTTGTATGATTCATATTATTTTAAGTAGATTAGATAGGTCCACTGTCATTGTCTAGTGAAACCTGAAAATAATGTAAAGGAATGTCGTACTTAGTTACGTCGCAGACAAAAAATAACATAATGTCCGCATAATCACAATCGGTCAATTGCGGATCCAAGATTTTCTTTTGAGGTCTATAAAATCTACCGTAGTGAGGGTAGATTTTATCAAGAGAAACGTTTAGTAGTAATTTGCTACATGAGGACTCGGAAACTTTTGGGGGAGCCTTGAGCCCCTCTATCCACACTCTCAGTAACAATCAGTATGGATGATATTATCATGAAGAGAGAGAGACAAAGAGAGTAACACAAAGAGAAATTGTTGCGTAGTTGCTGCTTTCAAGGCCCACCTTTAAATTTTCTCAGGAGTCACTAGACGTAGAGCTTTGGATTCCTTCGGATACAAAAATAAGTATGTGTATGTATTTTCTTAAACTCTACAAGTAGGTACAATGTATCATGATGCTCAAAATGATAAATGATATTAATAGTCGCGTTGCTTTCTAGTGTCATTGGAGATAAAACATTCATAGTCTGGTCACTACGGTTTTTCGAAACTTGTATATAAGTTAAAGGAAGTTATGAGTACAGCACCCGTTATAAAATATTACTATGTAGTTTCAAAGTAAGTAGGTATATACCTTAATTCAATTTTTCAGCCACTTTCTGTATTATGGATTTCCCTCTTAGGTAATGCTGGCCCCGAGCAGATCTGTATCGGTAGAAACGTAACGTCTTTAACTCTACCGAATCTTACTGAAGGTCAAGACAAATAATTGATCTTCCTGTTCCCTTGTTTTCTTTGGTTTATGTAAGTAAAATCATGGATTTTCTTTGGCATACAAAAACAAAACAGGCAATATCCATAAGCAAGATTAGATACCGTATAACTATATTTCTCTACCTACTGCTCTTAAATTTATTGGATTTCAACGTTTGATAGATTTTGAATTCTCACATTTTTGTATCAAGTATTTCTAATGCCGACCGCAGGTAAGGTGCCCACAGTCACAAAGAAATAGGTGGTAATGTTTTAAAGCTATGTCTGTTTTAACGATATCTATATTGAAAGAGGTAGTTTGGCGTAAGCACAGACCACAATTAAATAACTATTGTGAAATACCAGCCACGGTGGTATTATAATGCAACCGATGTTCCAGTCTTGCATTGTAATTATTTTTCCAAATATCCAAAATTAAACATGAAGTTTCCCATTACCTACCTACTAATAAAATAAAACTTAACCTACATAATAATGTTGTCCCATTTAGGACAAATTTAATGTCCCAGCTACTCAAACTAACTAGTCAGTTAGTTTAGTTCTTACAGCAATTTCCTAAGATTTTCTCAATTATAAAATGATTCAATCCGTATAATATACCGATTATAATAGGCAGAGGTATGCCTCCCGCAAGGTGGACCGACGATTTTGTAGGGACAGCAGTCAGTGGATGGATGCGGGAGGCTCAAGACGATCAATATGAAGAGCCTTAGGAAGGCCTATGTCCAGCAGCGGACGTAACGAAATATGGTTTCTGTATTTCATATGCCCAAATCATCATCCTCTTAGCGTTATCCCAGTTTCAATTTGGGGTCCGCTTACTAGTCTAACCGGATTTGGCTGAATATTAGCTTTTCCACAGAGCGACTGCCTGTCTGACCTCCGCAACCCGAAGGGATAGCGATATTCCATGGTTTAGACTAGTGTCAGTTTATTTAGAAGGTACTGACGCTCTGTAACGACTGTCAAAGATCTTCATGACAACCGGGACCGACGGCTTAGCGTGCTCTCCGAGGCACGGGACAAGCGATAATTAATATTTCAATACGCACATAACTCTGAAAAGTCATTGGTGCGCGCCGTGGATTCGAACCCGATACCCTCTGCATGGCAGTCTGTTGGTATCTCCACTCGGCTATCGCTGCCCAAATATTTGCCTAAAATGTGGATGACAACATGTATAAGTCTATGTAATCTCAATGTATGAGGTAGAAAGAGAGATAGCCTTCTCATTATCTTAAAATAGCATCACAGTGCCTCTATATTTAGCTGCGATACTGCTAAGAAAAGAGGCGTGCTGTAAGCCTCTACATCCGAAATATCAAACATGCGTTCGTTAAATAATTTTCAGTGAGATCGTATCATTTAAACAATAGTTTGCAGGTAGGTACATATTGTTGGTATTGAAGGGTACTAAAAAAAACATTCACATGAGGCATACTTCCACAGAAATACTCGTATTGTGTCCATTTCCGCCCATTAAAGCATTGAGGCGATCATAAAAAGCCTAATTTTTTTAAGAGAAACACTTTACACTTACATAAGAACTATTTAGTACGTAGCCATATTCAATTTCCCTAATAAAATTCTCATGTTTTAATAAAATATTCAACAAAATTCACTTAGATATTTACATAGTTACGTTATTCTCAATTTCCCTATTAATCTACTGCTATTATTGTACTAAATTATCCACACTTTTTATCTATTTTTTTTAAACAATGTTGTTAAGTTAGTAATAGGATAACAAGTATGTAACAGGTTGCGCCGATTTTGGATTATAACTACCTAAGTACTGTATTTTTACAATTGTTATGTATAAAAAAGAATGACTCCAAATTGCCAATGACATATTAAGTATACATAATTATACAATAAAAGCCTTGCTAATAATGTTCTTTAAAAATCTGGAGGACAAAGTTGCTTTTGCGTTATCCCTTGTAAATCTCTATCTAACAGTTCTGTACGATCCCATTTTTCTTCTTTATACAATTTGAGTCTTCTAGATTGAAATCTTAAATGTCCTGAGAAAATAAAATAATAATATAGTGACAAATTATAACTGACCGAAAAACTAATATTTTAAACCCGCTAACTACAACTTACTAACCTACAGTTACGATTCTAACATTATGTTACTTCCACATTTAATTGTTAAACAAAATCTATAGGTACGTGTCTTAATACAGTCAGCCCTTCAATGCAAGTTATAGACAGAAAAAGAAATACGCTGATTATAAAAGTAAATAATAAAATATGTAGATTTATATCTATTGTTTGTACTGTATACCATATCTATTGTTGAGTACAGAAAATATTATAAAATTATTAGGTATACAAACAATCGTATCGTAAAGTAGGTACCCTCAAAAACATATCTTCCCTACATGACAAACACAAATGTTATCTAAACCTACAAATCACATGTAATCTATGTTATGTATTCAATAATCTAGTGGTATTGTCATTGGCAACCAGTGCCGTCATTGAAATCATCAATTTATTTTTAAATAATTAATAATCATTAATACAAATGGGTAAAGTCACACACTCAAAAACTCTGGATGTTCCATTGGTTTACAAAGAGCATACAAAAATACACATCACACAAATATATGTATTTACTGGTTTACAAATGCGTGCTTAAAGCAATTTAATTAGTTCAAAATCATCTAATTTCCAATAACTACTAATTATTTTGGATAATGTTTTAATAATTATAATACCACATTAATTGTGACTTCGCTTAAAGGCAAGAACAATTACATATTTTACGTGAGTTATTAGAATTATTTTCTTTATGTATCATGCGCATGATAAATTGCAACATTTTCATGTTACAAATGTATTTACAAGTATTTTTTACATGATTTATGTATATATTAACTATATTAAAATAACTCAAAGCCTCCGTTAATGGCACGCAATTTTACAATTAGTAACCGATGCCTAAGTAATCATCGCACAATTTATTTTAGACTCGCAATATGTGTGCGTATCGTAACTATTGATTGAAAATATCAACGCATCTTAATTCATAATATCTATGCCAATAATAAGCCAATTACGATAGTAGACGAAATGTTTGAGTACCGTCATTAAAATTTTTCAAAATTTTATCATTCACATTTCAGACATTTTCAGTTACAATTTAAAAGCCTATACAACTTTAATCGAATATTACATTCAATGTCTGTCATCATTTAATTAGTCGTTAAGTGCGATGCAACTCCAGCCTTACGTTAAAAATCGGCGGTAAAATAGTTCCTCTATCAATGCTCTTTACTTATAATTAGACACCACAGAATACAAATTCACAGCACTTTTTATAAAGTACATATTTGTAAATGTTAACAATATCATCGATGCACATTACTCTAGTGTCTTGTACTTCAACAGTGGCAACCTATCAGGGTCACCACGGCGGGGCACTCAGGTGTTCTCGTCCGATGAATCGTCTGACGATGAACTGGTATGCAGGGTAGAGGCCATGGTCAGCTGTCTAATGAACGGTTCCCTCGGAAGGCTTTGTTGACCCAAAGGCAGCCGTCTCACGCCCATCCGTTCGCTTTCTGGGAGAGACTTGCTGCACTTTTCTTCTGTTATGGCATCACGGGATAGTGATCTGAAATGTTGTTGTGAAAAGTTAAAGTTTACACATAACTTGAGTGGCATAAATATATAGGGTCTTGATGCATTTTCGATCATAAACTTTAGAGAAATTTAGCAGCAATGGCTAGTGTTAAAAACCGCCAGCTAAACTATTCTGATCACTGAATCATAACCACTCTTACAAGTTACAAGTAAACTGAGTAAGTTGCTGGATGCATTATGTGTTCATGTATGTTTCAACTCGCTTTTAAATAAGTAATGGTTAAAAGTCTAGAAAATAAGTTCTTATGGAGTAAAAGCAAAGTTTAGTAGCAAAACTTATCTGAAATTTATTTACAAAATCGGCCAGTAATTTTAAACGATATTAATAATTATTCATTAGATTTCTTCCATCCTGTAGAAGATACCAACAAGTAGCAACAACCTAAATTGTACCAAGCAGTCATCGTCATTTGCGCTGATTGTTTCGACAGCATAAATTACGCGAGAAAAGTTTCATCACTTTCTTTTTCTCTAGTAAATATTTAGACTGCGATGGTCATTTAGCACCGTTCAAGGAATATTTTTATTAGTTTTAAAATTATAAGTAAAATTTATCAGCATTCAAAATAATAACTTACCCTGTTAGCTCTAACATAGAACCTCTCCGACATTGTCCTCTATGCGGCCCCTGCATGATGCTGGCTGGTCGGCTCGATGCGCCGAGAGGGTCCGAGTGTGCCACATCTTCCATTAGCAATACCGAAGGCCCTCCGAGGCTCGTACTTCGTTTAGAGAGCAAACTTGGTCCTTGTCTAACCGCCGTGTCTTTCGATGTGCCTTCTCCCTTACTCCAACTATCCTTGTTTCCTTCCGAGTCTGACACTACAGCACCCTCACCACCTCCTTGTGTAGAACTAGAGCTCTCTCTTCTGAAGAGACCTATGATAGATTTTGGATGTTTTGGCTTCTCTATGCCACCTAATGTTGGGAAGGTTATGATAATGGAAGTGTACAGTGGAACGGATGGGAAGAAAAAAGAAAAAAAAGATGTGTCAGATAGAGTCGAGTAAAAGTTTTATATCGGCTAAGGTAAATAGTAAAGTGCAGTCATCGGTCAATAAGTATTCTAAAGCTAGATTTGGTCATACAGTTTGCTAAGTCTTGAGTGAAGGAATTATGGACAGTTCTATTTTGCTTGCTTGTTTAAATATATTAAAGCTAAGTATGGAATCTTAGAAAAGCCTCGAAATGCTGTGCACTATGTGGATTTATTATAAATTACTATTGATTTTTTAAATTAGAATTATCAAGTAGGTAATTAAGCTAACATGCATGTCCCGCTGATTCTATTTGTTGTAGAATGTGAAATACTACTTGGATATTTTTAACTATTGTGTCCATAAGCGATGCAGTGAAAATGGCTCTACGGACGCTATGGGCAGAGGTTTCCTATATGATAATGGCACCAACATTTTAACAAAATTTCCATTTCTATTACTTAAGAAATTTTCTACTTATCTTGCGTACACGAAACTAATTTTTTTGGTGACTGCTTGTGTGGATCTAATTGATTTTGTTAGTAACATTATACCTATAATAATATACAATCTAAAATGTTACTGAAATTGTTATAACAAAGTGACGCTATCTACAGTGCAAATATCTATTTGCATTAGGTACTTTAGTCCCCTTTGTAAGTTTTGTACCATGTCAGTAAATTCTCTACGCAAAATTACCCAAAATTTAATTTTCGAACTAATTCTTAACGGACTGCATATTTACATTGCTGGTTAAGTCTCTATTTTTACTTATTAGTATTTATGCATAAAGCTCTGTCAGTTAATTGAATAGAAAATAATATTACCTAAGAAAGTCGCAGAGGGTGAGTTGTAGGCTAGGTACTCCTTGTTGGAGGCCCACGAGGGGAACTCTGATTGTTTTAGGCCGCCCGCCCCTTCGGCTTCTTCGCGTTTCCATGGCAGCATGGTTTCTGTCGCCGTTGGGGTCGCGACGCGGGCTTGCTCTGCTATTATCATGTTGTAGGTTTCTGTGTGGGGCCATAATAATTCATTAAAATAAAACTAATATTGAAGCGAGATAGAAAGCTGTAAAGCTGTTGGAAAAAAGCTGAAGTTTATCAAAAATACAAGGCAATAATGTGCAGAAATTGTATCGTTCCATTTCACTTATAAAATAACAGGACCCCTGTAATTACAAAAGCAATTCCATACACATGCATAAAATATACCTTACCATTGTCATCAGACAATCTTCTTTCATCCTCTTCAAGAATGTCTTCGTTTGGTACTAAAATATTAATATAAACTATGAGTATTAGCACTGCCTTTGCTACAAACTACGTATCTAAGATACATACCTAATGATCACTCATCAAACAATTTGTTTTCAGTGAAGTTACTTCTAATAACTAGGCTAGATTATCGTTTGTGTGGTTTTTACTCTATTACACCGATGCATACGAATAACTACATATTATGCATGAGTGAACGTACATATGAGACGTAATGTTTACTAGTTACGATCAATTGTTGACTGACATAAACATAGTAGCATAATAGTGTTACGAGCTGGGGTTCGACGATAAATTATAGCTCACTATGCCACTTAAACTGAACTTTATTCACTAACACAATAACACTAGATACACACACTTAATTTTCCAACACTAATAAAACACACTATTCACACCACTAGTACAACACTAAACACTTCCGAATTACTTCCTTCGCTTCTTGATCGCTGTCGATATTCAATTGTAACTGTCCGGTCCGTTCGCTCGCACTCTATTTATACTGGCCGGATAACATCACTAGACTTTTCGAGACGACTCACGAAATTTCTGGAAACGTGTAACGTGTTTCTAGATGTCGCGTAAATGTTCTATTTACACCAACGCCATCTATTAGAGGATAGATGAAACAGCCTGAAACAACCGATACATCTAATCTCATGTAGTTCTCCCATTCACTGATAGATGGCGTTATTTTCAATTCGTAACACGGCCTCCCTCTTAAACGTGTTCGTCTCGAACATCGTTAGACCCATAGTAACGAGCCAACCGGTCCACATGAACTATCTTCGGTGCACCTCGCGACCCCTTCTGGATTCGATAGGTGACGTCGTTCATCCTGGTAATTATGCGATATGGCCCGTCCCATCTGGCTTGTAACTTAGGCGATTTTCCTTTGCTTCGTACTGGGCCATGAAGCCACACCAATGACCCCTCATCGAAGCCCTTGTTGTTCGCCCTCCGGTCGCAGCGAGTCCTCATCCTCCCAGACATCCGCCGTCCCGACCCCCATGGAGCTTCTACATTGCACACCTTGAATGCACCTCTGCTACGTGTATGTGGCCCCTTCACAGCCGCACAACTTGTGCATTTGCGGCACCAATCCTCGACGTCATTCCGACAGTGGAGCCAATAAAACCGCTCCCGGATCTTAGTAAGGGTCTTCTTAACTCCCATGTGACCTCCCGAAGCACCATTGTGATAGAGCTGCAAGACTTCCGGCACCTTAGTTTTAGGCACTACCATTTGCAAATGGCACTGGTTACCGCGAGCGTTTTCCCATTTGCGGCACAGAACTCCATCCTGGACGACCAAGCTTTCCCACTGTGCCCAATAACTCTTGGTGATAGGGCTCATTGCTGCGATATCACTCCATTTGGGCCTAGGAGCGCCTGATTTCTTCCATTTGAGAATCGGCTGTACGTCCTTGTCTTCTTGCTGAGCACGCTGCAAAGCTTCTTTCCATCCGTCGCTCAGATCCGTCTTCAACATTCTCACTAGCGCTGCCGGCTTCGCTTCCTGTCTTGCACAGTGTTTGCGTTGGTCGGGGTAAGGCCTACACGTCAGAGCATCTGCGCTACGTTGCTCTTGCCGCCAGACAGGTACGTCAGGTGACCCCTTCGGTGGAGAGAGGGTATCAACGTGCCGCTTACGCTTTGGGCAGCTCAAGCGGATATGGCCTCTTTCCCCGCAGTTGTAGCACCGTGGTGAAGAAACAACTTCCCTGATACGGTCAGTTCGATCCTCGTGACGCGCTGCTTCCACCTCCAGAGCGTAGGCTAAGGCTTCCTTCAGGGACTTGAAGTGCCCAAGTCTTACCGCTGCTCTAACTTCCAGGTCCCGGATCCCATCCGTAAACGCTTGTACGAGGTTCCCGTCAATAAGCGCAGGCGACGACTGGTATGCCTTCCTGACCAGCCTTTCCACCTCTAGAGCCCACTGCTGCAGAGTTTCTCCGGTGCGTTGTGTCCTGTCCTTCAGCTGAGCACGATACACATGTTCTAGGTGTGCGTCACCGTATCTCGCCTCCAGCGCCTCCATCAGCTTTTCATAGGAGACGTCTTGCCCAAGCACCTCCAACACCGTCAAGGCCTGATCACGAAGGCCCAAGGTTAGGGCGGTGAAGGCCTGTTCTTTGTTCCACCCATTCGTTCGCATAACGGCCTCAAACTGGACCTTGTATGCATACCACGATGATGAGCCATCAAATGGTGGAACCTTAAACCAACGAGGTGAGGGCGCCACAGCTGCAGGTGTAACGTCGTAGGACCCGAGTCTACACGATTTCTTCTCCACTTCGGCAATACGGGTCTCGAGGTGATCATGTACACGCTTCTCAATAGAGGCGACGCGAGTCTCAAGCTTGTCGTGTACGAGCTTCTCCACGTCGCTGATACGAGTCTCGTGCTGCTGGAGCTCCTCCTTTACCACCTTCAGGTCCTTCCCTACAGCGGCGCTGAGGTCTTTCATCACCACCAGCTGTTCCTCCAAACGGCGGGCCTGCTCCTCCTTGTCGCGCTGCAGCTGTTCCTCTAAGCGGCGCGCGTGCTCCTCTTGACGGCGAGCCTGCTCCTGTTGACGACGGTCCTGCTCCTCTTGACGGCGGGCCTGCTCCTGCTGACGACGGTCCTGCTCCTCTTGACGGCGGGCCTGCTCCTCCTTGTCGCGCTGTCGCTGTTCTTCCATGCGGCGCGCGTGCTCCTCCTGACGGCGGGCCTGCTCCTCCTGACGGCGGGCCTGCTCCTGCATGAACGCCATCAGAGCCGCGATGTCGGGCACCGTCACGGAGTGTGTGGCGCTTGCAGGCTCCACTGCAGCCGCGGAGTCGCCTGGTCCACCAGACGATGGAGTAGGAACGTCTCCGAAGCGTCTCTGGTCCAGGTCTTGCTGGCGCTGGTTCCTGGTACGCACTCCTTCAGTTTCTTCTTGCGGCATAACCGGCATAATTTATCCCACTTCTGACACCAATTTGTTACGAGCTGGGGTTCGACGATAAATTATAGCTCACTATGCCACTTAAACTGAACTTTATTCACTAACACAATAACACTAGATACACACACTTAATTTTCCAACACTAATAAAACACACTATTCACACCACTAGTACAACACTAAACACTTCCGAATTACTTCCTTCGCTTCTTGATCGCTGTCGATATTCAATTGTAACTGTCCGGTCCGTTCGCTCGCACTCTATTTATACTGGCCGGATAACATCACTAGACTTTTCGAGACGACTCACGAAATTTCTGGAAACGTGTAACGTGTTTCTAGATGTCGCGTAAATGTTCTATTTACACCAACGCCATCTATTAGAGGATAGATGAAACAGCCTGAAACAACCGATACATCTAATCTCATGTAGTTCTCCCATTCACTGATAGATGGCGTTATTTTCAATTCGTAACAATAGTATAAACTTACATCAAAATACTTACACACATAGATGCATAGGTAGTAGACGTATATAGTAAAATATTTAGTAACAGCATGCAGTTCTAATATACTTACTTGCCAATGAATAAATCCATCAGTTAATTATATTCTGATAACCAATCTAATAAAATTGAAATGAGAAAATGCCTAAAGCTTGAGATGTAGGTATTAGACTGGCTATAGATACATAGCTTTATTCAGTAGGAAATATACATATATTATTTTATATGAAAAATGAGTAATAGTATGTGTTTATAACATGCAGTAATAACATTGAATCGGATGACCAAATTCTTTGCAAAGCGTCTGATAAAAACTTACACAACATAATTAGTGCATTGTGGACTAACATTTTTGTGGAAGCGTTGTACAGACATACCCCGAAATTACGAGATAAGTTCGATCATAAAGCTGTAGGTATGAAACTGAATGACGAAGATCGAAACATAAAGAAACGAAAGGTACATGTAAGTGGAAAGCAGTTGATAGGCCAAGGTGAAGAATTAGTAACCGCGGTCTTTGAAAGATGTGGCATCGTAATCGGGGTATCACTATACGAAAATGTGTAAAAATCTAAGTTTATCTCGAATCACGTTACTCAAAATCAGATTAAGTATGTATTGTTTTGAATATTTCTACGGATTCGTACAAAGCCTGGATATGCAATGCCAACCTTGGTAAAAATTGGGACAAATTAATATATTTATTTACAGCTATTGGCCTACCCAACTTGCAAATGTTTTACGTAATCATGATTTATGGTAATCGTAACACAGAAACAATGAAGCATAATCTAAAGTAAAATCTTGATCATCAGACGCAAGTATGCACGCAATTATCTAGTGACAATTAAAACAGTTCAGTTTTCAAGTAAACACATACCAAAGTTATACGTGGATCTGTCCCTTCTCCACGGTAAAGATTTCTCAACAGCTGTCGGGAGTATCTCTTCGGGTGTTTTAGCATACTGCTTAACGATCCTCGCTTTCAAGGGATTGAATCCGGGCAGGTTAGCCAGTTGGTTTAAAAGTGAACTACTATTTTCTTTATGCGAGGACGTCGGACTGACTTCTTTGTATCCAGCTGATAATTTTATCATCCCCAGTTGTCGAGAGTATCGGTTAGTTTGCGGTGCCACATGAAGATTGCCAGAAGGGAAGAAAACGACGATCAAACACAAACAATATTAAACAAGCAGAGATGAAAAAATACGTAGGGATTAGAAGATTAGTATTTCTGGATTACTAATGGGATGGTATCTTTGGCAGAGGATAGCACTAGAAAACAAACTTGGGATTTAATAACTAAGTAATTGTATAGCAAACCTTTTAGTTAATAATATTTTCGAAGTGTGAAATAATATTAACCACAAGATAGGTACTTCTCTAATACTCAGTATTTAATAACACTTAGATCGTGTGTTTACATCATCATTGTTGGTAAATTCCACGGACAATAAAAATTAAATACTAAGCTTTTAAACAAAAAAGAAAATGTGTAGTATACCTAATCTTAAATAAATAATTTTCTTATCTCTCAACCCAAAGCTACCGGTGCTCTTTCCAAAAGGATTGCTACATGTGTTCAAATTATACTTTTACAGATTCATTTGGCAAATCAACCAAAATCATAAATCCATTGATACAAAATCAGGTAAAGGTATGTAGGTAGTATAAAGTACAAATACATACAGAGTCAATTCGGAACATGCTACCACGAATACGTTTCACAACATTCTCACAGTACGTAGCCATGTCAGAAATTAAGTAATGCTTTTAGGTTCAGCAAATAATAGTTGTATACCAATTCAATAAACGCCTGTTAACTTATATAAGTACTCCATTTCGATTATGTAGTAAAGTCGAAGTGCGGAAAATTAAAAGAAAAACAACGTTAGTCAACAACATCTAAAGGACTTGCTTGGATTTGAATATTGTGTTTCAGGAAAATATATTAGTGTACTCTTTTTACTGGATTAATATTGAATGAATTATTTATGAGAATTATTCGGAAACTGTATGTTATGTTCAAGAGTAAGTATTTGTGTGTGAACGTATGTACAATGTTATTTTTAGTAAAGTACAATCTTTTTAGGAGATGATTGTACCTACTTGTTATTGAGAACAATTTCTGTTTCGGGACATTGCTAAAATTTCCAAGAAAGTAAAGAAACCACCTGTTTGTAATAGGCTGCTACATATTACATAGCTGCTAAATTAAAATTTGACCTCGATAAAATGTATTGGACTCCTGATTCCTTTTCACGATTTCGGTAATTTCCCAGAAAAACAGTTCTCCATGAGACAATCAGCCCCTAAGAGGTTTGCATTATACTAAAAAAACTTTGTATATATTGCACGTAGGTAGTGTATTATCTGAGCTGTCTAAATAGCTTGTTCGTTTAGCTCTACCTATGTTATGCTATCCAGTAGACAGTGTACAATTTACGCAACGATAATTTATTATTAGCATTCAAATCCAAACTGTGGTGTGTCATGGGTGGTTTCATGCAGAATACCTACGCGGGGATTTGGCAGTAAATGTAATACCGCCGTCTTCGCCATCGCGGCGGGGTTCGATGTCCCGTTCGTCACCCTCCTCTTGGAGGACCTCGTCGATGTAGTCTGTGAAACCATATCATACTGGCGTACTTGGGACCGTATAGGTTTTATAGCATGCTTCAACTATAAAGCGCATGATCAGCGAAAAAAAAATTATTGCTGTTATTTTATTTGCTTTTTTAGAGTGTAATTTTTTTATAAAATGTAGAGGCATTCTTTTGTGCGTGTTTGTCTTGTATATAAACACCTTTATCTATTTGAATTTTAAGGGAAAATAAGATCGTTTCGCCGAAAGTCGTTCGTACCTTAGCGCTTATTAAGTCACTAAATCATTCATAAAATGAGGCGCCATTCTCACAGCTTATTATACGCACAGAAGAATGCCTACAAAAAATTGCATTATAAAAATACGAAGTGGTAATACAAAAATAACACATATTATGTAGGTCTCACATAAAAACAAAACAAAATATGTGCTACGATGCTCATTTGTTTTAGTTTGCGTTTGTTTAATACACATTTATGTGGTTTGCTAGTGTAGAACAAAGCTTTTGTGCTCGCAACAAAACTTAACAATGGTTTTAATAAGTATATACAGTCGTAGGCGGTTGTTCAAAGTCACGGCACTTTGGACAAGTCAATATTCAAGAACTTCGTATGTTTAAGAAACGTTGGTATTGTATTGTAATGTAAATAACTATATGTAAAGAACAGGCATTTTTATTAGAAAACCATGAAACTCCGCGAGATATTTCATATTTCTGTTATTATTTTCACCGAAACATATTGACCACTGCCCACATTGTAAAAGCATAAAACTTACAGAACAAAATAAACACATCGAAAATAAATCATCAATAATTGTCGTTAACAAAAGTAAGTACTTAAACACATTGGATGATAAAATGAACTTATTCTTTACATTTAGAAATTTGAATATCTATCATGCTATAACGTATGCAAACATACCTACTAAGTATTATTTTGCCAGTGATAAAATTAATCAAAATAGTGTAGTTCAATTGTATTATTACCGTATGTTTTATTAAAAATATTATTGATTGTTACATTACAGTGAACGCTGAAGTTAACTAACTTTTAAAAGTTACATATAGGTGAGTACAATCTCAATCCAAAGCAAAAGTAAATACAATCCAAAGCGTAGGTAATAATTTTGACCAGAATGCTGTGTTCTCCATCACAAGACTACGACTGTTTATATGTTTGTATGTTTTTAAAAGAAAAAGAAATAAAAATAAATACTTGAACCCACACGTGCATGCGATCGACACTCGTGATAGTAATTAAAAAAGAAAATAAGTACCTAATCTATAATACTTTATTTTACCGTGCGTGAACTGTTTGGCCGAACCGTTTTGCTGGAATTCTGGGAAAGTCACATGGTTTTTGCCATCCTGCGAATAAAGAAAATTATATTTTAGTACCTGTACATAATGGTGATTTTCCTTTCCAGCATGTTTGTGTCCACATGCAGTTCATGCGCAACAGAACGTATAAGTAGGTACATAATATTTTTATATGTGTGCCGGAAGTATACAGTTAAATAGTAGCGTAGGGGTATTCTACGTCACGACGTAAACGTGACACTGTCGTGGGCTTTTATGCGTCTTTAACAAATAAGAATCATATAACACGAAATAATAATATACAGCCGGCTTCATAGAACTCAGGCTATAGTTGCGAACGAACGAATGCAAATTGAGGGCTGACATAAAAAAAAAATCAAAATCATTTATTCTTAACAGGGTAAACCTACTTGTTTGACATAGTTTATTATTTATTATCAACTAAAGTTGCCACTTTTACGTTAAAAATATTAAAGTTCGAACATGATCAGTAACTTTCGTAGCTAAATGAGTTGCTTGTGTTGCCGCGCCAACGAATGTGCTACGCGGCGCGTAGCATTTTGTCGTAACTTTATTATATAATATGTCAATGGCTTCGTTGCGAAGCCTCGTATGTATCGATTTTGTCATAGTTTGGTATTTTTCGAGTGAGTGTGTGGCCAACTATGATGTCGGATTTTCAAACCACTTGAAGGCCTCCGGCATGGGCTAACGATTCTTGTCCTGATACAATAACCGAGACCAACAGCTTTACGTGCATTTCGAAGCATTACAGGTAGTAGAGCCTTGCTGATATCAGCATGAATGGGCCGGCTCGACCGGGGAAGTACTACCCTCTCACAGAAAATCGACGTAAAGTAACAGTACCTAAACTGTTGCGTTTCGTTCGGTGAGTGAGAGTGCCGGAGGCCCCATCCCCTATTCCTTCCCCCTTATCCCACTCCTCTTCCTATCCCTTTTCCCAACCCCAAGAAGCGGCAACGCACATGTGACTCCTCTGATGTTGCTAGTGTCTATGGGCGACGGTAATTGCTTACCATCAGGCGACCCGTCTGTTCGTTTGCCGCCTTTTACCATAAAAAAAGCAGCGCTCTGATGTAAAAGCCACTCGCTGTTGCTTAACTTTTTCGTCCTTCTACCCAAGTCACGCTATGAGCGCTACATAGTTTAGATATAAATACAGGTCGAAGAAGTATTAAGTTACGTCACATACAGTGGCAAACCTTTCACCATCGGGTCTAGTCTTACCCGTGTTTCCACAACTGTACTTATTACCTGCGTAGCCGAGTGAATATTACAGACTAAAGTCTTTTGAAGTGTCAGAGAAAGTTGGCTTTCATGGCACTCACAATGAATTTAATCCGAAGGATATTGCTAAAGTTGGAAAACTGTCTCTTGTTTAGGAATATAAACAGCGGACATTATATATCTTAGAGTTTCTTACCTCTAAGATATACTTATTAATATTCGTGACCAAAACTATTGCTAAGATTTCTTTACCTAGCCGAAAATTGGGCTCAGTGGCGTGCTATTGGAGAGGCCTATATCGAGCAGTAGATTATGGCAGATTGATTCTTATACTTCTTTCGTGTCAATGACAAGTCATTACGATGAAGTTTCAAATTTTGTTTGCCCAGTACGCAGCCCCTTACTCCATTTTCGGAGGCGTTGATTATGGCAGACTTATGAACATATTTTATACCTATCCTGATACTACTTACCTGCTTTCCGCGCTTGCTCCGCTTGTGATGATGTTTCCTGTCGCCAACACGTCGCCGTATATTCATGTGTGTCTTGTAATTGACTTGTGTGCCGAGATCGCGGTCGTTGACCGCGTGCCGACTGTAGCTCAGCCGACGATGCTGGATTACAGAGAATAATACGTCATAATCGGATGTACATATACATCCTAAACTAGGTCAGTGGTGTAAGACGGCATTGACCGATCAGCACAGTGATATGGCTTCGATACCGATACAACGTGCCTCCAATATATATGTGGGTTATGTATAATATACGCTCGTACTGGATTCCAGCCAGTTACCTTCAATACGAGTACCTACATACCTCGGTTCACGCGTTCTTACTGCCGAGCGGTTATGCATTAGGTACCTAACAAGAATTTAATTACAAATTATTTCTGCTGAAATTATTCGCAATAACGTCGGATTTTCGATCCATAACAAAACGACGAACATTTTAAAACGTGGCCTTATTTTGGTACAGAAATACATTAATAAAGTTATGATTAAGGTTACGTTCAGATTAACATACATAATAATAATTAATCTATCCCCGTGAATTCATATTTCTGCTAAAATTATTCGCAATAACAGTACTGAGATGAACATTTTAAAGATACATTTTGGAATATCGATTACGTTCAGAGTGACAAAACTATATAAATAGTTTTTCCCGAGAATTCTTTGTTGTACCTATCTACCTACTTGCGTTAAACATCGTACAGCTTTTTACCGGCGAAGCCAAAAGGAAGGGTAATGTTTTTCTCGTAACGTATGTATATTACTTATTTAATTACAAAGTCAACCTTCATAATAGCCACTTCCAGTTTATCGTGAATTAAAGCGTTATTTACTCAACCTGAAGTAACCTGTCTCTTAAACGCCTTTCAAAGTCCTTTATTGGCGGGATCCGCAGCTACAATTCCATATAAGTATAGCTTAGTCACTTAAGCGGAATAGGGATTTTATTATATTATGTCATGTAGGTGACCCAGAAAAATATCCCGGGAGGGATTAAAGAGATTCAATTACGAGTAACGTCACGATATTAAGAACGTGCGCCTGTATAGAATATTATTGTGAAAGGTTTTAAAATGTAATTATACTTTTAGTACCGTTTGGAGGCGTTACAGTAGATACATTTATCTGCTAAGTCCGATCTTGCCGTATAGGCTTCAATTGGTAAGTATAGGCTTGACAAAATACCACGCCGCATTTATGCTAGTTTAACTTCGGAGTATTTTGTTAAGAATTTGTCTGTACCTACAACGATTTGTGTCTGCTATCAACAGTGCTTTTGTATAAAACTGCCTTGTGGACACCACTAGTACATCGACGAAAGCCCTATGGTTAGCGAGCCGATCCCTGCACCTAGGATTGGCATGCTATACGTTCCTCAACGATTTGAAGTTACAGCGAGCAAATCAGCGCAAGGCTGACTCTACAACAAACTCGTTGTTGTAGATAGAGGCGAATATCATAAGAACTTGCATACGAAAAGTGCCTATGATACCTATTCTAGATATCAGCAATATTATTATCCATGTGTGTATATAAATTTGTAAAATCATAACAACTGAATCTTAGGAAGTAATAAATCAAACAAAGACTTACCCTTCTGAATGGCTTACAGAGTTCTTCGGCGAGTAAATGGTGTATCTTGGCATCAGTGAGATCTTTCTTAGACGGATTGTATTCCAGTTCTTGCATATCTATATTCCATGTGGATGAATCTAATTGGCTGAAACTGGGACTGAAAGAAAAAGTTATTTTATTTACTTAGGTACATTTACATGAAATTGCTTTCAAGTAAAACTGCGTAGGTAACTACACAACGCTGAAAAGGCAACCACTCTTTACTTAGGTATAACATATTATTCGGCAAATTTTATGGCTATATTTAACGCATTGTATTTGTTTCTAAACAGAAGCCCCATAATGCGATGTAAGTATGAATTTCATTAAAGTCAATTTGGGAATTTCTTGATAAAATATACGTTAATGTGAAAATGCTACGACTAAAATTAATACCAACCTGCCATTGAAGTTCGCATTCGTGTAATTTTTAAATATGGCTGACATAGATTCAGCTCCCGATATATTTCCTATGGTAGACGCGTTCCTTTGCATATACTCTATAGCGTCCCTCATAGCAAGCTTTGAATAAGTCTCCAGGATCTTTGGCTCCGCGCCCTGAAATATTAAGACCGAGTCAATTGAGTAATAAAACGACATTGTTTATTGAGGCTGATTTAGATGAAGCAAGCCTCATGCTACTTCTTCTTGTTCGTCAAAAGGTCGTGCTGTCTTGTTCTCGAAAATACACCAGCTTCGTGTTTGAGATATTACATTGCTTATTGACAACAAGAACACTAAACACCTATTTATATATGACTGTATACGAAAACTAAAATATAGACCTATGCATAGGTATTGGCTTTGGTGAAATAAAAAGCAAAAAGAATAGTCTCATACGAAACCACTTCTGAAACTCCGGATGTATAGACGGGCGTCTATACAACCGGCGTTTCAGAAGTGGTTTCGTTAGTGGTTAAGGGCAATAAATATGCCCATGAAATACCTACGTATAAATTTAAGCACTTAGTGTTGTTTCCATAATCTAACAAACTTGTTGTTAAGCCAATGATTCTTTCTACACATCTTCTTCATATATAAAACTCTTGCGTTACTGTCTGACTGATCGACAAGGTATAGCCGAAACTACTGATCGTAAGGAGCTGTAATTTGGCATGTATGTTCCTTGGGTAGTATAGGGTAGCACTAAGACAGGATTTTTAGAAATTCCTCCGCTAAGGGGGTAAAATGACCCACGGGGGCGGAGCCGCGAGCGAAGTCTAGTTTCAAATAAGACTTATTTCTTAGAAACAAGTTCTTTTATTACAAGCTTAGCATTTTTTTATATTAGCATTAATGATGAGTGTTAATGACTTGGTAAACTTATTTTAGGTATCGTCTTAATTGATGAGCAAACTAATATAATGCAGACATATTTGTGATAGCGGTGTTGTTAACCTTGCCTGGAGTCTATTGGATTGTCATACAAAAGTTTCAAGATTGTTTCTGAGGACATACCTTTGAGTTCCCGCAACTTTTAAATAATTTATCGTGTCATAAACCATGAAGTCAAACAATGCGAGGAATATTTATCGTCAAGTCACCCCGCTCTTTGTTATACAACTACTCAAGGATGCATCATGTCATTAGTGAAGTTAACAAAGTTCACATGAAATGCATATTTAAAATTTCACAAATTACAATTTATCTCTAAATATTTGTACATTGTAGTCTGACTTTAAGCGCATAACACTAAACACTACAACAGCAATATCACAACAACAATTAGACGTTCAAAGATAAAGAGATATACTTACATTCACCTGGAAGTTCCTCAGCAAAAACGGCCTTATAAATCTATTGTCAAACCTCTTGAACTTGTCCCGCATGTGATGATTGCCGTGCTTACCCAATATGTCCTCAATGCCGGCCATCAAATGATCCATAAACTAAAGAAGAAAGTATTTCAGCACACATTTTGTTTACATAAATAGAGCCTACTCATAAAACAAATCTGTATTATACTTTCAAATGTCTTACGAATTATGGATTAGTAAGAGGTGTTCGGAAAGGGAATACGAGAATAAAGTTAAGACAAGGATGAACGTAACGAGTTCTTTGCCTCGGTTCTGCAGATTAAAAAGTCTTATCATACTTAGCGTCAGCTTACCCTTTCATGGATTCTTTCATTCATTGTAGGTTTTCGCTTCTCAGCTGTTTTTACGTTTAGTATTTTGACTAGAGGCTTAATTGTGATGCCTTGGATGAATACAGTGAAGTATATCACCGCTATGGTGGTGGTGACGAACATTGGTTGTAGTTCCACCACTTCTGGGTCTATTAGGAGCACTAATGCGAATGCTACCGCACCTCGGAGACCTGAAAATATGGTTTAAAATAACAAATACACACAATATCTTCTCATAATTTTAGGCAGCAAAAAGACATCAGTATGGATAATAAGTAACCAAATTCAAAAGGAATCAAATCATTTCTAATAAAGACCCGCCTCCGAATCCATTGACTAAAATACATAGCTTCTATACAACTAAATACAAGACACTCGCTTGGTACATTTTGTAACTACATATATCGGTAAGTAGGTATAGCTAACGCTTTTGTCGTTTAAAACAGCGTAGGAGTTGAAACTTAATTATTTTAGGGTGTAGAATGGCTCGGCAGAACTGGTATTATATCTAAACATTGTCTATGAGATCGTCTGGGTTGCCGGGGGTTATTGCGGCTCACTTGGATTAACGGCTCGATTGCTCCACTTTACGGTTGAATATTATTAAAATACTAGTTGCTAGGTTGCTGGCATTGGATGCCGTGAAATTGAGAATTACAGAAGACGAATTTGAGCACTACAGACCGTTATTTTTTTAGATACCTAATGTGTAAGTACAACTGAAATCTAGGTTTACCTTAATAATATAACACACATGTTCCTAAATATTTTACATTGCAATTACCTATTTGTATAATCAAATAGATTATTTTAATATTCTTTCTTATAACTTAAATTTATTTAATTTATAAGTAGTAGATAATCACTCAATAATAAAACGATAAACTTACCTCCATACGACATGACGAACTTTTCCACCCTATTCAGCTTATGCAATCGGAACTTGTTGGCTACTGCGCTAAATATGCACACACCTACAATAAAAGTTAGCATTTCCTTAATAAAGTAACACATGTCAATTAAGTATCTAATCTTCACTCAAACATGATTATATCGTAAAAGACGAAGTAGCAAAGAAGCCAGACTAACACAGGAATAATGAATTTTTAACAATAGATATTTGAACATTTGTTCAAAATTTCTTTTACTTAGAATTCAACGCCACAGCTTTATTATTGTTGATTTTGTGTATTGGAGATGCTCACCCGAAAATAGCCTATGTACACCAATTTGTTTAATCTGATGTCGAACGCATTAATGCAGTACAAAAGCCAATACGAAATACTACTTACATTTATCCCAGAATACCATGTCTGGTTACTTTTTATTAGTCTGATTTCTGTCGTATTTCTTCTTTTTATTCAAAACTTACCTATTATCCGGAAAACGGAGCAGAACAGGATTGTCAACAACACAAACCACGTGTTCCAATCATGGTTATTGTTGACAGTGGCGACGCCGAGGAACATGAAGATAATCGTCTCGGAAGATGACGACAGCATCTTCATAGTGTACTTTATAGTAGTGTGCGACTTGTGAGATATATTTGCCTCCACGTAGTTCTTCATTGTTATGCCGCAGAATGTTATCCTGGAAAGAACATTGGTGTTTACAGAGAGTCTATCAGTACTGTCACTTGGGAGTTAAAGGTTTATTTCTCCGATGTGACGAATTTTTTGACATGTAACGAACGCAAATAACGCCCTAAACTTGCATGTACTAGTGTAGATTTTAATGTTTTAAGAATATCTTATCTGCATATATTAAAGCCTTGCGTTACTGACTGACTGACAGACAAGCTACAGCCAAAACTACTGAGTGCGAGAAGCTGAAATTTGGTATGTATGTTTCTTGGGGACTGTAGGGGTGCACTAAGAAGTGATTTCTCGAAATTCCTACGGGATCGGGCAAAATGGGTAAAATCTTATACTAATATATAAAGCTGAAGAGTTTGTTTGTTTGTTTGTTTGAACGCGCTAATCTCAGGAACTACTGGACCGATTTCAAAAGTTCTTTCAGTGTTAGATAGCCCATTTATCGAGGAAGGCTATAGGCTATATACCATCACGCTATGAGCCTCGGGAGCTGAGCAGTAGCCTTAAATAACGCGAGTGTAACCGCGAGCTCATCTAGTTAAACATATAACGAGTACCTAACAGCGTTGCGAATAATTGCAATCCCGGTCTTCACCATTGAATAGAGTCCTCACCATAGAACCCACCACTACGCCGTCAACTTCAAGTTTGATGCTGACGGGCGTAGCTAGGAACTTGGACTCCAAACAGAAATTTCTGAATGCGAGTAGATTCGAAACAACCGAATAAACCGATGACGGTTCCTAAAAGTTTAAACGACCAGTTTCCGTTAGTAGAGTACCTAATTGCCTCAACCGTTTTTACTAAGGACAATCCAATCAATCAATAACCTTGTTACAATTCAATTGGATCTAGGCCTCCGCCAATTAGGTAAGTCGCGCCGCAATAAGTACCGCTCTTAAGGATTATGGGTAAAGCGAGTTAGCATCGATTGGTAGTTAACACGTTGGAGGATTAGCGAAGCCTGATGGCGTTGTTTAGTTTATAGTTGTTACAAATAATCGCTATTTGTTGGTTAGTGTGTCACTGTATGGTAATTTTTCACACATTTTTTTACTACGCTGTTCATAATTATGGTGTTCTTAGCAGTTTAAGCAGCCACCTCGCAGCTTAACACTGCGCAAGTGGGTTTATTCCCACAGTCTACCCCCTGCAGGTCGGTGGACTGCGGTACAACCTTAAAAAAAAAACCACCGTCCTGGTTTCAGTGGCCAGTGAGAATCATTAATAAGTACATTTTATCGAATAATCATAGCTATGAATGCAGCAGTATAGTTAGAACTTTCAGGTTCAAAGGCACTCTGTGCTTATGTGGCCATACTTATTGCATTTGAAACAACGAGGACCTTTTGAATTTGGTTTTCGGAATACCTTTTTCTTAGAATTAGTTGCAAAAGCACTTGTATCACTCTTGCTCATTTTTACATCCTGTAGAATTTTAGCTTTAACTGAATCGGCACTTACTTTCATACCAGAACTTTTGATGGCCATGATCATCGGTTTGTATGTTTCAGGTAGACCGGAGAGAAGCAGGGTTCCTAGCCACTCATCATCCACTTTGAAGCCGATATTACGTAGCTTATGAGCCGTGGTGACTACTTTACTGACATCTTCTACATTTTGACACTCTGCGAGACTTGTGGTTAGTGTTGCCCAAATTCAGTCTTGGTCTTGCAGTCTTGGTCTTGTTCTTGCGTTTTTGCAAGACCAAGACCAAGAACAAGACCGCGTATTTTTAGCAAGACCAAGACCAAGACTGATCGTGCAAGACTTGAGCAAGAACAAGACTAAGCCTGCAAGACTCTTGCGTCTTGCAGCTAGGACTTAGCGCTATTTCACGGAGTAGTTAGGTGTAACAGTTCGGTGTATAGGTACGCTTAGGAATTCTATGAGACGCAAAAAACTGTATCAAATAATATGAAAAACTGGACCTATGCGCATTACGACTAATAGGTACCATAAACATACCTACATAGCGAATAAAAAAATATCCATTAAAATCAAACTGAGTGCATGCATAGTTATGTTTTAACCATCGGCACTTTGATAATGCGGCATCAAAGGTTTTGTACTTACTTCTCAAAGAAATTTGCCGCTTTTCGGAAGTACATGGTTATGATACACGCGCCGGCGGCTTTTTTTGAAATCATATACAACAATCGTTGCCGCCGCGCCGAAATCACAACATTTGACACTATTTGATTGCCGCCACAGGGCGTAGGTAGACTCATGCAAAATAATTTCGAATTTTAAGAGTGCCTACAGGTGTTCCAAAGAATAAATAAGTTTCAGAGTGCTTAGAATGAAAATGAATACATTATACTGATCACGCAAGCAGTATTATGATTAGGATAAAATGGTAAGGATAGGTAGTAGATGTCATAATAATTTATTCTAGTAAGTATACAGGGTGTCCGAGTTAGGCCCAACAATATTTAAAGGTGTTTATCTATATCAAGTTTGGAATCGTATGCGTAAATGTTAATAATGAAAGCGAAACTTTTTTTTCCATACAAAACTAAAAAAAATATTTTTTTGTGTTTTTTTCGACAACCCTAACAACTCTATAGTCGTGGTTGTGGCACGCACACACGTATACTATCACCCGTCATCCCCGCTCCTCCACGCCACCCGCGCCACGTTCAGCGCACGTGCACCTACTTAAAAAAAACTTTCTGTAAGTTATGCAATTAATCGCATGATGTAATAACTTGCATAGGTACACATTTTAACTAGTTTAATTATTATCATCATCCTAACCTTATCTGTGGTCTAATTAGTATCTAACTAAACCTAACTGGATAACCTACCTGCCTATGATTAGGTACAATTATTGATGAATAGGAAAATAAATTGCGATTATTTTAAATCGAAATGTAACAGGTGCCTAGATAGAACCTGACACATTACAAGTAATTCGCTTATCTTAATTCTAATCTAAAAATTTAATTATCTGGATTAAAATACAATACTAAATTTATTTACCTATCATATCACCAAATAATGTCAAGGTGCATTGCTTACCTTAGGGTACCTAAACCGAGGGAGTGAGAGTGATTAAAAATACCATTACTAATTTAAATAGTAATAGACTGATAGGTAATTGCAAGACTTGCAAGACTCTTGCTGCAAGACCAAGACCAAGACCAAGACTGGGAGCGCAATACCAAGACCAAGACCAAGACCAGGTGTATTGGCGCAAGACCAAGACCAAGACTGGCTAAGTCTCGTCTTGTTCTTGCATTTGGGCAACACTACTTGTGGTAAATAATTCACGAAGTAAACCTACTCGGCGTGTTAGCTCTGAGTCGTCGAAAGCACTTGCCAGGTTGTCCCAAACTTCCTTTGAATACCGGTATCTGTACCTAGTTACCGATATTGATCTCTTTATAACTGATCGAATGTCTGTGAATGTTCAATAGGCTAAGTTCACGGAGCCCTGTTGAGGAATTAATCCGCAAGTGTTTTGGGTTTGAGGTATATATTGGATAATACTTTTTATGATTACAAAATCTTGTTTCGAGTCTGGCTGTATTTTGTGTCCGTTGTTTGAATGTTAACGCTCTCGCGAGACCCGTTTCTATTTAGAGTGAAACCTTAAAAAATTAGGTTGTTGATACTTTATAGGAATAGGTCACTAAATAGCAGGCACCAACTATTTGAAAGCCAACGACATGAGACATTTTCTACTAAACTGAAGTTCAATACGCAAGTATCTAAAACCATTCGTTTAAACAATGACATCAGGCACAAGTAAAAGTTTAAACAATGTTATGTTAACCTACGGATGTGTTAAGATAAATTGTACTGAAAATATGCCGACACAAAATTTTAAACGAAAGTTTGTTTCGCCCAAACGCAGCGTGTAGGGACATAACATGCAAATGACATACCGCTTCAAGTAGATGATGTTAATTTAAACTGTGTAAATACGTTCCCATTTTCCGCCACATCCACAAGGGTCGAATGTTTAATTTCTCAAATAATTTACTTTCATTATGATCAAAGAGTATACAAATACTACGATTATGATCATGTCAAATTTTTTGAGCGATGTAAATTTGCATGTGGAATTAAAAGAATTTCGATTTGATGGGTGTAAACTAAGGGCGTATATTGATTAATTTAGTAATACCTACTGAACATCAACTCTGATAAGTGTTTTCTGAGGTAGGTACTTAACTACATACCTATTCGTTTGAGAATATCAAATATTTGTAACATGTCTATCACGCTTTACACGCTACTTCTAATAGTGATTGATATTAGTAGTTGCTTGTTATTCTAGAGCTAAATGACAACTACATAAGCTTAAGATAGAGGTCATGATACCGCAATCGTAGCTCTTTTTATTCTTAAATCATTCTAACTACTGATGCAATGTAAGTTAACCAATTGACTTTCCTACAGCTTGTAATATTTTGCCTCCGTGGTCCAGTGGATAGCGCATGCGACTGCTGATCGGAGGTCTCGGGTTCGATCCCCGGGTCGGGCAAAAGTGTTACTGGTTTTTTGTGAATTCTCAGTAGCAGCACGGAGTCTGGTGATGTGCCTGGTAACGGCAATAGGCTCGACCTATTACGTGGGACCTAAAAAGTCATGGCAAAATGTGGGTGTATTACTACACCTCTGCCTACCCTTTCGGGGATACAGGCGTGAGACTTTAGATAAAAAAAAATACATACTTATTTAATATTTTGATGTTATACTAGATGATTCGTCCATTAATTTATCTTAACTGCCTAACCTGTGTACTACATATAAGGCTATTAATATTGCTGTAATTAGGCAGAGGTTTATGGCCGGCCTGCTAATAACAGTAAATCAGGATAAACAAACAACGTGTAATGGCTCTCTATGTATTTTCATCGTTTATTTAATTTTCGTGTCTATTCAGACATTGTTGTACCTATTCCCGAAACAAGACTAGGTACACCACAGAGGTATTTAATGTAAGGAACCTCGGTATACTGAGGTATTTCGGTTTTAAAGACTCCGTTGGTAAGTATTAATTATGTGTGACAAGGAGAATTGGCAAACATTAAAATAACATTAAATAACTATTTGAAGCTCGCATACAGTTTAACGCCCAGAATCGACACAGTGAAAACATTTTCAACATTTTAAAATCAATTGGCTTGAGGAGATATAGTCTGCTCTCTCTGTAGCCATCGCTCCAATCGTTGGCATATTTTACTAAACATATAGTAATACAGGCAGCGATAGCCGAGTGGATATACCAACAGACTGCCATGCAGAGGGTATCGGGGTCGAATCCACGGCGCGCACCAATGACTTTTTGGAGTTATGTGCGTATTGAATTGTTAATTATCGCTTGTCCCGTGCCTCGGAGAGCACGTTAAGTCGTCGGTCCCGGTTGTCATGAAGATCTTTGACAGTCGCAGTACCTTCTAAATTAACTGACACTAGTCTAAACCATGGAATATCGCTATCCCTTCGGGTTGCGGAGGTCAGACAGGCCGTCGCTCTGTGGAAAAGCTAATATTCAACCAAATCCGGTTAGACTAGAAAGCGGACCCCAGATTAAAAAAACTGGGATAACGCTAAGAGGATGATGATGATAGTAATACAGTGTTCGTTTTAATTTACTGTATCACATATGTAACTGTGATATAGGTACAGTGTTCATTACCTGGTTGTATTTACTATTAGGTAATCCATAAATTGTCAGTGACAGACATTCATTTGGGAACCCTGCGTTTGATTTTAACACGTGTAGAATATTTTTAACTAGCTATTCAAATAGGTTGAAACATGTGATACAGATTTGCGTCGTGAACACCAAGGTATGTCTTTTGTTAGTATTTTTGTGGTAAATAGTAAATACGCCAATATGGGCCTAATTTGATACCTTAGATAAGTACACTTATTATAAAATGACGTTCCTTCCGTTCTTCTTGTTTGTCTGTATGAAAGCGTTAGACTCAAAAACTACTAAACGGGTTTTTGTACGGTTTTCACCAATAAGTAGTGTGATTCCTGAGGAAGGTCACACAAGTCACTTGGGTGGAGTCGAGGGTTTAAGTTTAGTCCTTTCATAAAAGTGTCGAGTTTAACAATTATATAAGTAAAAACTTACGCAAGTATCCCGCTCATGTGGAACATCTCAGCATTAAGATAAGCGAGATACGCCATGACGAAGATGAAGATGGGTTCGATGACCCGGACTTCGTGCGTGAAGCGGGTGACGAGGCCGGTGCCGAAGCCCCACACGCAGCCGATGCAGGTGCCTCCGACTGCCACCACTAGGAACGATGCCAGGCCTGCCAGGATATCCGTGTAGACTAGACGTGATGGTCCCATTTCCCTGTGACGTAAGAAAGATATAAGAATAACAGGCATATTTTTTTACCTACCTGTAGTAGGTACCTAGATATTTTTCTCCTGGTTAGGTAACTGTTTATAAGAGCATGGGAAGTAAAAGGTAATGCAGTCATAAATTAAGGTAAGTTAATTAAATAGAACACGTTTCAAACAGGAACTCCATGAGAAAACTAAACAAACACACTGAAATAGTTTGCCGCTCAAGAACAAAACCAATGCACGGAATTAACAAAACGTCATGCTTAATGCTGAAGATATTTAACGTATCTTCAACATTTGAAAATTGTTATACAAATAGGTAAAATTTAGTTCTTAATAGATCTTGTTTTATTAGTCATAATAACTTACGTTGGTCTCGCGGCATAAATGTGCGCATGGGATTGGGAGGTCTCGGGTTCGATTCCCGGGTCGAGCAAAGTGTTATTGGGTTTTGCCGTTAGGAAATTCTCAGTAGCAGCACGGAGTCTGGTAATATGCCCGGTACGGCAATAGGCTCGCCCCCTATTAAGTGGGACTAAAATAAATCTGGCGAAACGTGGGTGTAGCAATATACCTCTGCCTACCTCTTCGGGGATATAGGCGTGAGACTATGTATGTATGTATATAACTTACGTGTAAGCCTCAAACATGTGATACAACACAACTGTAACAGCATCGTTCAGTAACGACTCGCCAAAAACAACGATGTAGAGAACTTCATCGACATGTATCTCTTCAAACACAGCTAGCACGGCTACCGGATCGACAGCAGATATCAGTGCCGCGAACAGAAGCATGTCCAGCAGTGGAGTGGTGCAGCCGAACATGCCTGTTTGACCACATGCCCAGAGAGATGCCCCTGCGTACAAAAAAAAAACATGACGTCATCATAATCGTTCGAGCATTGTCCCAGTTGCGCCCATCGACGCTAGGGTTATCTTTCAGGTAGGATCTGGGTCTTCACAAAGCAATGGTGTGGCTATTAGGGCCTTAAATTTCGCATCGGTAACCAACATTTTGGGGTGGGCACTAGGCCATACTAGGACAAAGTGCACCCAACCCTATATACG
This sequence comes from Euclidia mi, assembly GCA_944739405.2. Taxonomy (NCBI): domain Eukaryota; kingdom Metazoa; phylum Arthropoda; class Insecta; order Lepidoptera; family Erebidae; genus Euclidia; species Euclidia mi. Next base: position 20,907,223 of record OX123200.2, read on the forward strand.
CCTATGCTTACGTCCAAAACTTTCGCCTTGGAGCCCGAGGTCCACTTTCTAGTTTAACCTTAATTATTATCAGAATATAAGCTTATTTTCAGAGCGACTACTGTCGGACTGCCACAAGGGACAGACATCTTTCATGGCTTAACCCAGTATCAGTGTATTCAAGGGTACTGGCTCAACATAATAACAGTAAAAAAACCGGCCAAGTGCGTGTCGGGCCACGCGCAATGTAGGGTTCCGTAGTTGCCCATAATGACTTGCTGCAAAGGGTATTAATGTACAACAAATCCGACTGTTTATTTTGCTGAAAAAATAATTTTAATAACACTATTATAAGAACCTAAGTTTTGTTTAGAAAAATACTAGGTATGTATCCAGTTATGTATTGTAAACAAAATGTGGTTTCCAAGATATACTACTACTATACATACGTAGTACCGTAGTAGGTACATTACATACCAAAGTACGTATATCTTTAAGATTAAGCCAGCGCGCCCAATGTAAACTCACAGAAATAGGTATTTATAAGTTAACCGACGATTACTCGTAAACTAGTAATATCTACTTAGCCGTGATAGTTTTCCTTTTAAATTCGTTATATGTACTACATTTGTGATTTTTTTCACCTCTTCGAAATTAATAGTTTAGCCGGCAGATGGACACTCGAGTCTAACAATTTTTTTCACTTCAAAGCTTGATATTTGACAAACCAATCACTTGATCGAAAAATGATTTGAGCAAACTAATAATATTTTTTTAAAACCTATCCAATGTAACCCACATGATGGGGTAATCAATCAAAAAAAAATTCAACCTCACTATATATGTAGCGGAGATACCCTTAAAAAAATATTTTCCTAAATTTTATTCTACAGTTTTGTTGCAATATCTTATGTCTATATTCATATCAAATATCAGCTTTCTAGCACCAGGCGTCTTTGAGCTAGGCTGCGGACGGACAGGCGGACGGACATGATGAAACTATAAGGGTTCCTTGTGGACTACGGAACCCTAAAAACTCCATGACAGCCGGCATCGAGGGCTTAACATACTTGCTGCGGCACGGCGCTAAGTAATTAACAAGTTAATTCGCATATAATTTCAAAACGTTATCGCTCGAACCCACCGAGCGCACCTCGGTGGGTTCGAGCTCAATACTTTCTTCATGGCAGTCTGATGGTATTTCCACTAGGCTATCGCTACCTCTTAATATTTGGTGTATACCTACGTTTCTAATATTATTGCCACGAAAGCGGGTCTGCTAGGCTACCTTTAACTTCAGATGAAGCGATGCTTTTCCAGTGTTGATAAATGTGTATTGTAGAGTGCATTCAAAACAAAGAATACTCCAAGAAGCTCGAGTTGACTTAATGGCGATTATTTGCCAGTAATGGCGATACGTGTATGCCATATAATATATTCTGATATAGAATTTTAGTCTAGCAAGCCAGCTTTTAGCGTTTTTAAGTTTGATACAGAGTTATGTATGTTGATAGAGCGATTACTCCACACTGATTTATTATGAAAATCTTTTTTTGCACCTTACTAAAACATTGACTATGTATCTATATGTACTGATACGAAATAGTGATAGAAATCAATCATGTTAAGATCTTTTATGAATTTTATTAGGTATCTTCGAGATCTTCTAAGATACCCAAATTTTCCTGTTTAAATATGTTCATCACAGGCAATCCTGTTAGCTCCGGTTACCACCGCATAAATCTCAAGAAATATATAGACCAGCTTATCGATTCGATAAGGGCGACCGAAGGCAATTCTTTTTAATTTCAAACATGTGCTCTAATGTGGCTCGCAAGCCCAAACTTCGACTTAAAAGCTTGGGTATAGTTGTGGTCGAATAACTGGCCTGCCGTATTGTAGCTGTATAGAAGTAGGACATTTTAGGTCTATCCTTACGTATTTAGCGTTTTAAATAATGTTGCATTAAAAACAGTACGATAAAAAGATCTCAAGGACACTGCTACTTAAGTGCTTATGATAGCACTCACTTGTTTATTCCCTAGGTACCGAATGTCCTTAGGTTGCCTCGTGCTAGCAAAACACGTGCCGCCTAGCCTGTTACTTATATTCAGAGTGGAGGGTTGTAAATTGTGTAACATCTAGGGCTCATGTTGCTCGTATCTAACGTTAGGTACTCGGCATTGTCAACAATTTGCAATCGTAAGGTGACTATTTGACTAAGACAAAAGTAATGCGATACTTTTTAGCCATGTTATGAGAAGAAAACTGGATTTTATTATGTGACTCCCGTGGTCCCGTCAAACTTTATGAATGGTCAAACTGTAGGTGCCACTCATTGTACAGTGAACACTACAATGTGTATACTACAGGACGAAACATGTGCTGAATTTAACTACCAACAGTCATCTTCAGTTTAACCAATTACTTATATCCTTTTATTTACAAAGTAGGTACTCACCAATAGTCAGAGTGTTGAACACAGTTCCCACAACGGCAAACAGCAGGATTGTTCCAAGATGATCAAAGAACAGTCTGTTGGGCATAAAGTACCCCGCGTCCAGGATGATAGGAGGCAGCATGTATAAAAAGAACGTGTCTGGAGTCAAAGGCTGCACGTGCACACTGTGAGTGCTCAACAGCAGCGCTCCTATGAGAACTCCCACAAAGATCAGGAGACAGGACTCGGGGAACATCTTGGACAACTTTGGCGCCATGTGGAAACCTGCAACAAAGAAAATCTGTTTAAAACCAGTTGCAATGTATGTCGTATACATCAATCTTTCATTTCTCTGTATTTGCTCTTATATTCGTCATAGATTACGGTTATGAATCTTCACCTATTAGTTTTATTGAAACTCCTGAGGAAAAAAAACCCAGTGTCCTTTCTTGGAAATCAAGCTTCATCTATGTATGTATAAATTTTATAAGATGATGATGGAGATGTGTAAATTGTTTAAGATTTAAGAATATCGATCCTGCTTCTGCCACTAGCTCAGTATATTTGGATTTCCCTGACAACAAAATAATTCTTGTACCTACATCAAATTGGGAAGGAGCTGGCAAACCAAAACTAAATGTCATATCCTTAGATAAATAATTGGTATCGCTGTCGAGCGCAGCGAGACTTATGTTTTACTAGCTGTTTCCCGCGGTTTCACCCGCGTCCAGCCTTAGTTACTCCTTGGTACATTAGCTATCCGCCAGTGAAAGTCCTGTCAAAATCGGTCTAGCCGTTCCAGAGATTAGCGAGAACAAACAGACAGACAGACAAAAATTAAAAAAAAATCATTTCGGTATACGTATCGTGTATACATCCATAAGCATTTAGTAAAAAGCGGTTATTTTAATATTAAAAACAGACTCTTCAATTTTATTTAGGTATGTGTATAGATGTATGTAGTAGTGTGTATGTCATATCTTTGAAAGTCTTGAATTCAAAAGTGCCACCACAAAATACGATCTAGTGAATTTTTAGCACGAACAAAGCTTTCTACAAAATGTGATATAAAATATTTTAAAATATAAAGTAAGTATATTTTGAACAAAGCTCTCTAACACCTAAGCGAATTTATTTGTTGTCATGCTGTGATACTATCAAAGTGTGTCGAGAGGTCGCAGCACTTAGAATACATTATTTGAAATGAATAAGTTTTGCAAATTGCGCCATTTAAGTGTTTAGTAGTTTTTTCTCAATTTTTTTCGACGATATCGTTTCGATGGTCTTGTCCAAAACAAATACCTAAGACGCTACTGTGCCTCAGATTAATTTTGCTATTTTTATGTCATATCCTTGTGTATATTCTTTGTTTGTGTGTATTATGTTACTGTATACTAAATAATACTAATATTATAAACCTGAAGAGTTTGTTTATTTGGTTGAACTTATTAATCTCAGTAACCCTATCCTTTCCTCCTTTTTCAATAATTCGTTTTGTTTTGGGTAGACCATCAAGAAATATCACTGCCAGCTACGTATGCAGAGCAGTAGCTCTAAATAACACAGATTTAACCGCGGGCTCAGCTATTGGCGATGCAAAGATTATCCGCGCGCCTCTAGCGGCAAGTTTGAAAGTTGTCCGGGTACGACACTTTTGACAGCTTTCAATACAACTTTGCTTCGAGGTTATAGTGGTAATTTTATTGAGCTGTCAAAAGTGTCGTACGCGGACAACGTCCTAATTCGTCGCTAGAGGCGCGGGGGTAATCTTAGCATCGCCAATCGAATGTTTGAATCTAGTGACGGACGGAAATACGCAGTCAAACCTTATTAAAATGATTTGCTTCTAATATGCCTCGACAAAATCATATATTTCTTAATCAAGACACCACTCGTGACTTGTATAATAATTATTTAAAATTATTGAAAATGACAAAAGCTCAAAGGTCAGGATTTCAAATTAATTGAATGATCAAAACTCTATGAAAGCCATACAACAGGCCAATTAGAGATAATAAAAATCATAAAAATAAATATTCTAATGTCACAAATGTCACAATAACATTTTGGTTTACACGTGTCAAAATTTATAAAAATCTGTAAATTTATTTAAAATCTTCTAGTGACACAGTTTAACAGCAAATTAATAAGTGTAGATGTCTTGAATATCGACAAAATGCTTGATTCAAAATATGTGATACCTCATAACAAGTCTCACATTAGCTTTTGTGATTTATTTAGACCAGCATCACTAAACAATCTTCTCGTGGATAAAGGTAACTCGGTACTTCACGCTCCCTTCGGTGAATCAATCACAAAGCCACCGAATATATATCACAATGGTTCGAAGCCAGCCTTTTACATTACAAGTGAACAGTACAATGTCATCACTAATGACTGTAGTAAAGAACATAGCTTCAAAATGCTTGCGCCTTCCACTAGCACAATTTTCTATGATTTGGATGATATTGCTAAGAGACATTCATTCCATAGTCTGACTGCTCTGGGCCCTTCAAGCGCAAATTTGATGAAGGTTATGAGAGCAAACGTTAAACACGATGTGTTTGTTGCAAAATCGAACGTTATTGTCCAGGAATGTGCAACTCAAATGCATCCCAAATTATTACCTCGAGACAGTATTGAGGTTAACGCGAAAAAAGTGAAGAAAAAGCATTCTGGGGACAGAATACTGTCGTCTGAGATTATTTTACGGGACAACAATTACGAGATTGATTATTACTCTAAACACAGATCCAACAAACAACAAAAATTTTGGTCTTATGCGAAATATCGTACCGAGTATACGAAGCCCGTATTAGATGAAAAGAAAAGTAAAAAGAAAGATAAAATGAAGCGAACTATGGACCCCTGTCCATGTCAGTTATTTTCTTATGCTTGTCCGTGTACTGGTAATAAATCCCTTACTGAATTAACAAGAGGCAGTAGATCTCCAATACTCACCCATCAGATTACAAGTACCAGCAACTTTATTGTAGATGAAAAGAAAGATGGAAAATCTAGTAATAGTAAAACGAAGAAACACAAGCGGGATAAAGTTAGAGATGATAAGCTGACTAATACCAGCGTACCACAGTTAATCGAAGCAATTGTGCCTAAGAATGATCCAGCTATCGATAGTCCGAATAAGCAAGACGATTCTGGTCTTCAAGATGAAACCTCAATGAAAACCTCAAACAATGAAAATGGTAAAGGTAAAAGAAATAATAAATCTAAATGTACGAAAAAGTCTAGAAAGGTAACGTGTCCAAATTGTAAAGAAGAGGTTGATGTCGTGATAAGCATTAGCACAACTGAAGAAGAAGAAAGTATACATTACGAAAATTCTATGTTATATCGCAGCAATGAAAACCCATCAACAGCGGCTTACACCTACAAAACGTCGCCAAATAACCTTAAACCTAAACCATTGGATGATGATTTATGTTTACACGAACCTCCTTGTGAAATGTTACCTATATGTCAGATCTTACCTAATGATAATAATTACGTTTACAACGTAAATGATCAAAAATGTTCAAAGAAGCCCTCGGTACCTAAATCAAATCCCCGCGTTATAAGAATAACCAAGGCATGCAGACATCATCCACCTTGCACAGTCGTCCCATCATGTCAACGAGCAAACGTTCTGAAAAATAACTGTGAATTCATACCACCGTGCCTGCATCACCCACGTTGTGTTAATTTGCCTTTGTGCGTCCCATTCTCTAAATACCTGCCGTATGACGAAGCACCCCCAAAATTAACCGATGATGTGGAAAATTCAGATTGTCCCCATATTCCTAGATGTAAGTACATTCCTATATGTCAGTACGACTCGATAACTAATACAGAGCATCACCAAATTAATGTCGTTTCGCGAGTGAATGCATGTGAATTTCTCAATGATTACACCACCCCTAAATTTGTATTAAATCCAAACACAACGTGTATTTGTAACACCTTTTCTCCATGTCAAATCCCTGCCACACCATGTCATGCATGCCGATCCGATAAGTCGTGCCAATTTGACTCCTCAAGTTGTAAACACAGTATTGAGGAGTCCAGCAATGATACTGTTGTGTTTATTCGAGACGTGGGCTGCCAGTTTAGAACCAACAATGATTCGCCGAGGAACTCTATTAAAAGCTATTCACCAAAGAATTCTTTATTACAATCTAAAGAGTCTAGTGCTTCATTTGAATTTGTAGATGGTAAGCAGGTGAGCAACTATTACACAAACATTCACACTCTGAGATATGAAGACAAATACACAGATCCAATTTCGGGCATGGAAAATTCGTTTTCTAACGGCTCTATCACATCTATTGATTCTGAATGCCCATCTCATGGACGGCGAGCTAAGGAACATGCCCGAAAGAAACGTCCTGCGACTGGTTTTCATCCTCAGTCGGCTTACGTAGCAGCATTTTCTGCTGTAAGAGGTTCTCACTTAACGAAAAGTACTGAAATGAATAAACTTCCTAACCACGATTTTATTGATTGTCATAATACATTTTCGCTGAAATCTCAACGACATTGTATTAAGGATAGATACAAAAAGATGTTCTCAGTAAAAAGAAGAAGGAAATCAAGACACAGCAACAACCTCTTGAAATGTAATTCCAAAAGGACTTGTCAAACGAACAATTTGTTTTAAAATAATGTTTAATATGTTTGTGATATTTTTGAGAACTGGGTGTATAAAAGAAAATTTAATTCAATTTAGCAAGCTTGGCGACATTAGTAAATTGTGTTTAAAATCTTTATAAATTATTATACGTTAATATTACTATGTGAAAGTTGATTTTAATTTTATTACCATAAATATATTTGTATGAAACTGTTGACGTCCTTTATTCCATAAAAATACAGCAATACTTAGCACCATTTTCAAGGTATTCGTCGTATCTAGGTCACCATCGTGTCTTACACGTGGCAGCCACGGTGATCTAAAACTTCTCAATTTGCACACGCCGCAAACAATTTAACTCGTATTAGTAGCCCTCGTTATATCGAAGAGCAAAAGTTATGTACAAACTATTTGTATAATTAAGTATAATACACAGTGCTACGGAAGTTTACAGAACTGTATTACTACGGTATTGAAGTAGGTTAGTTCGAAATTGACGATACTATTAAAACACTATACACACACGCACACACACGCACGCGCGCACACACACGCGCGCACACACCCGCACACGCACACATACACATGCATGTACAAACAAAATACTATTTGTTGTTTTTTTAGATTTAAGATGTCATTGTATTTTTTCTCTTTTTAAATGTTAACAGTCTTCTACCCTTCTTATGTGGGAATTAAGGGCTGACTGTCCTTAACACAGGCTATTCAGTAGCCTAGCAAGGACATCAGAGCTATCATGTATATTTAGACTGTAAGATTTTTGGAAATAAAGCATTATTATTATTATAATTACTATACTTACTTTTGGAATGGTATATAAAAGGCTCGTTACTAAATATGCATAATATGCATGTATGTTTAGACCAGTTGAGACTAAAGAAGGTTATCAAACATAATTGATTAAGGATTCTCCGAAAACTATAGTACCTACTACTAATACCACTTAAAATAAGGACTATACGGTGCACTCGTTAAATACTACCAGAGACTAGTAAAGAGTAATACTACTGATGCAATCTGGCCACATCAAGGCATCTATGTATATATATCCACAATGCTCAAGTCATCTAAAACTCTCTCCTTGTCTTATTAGCAGTTTTACTGTCCGTTTGTCTCAATCCTTGTCCTCCTACACAAATAGTGTCAGTATCAGGATAAGCCTGTATTAATTGACATTTCACTCTGAAAGTTAAGCCCGAACGGGTTGGTAACCTCATTCTGTCGGTTTCATCCGCCGTAATAACCGTCCTGTTTTCCTTTCCTTTGCTATATAGCGTGGTTATGTTTCTCTGGCCTAGCAAGAAAATAATCCGAGTGACAGGAATAAATAACGTATAAAGGTTAGTTAAGTTTTAATATTTTATTTCCATTTATAATGTAGATTTGCACAAAATGTAGAGTCTCTCGGTAGATATTAATTTCATCTACATCGGCAATCATTATCTATTTGCCCTTTCCTCCATATATTGTTTTTATTTGACTTAGGATATTTGCCTCCGTGGTCCAGTGGATAGCGTATGCGACTGCTGATCGGAGGTCCCGGGTTCGATTTCCGGGTCAGGCAAAAGTGTTACTGGATTTTCCGAATTCTCAGTAGCAGCACGGCGTCTGGTAATGTGCCCGATAACGGCAATAGGCTCGACCTCTATTACGTGGGACCTAAAAATTCATGGCGAAATGTGGGTGTAATATTACACTTGGTAAACAGAGGTTTCCTTCAGGGGATACAGGCGAGAGTCTATAAAAAAAAATTCCTCATGAATTGGGTATTCCACTTTATTACTTTGTTAGATTAGGTTCTATAAAGAGTGGCATGAGTTTCGTTCAGGTTCTTCTCGTAGTCCTACTATCAATCCAAGCTAGATTTCTCTTGGCGTTCAGAAATGTTACTCTGTAACCTGAGTGAATTATTTACTTTTTACGGAATTAACATATATAAAAGAAATAACATATAAGTATGCGACCGCTGGTACTTTACTATCGATTCGATTGTTTATTTTAGGTTGTGCCGATTCGATCGAAAGAACCTAAAATAAATGATCACAAGGGGCAAAGTACCAATAACTATCTCAATCCTACGGACTTGAATAACTCGCGGATAAAATTACATGGGTTTCTTTACGAAAAATCAACAGCAAAATTAGATACAGCACTATTCCACCCCAAGCATCATACCTACAACTTTACAATACGTCCAAAGTAATTATTGCTTGTTTCGTGCATCTCTGTTTTACTCTTCTGGTAAGACAAAGACGCGGAATTGTGCTCGCGGCAATGGGTTTTAAGTTACAGCGCATGTGTAATATCTTTAAATTTAATTCACGAATAAACAGGGCCGAGTTAAACACTTGGCCCAGTTCAGCTCACCTTCGAAAAAACCCGTGATTTGCGAGAAAGTACTTGAAGTTTGTGGATTGAGGGGAATACCTACAGCTGCCTTAGTGCCCGGGCCCGGTGTATAAAAGTGGTACAAGGGCAAAGAAAAACGTTTCGCGAATGTACTGATTGGATTTTGTACTTGATTGTAAGTTTTCTTTGAAAGTAACGATCGTTTGCCACGTGGTTTTTTAAATAAAATGGCCTTGATGCTTTTAGTTATTGGGTGTTTGTAAGTTGAAATCTTTATAACATTTCCTACTGATTTCTTGTAAATTATCATTTTCACTTATATGACATCTATAATTTCATTTTCACGAATCTTATCTAATCTTATCTTATACTAATATATAAAGCTGAAGAGTTTGTTTGTTTGGTTGAACGCGCAAATCTCAGGAATACTGGTCCGATTTGAAAAATTATTTCAGTGTTAGATAGCCTATTTATCGAGGAAGGCTATAGGCTATATAAAATCACGCTATGAGCGACGGGAGCAGAGCAGTAGCCATAAATAACGCGGGTGTAACCGCGGGCATCCTCTAGTAGTAATATATAAAGCTGAAGAGTTTGTTTGTTTGTTTGGTTGAACGCGCTAATCCCAGGAACTAGTGGTCCAATTTGAAAAATGCTTTCAGTGTTAGATAGCCCATTTATTGAGGAAGGCTATAGGCTATAACATCGCGCTATGAGCGACGGGAACGGAGCACTAGCCTTAAATAACGCGGGTGTAACCGCCGGCATCCTCAAGTTATTTAAATAAGAGAAAACTATAATGTAATAAGCGTATATCTATCAGTACCTACTGCTTCATCGTCCATAATCTGTAATATATTAAATGCTTGCGACTGACTGACTGACAGCGAAAAGCCAAAACTATTGGGCGCAAGAAGCTGAAATTTGGCATGTACCTACCTTTGTTCCTTGGGGACTGTAGGGATGCCCTTAGAAGGAATTTCTCGAAATTCGCAGGGGATCGGAACGAAGCGGCCAAATTAAAATAAAATATACGGGCGTAGCTCTGGCGTAGCTCGTATGTGAAATTTTCATGTCCCGAAACTATTATAAAGTAGCTAGGTTCTAAAAACTGCCGCGTTGGTCTCGCGGCATAAATGTGCGCGTGGGATTGGGAGGTCTCGGGTTCGATTCCCGGGTCGGGCAAAGTGTTATTGGGTTTTTCCGTTAGGAAATTCTCAGTAACAGCACGGAGTCTGGTAACGTGCCCGGTACGGCAATAGGCTCGCCCCCTATTACGTGGGACCTAAAAATTCACGGCGAAATGTCGGTGTAATATTACACCTTTGCCTACCCCTTCGGGGATACAGGCGTGAGTCTATAAAAAAAAATAGGTTCTAAAGCCCACCCCATTACTAACTTGCAAATTTTCTCATGACTTTCATATCAAGAGCACGGTCACAGATGTCACGCAACACCAGCACGTAGAGAAGGTTAACCGTAAGCAATCACACCACACGTAATAGTTTGATCGATTTTGTTCTAAAGATACATGGAAATTGAGCCTTGCCACCGGCCGAGGACAAGAGTAGATTATGGAAGCAAGCACTAGGTCAAACTCATGAATAAGACATCATTTACTAGCCATTCTTCATCATCAGCAACCTTTAACAGTCCACTGCTGGACTAGGCCTCTTCTTTGAAAGGAGGAATTGGCATACTAAACCACGCTGGCCAAACGGGTTGGTATATCCTTCTGTTACATTGCTGTTCTCTGAATAATATGCTCCCTCTGTCGGCTCTTACGACCTCCATGGGGTGATATGAGGTGGTGACATTCCATATTCTTAAACCGTCCCCACACGGACAAGCCATTCTTACTTTAGCTTTAAACTACAGTAAGGCAGGACATTTATTTATTTATTTATTTTAAACTTCATATACATACACAATGTATACAGGCGGACTTAATGCCATAGGCATTTTCTCCCAGTCTACCTTAAAGTGGTGCAGAGAGAAATGAAGTAGGTGTAATGTATGACTAAAGAAAAAGAATTTAAACTAACAAAATTACATAAATTTTAGGTTAATACATGCAAACAAATAAACATATTTTATATAGATACTTAACAAATAACACATAATTACAAATTATACACAAATATATATATCCAAATTATAAACCTACATACAAATATACATGACTAGTACATAATATTATATATAAATATATATATATACATATAGATAAATAAATATACATAAATATATTAAATTAATTTGAAATTTATATGTTTTATGATACAATTGCCGACTCAGCCAGTAAAAGTTCCTTCACCTTAGTCTTGAATGTATACCTAGTCTTGGCCATCCTGATTTCAAGAGGGAGGGCATTCCAAAGAAGGATAGATTGGACAGTGAAAGAAGAGTGAAGAAAATTGGAGTTGTGAGAAGGGACCGTAAGAAGAAGGTTGTTAGCAGAACGGAGGTTTCGTTCATGGTTAGTGCACAAAAGTTGAAAATAGGGGGCTAAATACTGCGGAGAGGTGGGGGACGTAAGGATGGTATAAAGGGTAGTGAGAGCACGCAATCTACGGCGATGACGAATAGGAAGCCACTTTAGTTGGGAGCGATAAGTAGACACATGGTCATACTTGCGAAGATTGAAAATGAATCGAATGCAGTTATTAAGAAGACGGTCAAGTTTATTAAGGAGATCTGCATTCAGGTCAAAGTAACATACATCGCCATAGTCGATCAGTGGGAAAATTAAAGTTTGCACAAGCATTGTCTTGGTCTCGGATGGTAAAAAATTCCTTAGGCGGTAGAGGGCACGCAGAGAACCAGTGACCTTCTGACTCACCTGGGTTATCCGAGCTTGCCAATTCAGCGAGTTATCTAAATGTAGCCCGAGGTTTTTGACTGTAGGGTACAGACTGATGGTGGTCCCATTAAATGTTATGTCAGGCAGAGATGAGAAGTCAAGTCTATTTAAAATCCACTGACTACCCACAATGATCGCTTGAGTCTTTTTAGGATTGACAGTTAGACCGAAGTTATCCGACCAGGTCAATATAGCTGCCAAATCGTCGTTGATCTTACCGATGGCCTCAGAAATGCAGTCCGCATTTACTTGTGAGTAAATCTGCAAGTCATCTGCGTACAGATGGTAGGCGCACTGAAGATTTTGTGTTAAGAGGTTTATAAATATAGAAAATAAAAGAGGTGAAAGAATGCCGCCTTGAGGAACGCCAGAGGTAGTGTCAAGCCATCTTGAGGAGGATTCGTCGATGCGGACGGACTGCTGGCGACCTCGAAGATAATTTGAAAACCAATCCCGAGCTCCAGGCGAGACCTTGAGGTGGGATAGGATATGTAATAGGATATCGTGACTGACGGTATTGAAGGCATTGGAAAAATCAATCAACACTAACACAGTTAGTTTGGTATCTTCCATACCTTCACGAATATCGCCAGTCACTTTAAGGAGGGCAGTCGTTGTGCTATGACCTGGTCTGAAGCCCGATTGTAAGGGACTCAACAAGTTGTTGTGATGGACAAACAAAGATAGCTGCTTGTGCACACAGGCCTCTAGCACTTTGGAAAGGAATGGTAAGATAGAAATAGGTCGGAAGTTTTCAGGGAGCGTAGGATTTTGGATTTTGGGCAGTGGGATTATATAGGCTTTGCGCCACAAGGAAGGGAAGGTACCAGACTCTAGGGAAAAATTAATGATGTGGGATATTGCCGGCAGGAGATGATCCAGGATCGTCGTAATCATACGACGGCTAATGTTGTCGCATCCCACAGCATTAGATTTTATGGAGAGGATGACCTTTTTGATAACACCCGGAGACTCAGGAGAAAAATTAAAAAAGTCTATGTTGGGTTGAGGTAACCCATCTAAATATTGAATCGTGTGACTCATGACCTGGTGATCAAGCGAGGCAGTAGTGGTGAAAAAACGATTGATATCATCCAAATCATGAGTCCCACGAAAATCAACACTCCTTTGCTTACCAATACCTAATGTTCCAAGGAACTTCCAGATACTGGCAGGCGAAGAACAAGTGATATTACTTAGAATATGTCGGCGTTTAGCGTTGCGCACCATCTGATTGCATCGATTTCTTGCAGATTTGAAAAGCGACCAATTATCCTCACACCGATCCCTCTTGTACCGCCTAAACGCCCGGTCTCTACGGCGCATAGCCATTCGCACACCCGCTGTAATCCAGGGTGCCGGTGGACGCTTCAGCTTCACCTGCCTAATGGGGGCATACACATCATACAGTTCACAAACAACAGCATTAAAAATATCCACTTTTTCATCCACCGTGGAGGCAGATACCAAATTGTCCCAGTTTATCGATGCGGCATCCTGATTTAGCTTATCCACATCCCACAGGACATGTTATACCCCTGTACCTATAAGGCAGGTACCTACCCCAAGTAACACAGGAAGCATTTTAACAAACGAATAGTTAACTCATATATCGTGGGTATAATGGAAGAACTAAATAACTCAAAATTTCAAGTTTCGAGATAATCGCGATTTACTGTTTTTTTGACACTTTTTTTTACATTACTAAGAAATGGAGAACAATTTAACGTCGGCGATTTTATATGCTTTAAGCATGTTTGCTGTTCATTCTATGCTTGATAAAACTAGCTTTTATCATGAACCAAAAAATTATTAAAAATAAAAAACCAAGTTATCCAATTTTGCCACACCCAGATATTGCAAACATACCGTAGTTAGCTAATTCTTTAATGTAGTTATTCAGTTTCTCCACACATTAAATGAATATGAATACATGAATTTGGGTCAACTAAGTACACTTATTGAGTTTTGAACCTAAAGAAATATTTAAACACGAAAGTTAGGCATTCTTAGTGGAAGTTTATTTGTTAAATTTTATCACTGATTATTGATCTCACATGAAATAAAAACCTGGATTGTTAGTAGGAACATTGTATATATAAAAAAATAAACGTAAAATTACAATATAAAAAAATAACAGAATTAGGTATGACAACAAAATATTATAATTATGTAATAAAATCAACTAAATGACTTATTATAAATCTTCAAAAACAAAAATAACTTGCCTTTGCATTAAAACATACTGGTGGTCTGAAAAGTTTCCGACCTCAACCAAAAGGAAGCAGCACTCGTCAAAAAAGTGTTGTGGATGTAATTTTACTTCTTGTGGCAGTTAACCACCAACATTTCAGCTATTTTGTAGCAGTAGTTGCTATTTGATAGCTATACGATTAAGTCGATGTGAGTGTGTTTTGTGAAAATGGGAAATGTTGTATCGAGCTGGCATTCAATTCTTGTTTTTAAAAGGCACTACGCCGACGCCATTCAAGTTTGGGGACTCTCTGCTCCATCATGATCGCACTAGCCTTATCCCGGTTGCATCCAAGACTTACACGTCTTAGAGCCCGAGGTCCGCTTATTGATCTAATCAGGTATGACAGAATATCAACTTTTCCTCAGAGCGACAACCGTTTGATCCCCGCAACCCAAAGGGATAGCGATATTCCATGGTTTAGACCAGTATCAGTTTATTTGAGGGTACGGAATCCCCGTAACGACTGTCAAAGATCTTCCAGACAGCCAGGACCGACAGTTTAACGTGCTCCGAGGCACGGGGCAAGTGATAATTAACAATTTAATACGCACTTAACTTTGAAAAGACATTGGTGCGTGCCGTGGATTTGAACCCGATACCCCCTGCATGGACAACTATTAGTACCTCTACTAGGCTATCGCTGCCTCACTGCTCCATCATTTACTACAAATTTTGGGCAGCTGAATTTAAACCTGGTCGTAAGAGCTAGGGAGCTAAGGTCCGGGACGTCCAAACACTGCAACCACTGAAGATAACCTCGCAAAATTTCACCAAATGGTGCTAGACGACCGCTGAATTGAGTAAGAGATATAGCAGAGGGTATGACAATGACCAACAAATGAACTAGTTACATATTAAATGAAGATTTAAGCATGAGCAAGCTCCCAGCGCGATGGGTGCTGCGTTTGCTCACGTTAAGACCAAAACCGTGTTGACCCGCCGAATGAACATTTTGCTCTGTTTGCGTAGTTAAGGCCTACTCGTAATAAGTCCAAGTTTTGGTCCAAATAAAGACTGTAGATGGAACGTGGATACACCATTATACGCCCAAATAAATAATACATTCCAAACAGTAAATTGCTAAGGAGGAACCGACTCCAAAAGACAAAGGCTGTTTATTCTGCTGGGACAGTAATGCTGACTGCTTTTTGAGATGTTCATGGAGAGAGATCGAAAGGGATAACTATTACTGCAACAATACTATCCTTAATTACTAGACAAATTGAAGGAAGAAGTTGAGCAAAAAGGTCCACATTTGTAGAAAAGACTATATTACTGACATAAATCTTCGTATATTTTATATTTATTTTATCGCTGATTGCCTCCATGGTACAGTAAATAACCTATACGTCTGTTGATCGAGAGGTCTTGGGTTCAATTCCCGGGTTAGGCTAGAGTTTAGGTAACTGATTTTCCTGAATTGTCAGTAGTAGAACGAAATCTGGCAATGTGCCCGGCAACGTCAATAGACCCCCTTTTTACGTAGGACCTAAAAATGCATGATATGGCTAAATGTGGGTGCAATAATTACAACTTCTGTCTACCTTTTCGGAGTATCGGTTTGCCACGTCACGCCTTGCTCGCTATCTCGTGACATATTTTCTCACCTTTAGGCTTTAATAATAGGAAGGGGGCGTATAATGGTCAAACAAGTATATTAACTACTTCTTCTCATTTAACTCATTTCATCAGCCTATTACTTCTAGAGGTGGGCCTCCCCAGGGTATGCCACAAGACCCATTCTGGCGGCCAACACTACGCTTGCTGAGGCGTGGCCTTAATTTAAGAACCTGCTTTTTAAACGACTGGCCATAAGTTCCCCCCATTAAATTTGCTATAACTCTGATCTATGTCAGTTTCTTTGGTCTTCTGCCGGATAATTTCGTTCTGGAAATTATCCGTCAGCGAAATCCTATTATCCCTTATCCATTGTCCTTTTCATAGCTCTCTGAGAGACATGTAGTGTAGGCAGTGCATTGCAGGACAGCCCAGTTCTAATGGGGTTGGAGGCATTTTCGTAATCCACAAAAGCCAGCCACAGCAGCCGGGTTTACTCTTCGGATTTCTAAATAACCTATGAAAATTATGCTCTGTATGGATTTGGCCCACGGTACTAAAGCCTTTAAGAAACCTAGCCTGCACTGGTGGCTGGAAGACATCAAATCTTGATGTCAGAAAAATGTAGGGAGGGGCGTCCACACCGCCCAGTCTTAAAGAGCTGCTCTCTGAGGCACGAGGCAAGCCATAATTAACAATTGAAACACATTACTTCGAAAATTTAGTGCCTAGAATTCTAACCTGAGCCCTGTGAATGGCAGTCTGTTGATATCTCCACTAGGCTATCGCTTCCAACCTTAGGAACATAACATGTCTAATAATAGTATATCTGTTTAAAATATAATTATCCGATTGTAATAAAACACCGGTAAAAACATAGCATATTGCAGGTACTACTACTTTAAGTTGCAGTAAGTTTAGAATCTAAATCGATCATTTTCCTATATTATTATTCTGTTATTGGCAATAAACGATTTATATTTATTTATTAATTTATTCTGCTACCTAGTGATTAAGTTATATTTAAGTAATTTTATTTTAATTGGAGCAAAATTTTCGTGGAGCCTCTAGAGATGTTTCGTGGAGCCCTGGCGCTCCGCGGAGCACACTTTGAGAATGGTTGGTCTATAGGTTTACATTATTTTGCGCTAATTTGTACCACTGAATTGCACGATAACTTTGCTTACGTGCGTATACTTTAAATAGAAATATTAAATAACTTCACCTATTGACATTTATTTGATTGGAATCTCTTATAAATTTACATTTTCTTGAAGAAGAAATAAATAAAAATACTTATTTAAAAACCGAATGAATGCTCATTAATGCCCGAATTAAATAACTCAAGTTGTTTAGTTTTTCTTCAACTTGCCTAGTTTCATTAAAATATTTTCGTGCGCGGAAGAACTAAATAACTCAATTTAGCTAATTTATTTCATACTCAAGTGATCAGAAGTCACAGTTGTTCATTTATTTATAGAGTTAGTCATTTCTTCTACTAACATTTAATGTTCATTTATACTTATCTATTTCTATAATTGAAACACAAAAATGGCTTTATTTTTGGACGGGGTTAAGATATAAGAATGTTTGTTAGACCTAAAGATGCGGCACATTTTGGGGTTCACGAAAATGGTAAAAGGTCAATTTGGCCAAAATCTGAGTTATTTACTTCTTCCATTATACCCACGATATAACTTAGGGCCGTATTAACACTATATAAGTTCACCGAGCATCTTGACGCCTTATGCTGGCATTTCAAAACTATTATAATGCTTAATATTAGGTTGGATAATGGCATACCAAAACGTTTTTGTAAAGCCTGTAGTTTTAGTGTAGCAAACCACAAAGCAGCTGTACAGCTTTCAGCTATTTTTAGTGCCTTAGGGTCTACAATAGCATTTTTAAGTAATAAGATGATGCCTAATGCTGCTAAATAGCATAAACTTGTGCCATTATAATGCACCGTAAATCCGTTATACAGCTTTAAGCTGTTTTTAATGCCCTTTGCTGTGTAGTAGCTTTTTTAAGTGGTAAGTAGCAGCCTAGAGCTGCTGTTCACATTAACGTGAATCATTGTAATGCTTACATTTTTAAAGATCAGTTGAGTTCTATTGTACAGCTACCAGCTCTCAAGTGACTTATTATAATGCGTAAAACTGTATATACATATATTTTATTACATTTGTAAAGCCATTTGTCGGCCATATTGGAGACAGGTACCTATATTCTTTTTGACAGCACCTAATCATTTTAATAAGCCACGCGCAGGAATAGTTACGTAGATGATGTGTTCAGAAAGAATTTTTATCAACTCTTGGCAAACGGATTAAGGCTGTACAAAAATATTAAAGTGGGTTTAATTTTTGGCTCAAGGATTCCCAAAATTGCGTTCAAGTTATGGCATTATTTCAGTTTAGACTAAGTCTACTGGTATACCGGTGAACGCATATAGAACTGCTTTTTAAACAATGGCATTACAGTGGTTCATAAAACGTCTTCTCTCTGGTGTCTGGCTTAATAGTTGTTTACGTGTGAGTATTTATACTGCTGGTGGCATTAATTAGCCTTTTTAAGCTATCACCAGGCTGCTATTAGACCGACACCATTTTGTAAATATTTTATAACAAAAAAATATTATCATACCTATTTATAACAGCGAATACTTATAAAATAATGATATAGCAAAATTTGTTACTGCCCAACCAATACTAATATGTTAATTATGTAAAATTAATTCTATACTAGAAATACATCATGCTTTTTTTTATTTCACACTTATCTTTATATAACATTTTATATTAAAACCACAAAATATCAAAGGCGCGTGAAAATTTTCAATGAAATATATGTATACATTTACGGTAAACTGCATTGCGCCGTAATATTTGATGGCATGACATATCAAAAGGTCAAAAACTTATCCAATATTGTAAACTTTGCTTTGATGAAAACAAATATGGTTTCACTCATACATTTCTTCGTCCATAATATTATTTCGTGACAATTAAACTTTTTAGGTACAACGTCAAAATTGTAATATGACATTTGAACCGTGGTATTAGAGATGTTTTTGCAATGAGGTAAGGTTTTTTTAAGTTCTAACTGTGAACATTTAAATAGCTCCAATAATTCTTTTACTACAAGATAATGCTAGTCTAATGCCTTTGTAATGCATTTAACATCTTCATAACAACTTTATTGACCGTAATAATTCTTCTTTAATGCGATTGGCAACTGCATTGACCACAATAATGCTTCTTTAATGCAATTGACAGTTTCTTTAACCAGAATAATGCTTATATAATGCGCCTGTAAAGCAATTAAACAACTATTGTAAAGCCTATTTAGGATCTTAAGCCGTATAATTTGTGCCCAAATAAGCACTACAGTAGCCGTATAAACGTTTGTAATGCTACTATAGAACCAGCTCAAAATGCGAAAACGATACGAAAATGCTGTAAGTCGGCCGTTATACAACTTTGATGTGTTACTTGGGACGCTGTAGTTATACCTATAGTTCCTCTATATCTCATCGTTACCATATCGCGGTTGCACCCAAGACTTTTCGTCATGAAACCCGGAGTCTTCGTACTAGGTCTAACAAGATTCGATATCGAAGGATATCGAAGATCAGTACAAGTAGCACATAACAGTTTATTACGCAGACAACTTGGCAAAGTCACTGCTGCGGACACCGGACTCTCTGCCTGGCAATCTGTTGGTAACTCTATTATGCTATTGCTGCCTTCCAGCGCTGGCTTAGAAGAGATAGTACATACATACATATCGTCACGCCTTTTATCCCCGAAGGAGTAGGCAGAGGTGTATTTCTACACTCACTTTTCGCCAGATATACTTTAGTCCCACGTAATAAGGGGCGAGCCTATTGCCGTACCGGGCACATTTCCAGACTCCGTGCTGCTACTGAGAATTTCGTGACAGAAAAACCCAATAACACTGCCCGACCCAGGAATCGAACCCAGGACCTCCCGGTCCCACGCGCACATTTATGCCGCGAGACCAACGAGGCAGTCGTATAGGGTTTGATGTCGAGTTTTCCGTCTCTACGCAAAGATGGTATTTGCATCGTGTTATCCCTTAGTCGCCTCTTACGACACCCACGGGAAGATAGGGGGTGGTGACACTTGTATTCTATGCCTCAACCACACGGCGGCAAGAGATAGTATTCCTCATCATTAAAAGTGTGGCAACATGTATTTACGGCTTCCAAAAAATATACAACGTTATTGTTTACCCTAATTAATTAATTTTAAATACCCCACTCCTTTCCCATTATTCCACATATCTCTACAGACAACAGTATGTTCTAGATAACAACCTATTTCACCCGTGAGTACGTACACATTAACTTAATTAACCCGGGTAGTCGGCAAACTTGCCGTATTATTTTAGCACATATGACTAAAGCTGGGTACACACTACAGCGAAATGAAGGCATGTTTAGTTAGCTTCGCTCTTGTCTCTTGTCGTTGTTTTTATTTAAACAGGGCAACTCTCGCACTAGGAAGCGAATGTTGTGTCGCCGGGACTTTACAGACGTTCAAAAAAAAAAAAACATACACACAAAAAAAACAATCGGCGATAGCCCAGTGGTGTACGTAACGGAATACCGAGACCTAGGTACCCCGGGCACACACCTCCGACTTTTCGAAGTTATGTGTGTATTAAAAACGTTAATTATCGCTCGCTTAATAGTGTGCCCGGTAGATGGCAATAGGCTCGCCCCCTATTACATTGGGACCTAAACATAACTTGCGAAAAGTGGGTGTAATACACCTCTGCCTACCCCTTCGGGGATAAAAGGCGTGAAGTGATATTATTATTATGTGTTATGTCACGTACACACAACACTACCTAGTCCCGAACTAAGCGGCGTTTGTACTATGGGTACTAGGCAATGATTAAACATACGTATTAACATACAGCCTATCTACAATGTCTATGTACTTATTTAAGAATATAAATATGTCTGTTTATCAGTTATCTCGTTACCATAGTACAAATCAAATGACCTGTTATATAATTAAATCAATGAATACTCAGATTCGACGATCACAATTTGTGTGTCAATTTTCATACCTCGATACCCACTGTGAACAACGAAGTTAAACTTTAAAGTTGTGAATTTGATAATCTGAGCGCAGAGACGAGCCGCCGTTTATGTCGGATACTCGTTCTATACAGCTAGTGTTTTATTATTACTTTTGATTCTTTTTATTATTTTTACTCAACAAGTAAGGACGAATTTACCTTACATGTATTCAAAAGATACCTCCTACCTCCAAGAGCTTCGCTTATGTGGTTGTCGGCTATCACGACACAAGGTAGCCTACTTACTTAAGTTTCATTAAAATCTTTTCAGTGTCTTTGCCTGTAAAAAGAGAACGAACAAACACACTTTCGCATTTCCAATTCTGAAATATGGACAATATAAATGTGGATTGCACTACTTCATCCTGAAATGCTATTATCATAAAGCTATTGACGGTGGAGCAGGCAGGATATCTAGTGACCATGTTTGTGCAAGCGACGACCTGAGGAGGGTGACTGGATGGCAAAGAGGGGGAATCAGTTCCTGTCTTTGCGTACCCAGGGCCAGGGCTACGTCCAGCAGTCTACTGCAACATTCTGATTATTGAGAGAGTTAGAATTCTCCAAAATACTTAAACGGCACTATAAGTAACGAGAAGTTCGAGGTCGAGGCTTCCTTGTGCTGATTGTCACGTTTCAAAGTCAGATCTTTCTTAAATTGGAGAGCGAGCGCAATCAGTACGCCGATCGAATTGATCTTTCGTGGCTGCTGTAGGGATGTACGCAAGTCTGTTTCTCAGGATGAAAGAATTGTAGCTTCCTTATTTTAATTTATTTGGGAACAATGGTGTTATACCGCAGTCAACTACATTATTTAAGAGACACATTATGTGTCTCTTAAATAATTTCCTCAGATAACTGTAAAATTTAATCGAATCCTAACAAATTTTATATACCTACTAAAGAATAAAATAAGGTTATTTGTGTTGACGTGCTCTATATTCCTCTTACATATATATATTTTTTTTTATTTGGGACAAGATTAGTCGATACTTTGGTCTAAATAATACTTAGTTAAATACTTGGATATAAACAGCTTGGATATAAAAAAAAGTTATATAGACGTAAACATTATTTTGTAATATTGCTACGGTAATACTTTTGTAAATGTATGTAAGTGTAACAATATGAGAAAAAAGAATTTATTTATTTATTTAAACGGCAGAATCGTTAAAAAAGATGTTTTTATCATTTGCTCTTGAAAGGCTAATATGAAAAGAAACTTTTTACACTTATTAAATCGTGGTAAGCCAACGCCTTCCATACTAAGTATGAGCAAATCTAAACGAACTCAACTTCATTTCGCTTCGTACGTTGTAGCCTACGCTTTCAGTGCGTCCTCTGACATCAATAATATTTACCCTTTGCAATAATAATGAGCAGATACTCTGGTGATATCGTTACTGTCAACACAAACAATACTGTTATTGTATTTGCGGTTACGGTAATTGTTTTGCGTTTATTTTTAGGCTATGCGATAATAGTGTTATTTTTAGCGCGTACCATTAACGATGAACGACTTATGTATTTTTACCTAGATCTTCCTAACGACATACAAGTTGCAACCCGTAGTCTAACTGGATTTGACTGAATTTTCTCTTTCCCGTAGAGCGACTGCCTGTTTGACCTCCGCAGCCCAAAGCGACAGCGATATTCCGTGGTTTTGACTAGGATCAGTTTATTCAGAGTTACTGACTCTCTATAACGACTGTTAAAGATCTTCATGAGAGCCGAGACCGACGGTTTAACGAGTTTCGCGAGGCACGGGGCAAGAGGAAAGTAGCCGTTCAAAAACTGTGAAAAGTCAGTGGTGGACCTCGTGGCATGGCGGTCTGTTGGTATTTTTGCTACATACCTAAATTCTATTATAAATACGAGCAAAAAGTTTCATTTTACTCGCTATTCTATGTGAAGCCTAAATAGCCTTGATGGAGTGTACTTTTATGTACAAATACAAATGTGTCGACTTACGTGAGGGAGGACACTATAGGGACATACTGAAGCTCGCGTCTCTAGTTATAGTATGTCATCTATGAGCTCGCGTTCCCAACGCAACCAGAGCGTGAAGCTACGTGAATGTCATAGGTTACTGTAGTAGAGATAAATATAGGTTTCTATTGTACCTATTTGTAATACTTTTCTGTTGGCAATTACGAGAGATGACGACACATTTATTATCTTAATAGTTACAGTTTGTTGTTCAACATTACTTTATCAATATTATCCATTTATCCCACCACTGATTCACACGGGCCTCTTATCAATATGATAAGGGTTAGGTTTAGTCCACTGGTTCCCCATGCTGGTCAAGTCAAACTTGATAGAAAACTAGCTAACAGATTTCTATAATAATATGACATTTTCCTTCACTGCTTTAGCAAGTGCTAATTGACAGTTTAATATGAACAAACAGTCAGTGGTTCGCGCCGTGGCGTGGCTTTGAAACCGTAGACCCTTTGCGTAGCAGTCTGTTGGTCTCTCCACTAGGCTATGCTGCTCGCTGATTAGCTACAATTAATTTATTTTGTTGAACAGAACAACGATTCTGCAATTTAATCCTAATTTGATGTGCAGTGTGCCATGGTTTAAATGTTATAAAATAACAAATCTGCCTCGTTGGTCTCGCGGCATAAATGTGCACGTGGGATTAGGAGGTCTCGGGTTCGATTCCCGGGTCGGGCAAAGTGTTATTGGGTTTTTCCGTTAGGAAATTCTCAGTAGCAGCACGGAGTCTGGTAATGTGCTCGGTGCGGCAATAGGCTCGCCCACTATTACGTGGGAACTAACAATTCCGTGCGAAATGTGGGTGTAATATTACACCTCTGCCTACCCCTTCGGGGATACAGGCGTGAGTCTATAAATAAATAAAATAAATAAAAAAACAAATGAGATGATTTATGGAATCACAAATAAATTTAATGATAATTTTGTGCTAAAATATATTTCGTGTTCGCCTCATTAGCCACGCAACAACCTGTTTCCAATATTCAATAGACTTTATTCAATGCCTTCACTCAATAAGTTTTATGCGCTATAAACTTTTATAGCCTTATAGGGAAAAGAACTTCCCTTTGGTCTCTATTAGTTATATTTTAACAAATTAACGACGTCTCATAAGAAATATAATATCTGCATGAAGTTAATCATAAGTGTAGATATATAAAATCATTTGTCCTGACGAACTAATGATTAGAAGCAGGTAATTTGGGCAATGGGTTTGTTTTATACGTAGACAGTCAGTATAAATACCCATATATAAATGTTCGATTAGTCGAATCAAGTCTGTATATCTGTTTTGTTTTCTTCGCTAACTAAGTATCTATAATTATAGATACTTATAGATATTATAATTAATGTGTTGAGATGTGTAAGGAAAGGATTAAAATACTTTTTTGAGGATGTACTTCTACAAGGACAAAGTAATTAATGTAACTAGCTATAAATGACGTACCTTTTATTTTTCTGTAAATTGAGTAGAAATAAAAATGTAGTCCGTTAAAACTACTGTTATAGCCTTTCAAACTGTTGACTAAGTAAGGCAACGCATTCTTCTTACTAAGTAAGTAAAATGATGTCTACTATACAATTTAATACCTTAGCTTTTAAACAACAGCATGAGAAGCAACAGACGTTCCACATGTCTTCACCCACACAACACTATTATTTAGTACCCTGCTCTAGTTTACATTAATATTTATTTTAGTTTGTAGAATATATTAGATGTGCATACGAGTAAGTATGAGGGATTTTAAAAGGAGTTGGTTATGGTCTTTACTAGAGGTTAACGTAGTCTTCAATCAAATTTCATTAAAATCAAGTTAGCCTTATGGCGTAACAGACACAGAGTTCAAACTTAAAGCGACTATTGTTAATCGAAATTGGTCAAGTATATCTCAAAGCATAACAGGCGTAGAGAGACATATGTATGTTAAAGCTTTTATTTTGAAGCATGGCTATCAATATTCTTCTTCTTTCTCTTAGCGTTATCCCAGTTTCAATCTGGGGTCCGCTTACTAGTCTAACCGGATTTGGCTGAATATTAGCTTTTCCACAGAGCGACTGCCTGTCTGACCTCCGCAACCCGAAAGGATAGCGATATTCTATGGTTTAGACTAATGTCAGTTTATTTACTGACGCCCTGTAACGACTTAACGTGCTCTCCGAGGCATGGGACAAGCGATAATTAACAATTCAATACGTGGCTATCAATATTATTGCAGATAAAACATTACAGACATACAGGGCCAGAAGTTGAAACTTAAAACAACCCATGGTTCATTAAAATAGGTGTAGAAACCTATTCAGGGATGTTTAAGTAATTGTTTCTTTTTTTTACTAAAGGTAAAACCCAACACACCCACTCGACCATAAGATTGAGCAATAAAAATATCTTATAAAAAAAGCTTTGCATACAGTACTAGTGACAGATGTGTTAGTTATACATATTTTAAGTGGCCATCTATTTCCAGTCCACGTACCAACCCAATAGATGCTCATACTGATTGCTGAATACCTAAACCTTTTTACAGATATGAGCAGAATTTTTATTAGATCTAAATATCGAACGAAGGCTCGCTACGCTTGACTCAGGGCGTGAGCAAATCGTTAGAATTTTCATAAGACAATTCTAACGGTATTGAATGCTTCAGAGGTTGTACGTACTGATAGAAACATTTTTGTATACTTGAACAGAGCCAAAATATGTATAGTTACTTGTGACATATATGTTTATATGTATAAAAACTACGTTTAGAAAACCGACTGCAAAATCTACTCAAAATATATGTATAAACGCAGATGACTCAAAAGCGACTAGCGATCGAGATCTTGTTCAAAATTAAAGTGGACCACACGAGACGCACCATCACGTAAATAAAAAAACACATGTAGTAGGTAAACCACTTAAAAAGTAACGTCGAATTGAGAAACTCCTCTTTTTTAAAGTCGTTTAAAAAGACGCAGACTTAGAACTATTTTTCCAGTTGTGTACTTGTTCCCATGTAGGGTGTTATAGGACGAATCCTTAGGTCTAAGGCCGAATCCAACGATCTCTCGACTTGCCTCTGCGGCGTCTTAAAGTCAACGGTATAAATAAAATATCACTGTAAGAGACTGCCACATACATAATGTTCTCGCTACCTTTGCTAAGTAAATTCGGAGGTGCTGTCAAAATATACGTTGTATGTTGCTTGACAAGTGAACCGTGAAATTGACTGAATTTGAATAGATATGAGCTCAGAATACTTTTTTACAAAATATGATAGTATGTCGTACCTACTAGCACA
This sequence comes from Euclidia mi, assembly GCA_944739405.2. Classification (NCBI taxonomy): domain Eukaryota; kingdom Metazoa; phylum Arthropoda; class Insecta; order Lepidoptera; family Erebidae; genus Euclidia; species Euclidia mi. The sequence continues at coordinate 20,933,716 of OX123200.2, forward strand.
AGAGGCAGTCTTCGGTAAGCAAATATATACGTTTTACATATATTAATCATACTTTTTTATCTCAACACAACAAAATGTACAAGTAAGTTATAAAGAAGACTCTACATCTACAAAATATAAGTTATACAATACAGCATTTTATAACCTTGGTAAAATTTGAACTAAGAAAGTTAGTCAGGTAGTTCTATAACCACCTGACCGTCAAATTCGACTGCATATAACGTTTACGTAGGAACTACATCAGAAGATACATAATAATCCTTAAATCGAACATCTAATACTAATATATGTATATAGAGCTAAAGAGTTTGTTTGTTTTATTGAACGCGCTAATCTCAAGAACTACTATTTCGATTTGAAAAAACATTCAGTGTTAGATAGCCCATTTATCGAGGACGGCTATATAGGAGCAGTAGCCTTAAATAACGCGAATAAAACCGCGGGCTCATCAAGTCTAAATAATAAGTGAAAAGGCTAACAATACAATTGTTCATTCAAAAGAAAAAGCTCATACTTATTACCCTATTACTCACCAATTTTCGCAAGACTCGCGAAGAATATCCACAATCCTATCAGGAAGGGCGTCTCAACTCTATGAAACTCGAAGGCAGCGATGACGAAGGTCCTCTCCTTCTTCGGCTTGACCGTGCTGGGTAGACTGGTGGTGGTGTCCTGATGCTGACGTAACTGCGTGCCAGGGGGCTCGCCAGGGAAAGGCGCCACCGGACCCATGGGGCCGAAGCCCACGCCGGGGTACGTGGAGATCCCATCGACTGTTATGGACGGACTTTGTTTCGTGGTGGTCTGGAAAAAGAAATGAGAGGTGTGAATAAAAAGTTCGAATGGTGATAGATTAGGAGTACAAAGTGTCGCCACTATCCCATTTCATTCCGTGGGTGTCTTAAGAGGCGACTTAGGCATATTAATACACGAAGCAAATAGTACATTTAGGAAGAGACAGAAAACACGATATCAATCCTTATAGCAACTCATCTAGCCAGCGTGGTGTAGTTGGCCAAATCTTACTACTGACTCACATTGCTATTGCATATATACATACACACATACATACATACATAGTCTCACGCCTATATCCTCGAAGAGGTAGGCAGAGGTGTATTGCTACACCCACTTTTCGCCAGCTCTATTTTAGTCCCACGTAATAGGGGGCGAGCCTATTGCCGTACCGGGCACATTACCAGACTCCGCGCTGCTACTGAGTATTTCCTAACGGAAAAACCCAATAACACTATGCTCGGTCCGGGGATAATGCATATATATGACCCAAATTAGGCCTAACATTATTATATGTTCAGCAGTAGACTGCGAAAGGCTGAAGTATAACGATGAATATAAAGTGCTGTAATTATTAAGGACTTCTAGACAACTTGATACTTGATGGCACGGGCTGATTCCGCAACTCCTCGTCTTGGCGTGTATTTTGCGTGCACTTTCTAGACAACTTAGAATTATTTTAATTCTAAAACCTTGTAAACGGACTTATGATCCTGCTAGGAGTGTTCAATTGCGAATTTTTACCGATTAATTGTTTTTATTCTTCCTAGATTTTTCTCTTACTTACTTACTTATACAATATATTCAACCCTGATTCTAGACTTTTTTTTAATTAATAAATATAAAAACAAAATGGTCTTCTAATTGAACAACTTTTATTGGAATTTATTACGAGAGACCAACTGAAATCAACAGCGATAAACAATGTTGCAAATAACTAAGACAATTTGGTACTTATAATATAATTGGTAAGGTTACTTTTATTAGATTTTCAAGGTAAAACAAAACGAAAACGAACTAAGATTTGACCCCAGTAACCTTTGTGAATAATGTGGGTACATACATAAATAAACCTTGTTGTCTTCTGGTCAAGAAATAACTTTTCAGAAAGTATTTTTTTTTAATAATTGCACGGTTGCCGTAGTGGTATAAGCGGTCGCCTCGCCGTTCAACACTGCGACTCGTGTCGTTGGTTCTATTCCGAAACAAGATATCACTTTGTGTGAATCATATTTTTTTTATCGTTGTGCTTTGATTGAATTTTTGTAAAGTGCCCCGCGACACAAGATTTATTGCTCGACGGCAGCTGCCAAAAACCAATACACACGGTAAAGCCGTACTGATGCCCCAACTCTAAATAAGTGTGAGTAAAACATACAAGAAAGGCAAACAAAGGAATGGTTTGTCTCCTTAACATTTACGGCGAGGCTCAGTTTGCACCTCCTAATTTATTTAGGCACGCGATGTTATGCTCCATACTGTTCATTATCGTTAAGTAAATCGAACCCAAATCAATTAGGACCAAGATATATTGCTCAATATTCAATAGAGGGTCAACACCGAAAACCCGGCAAACTAACAAGGCTGATGTTAGCTTGATCTTTTCATTTTGTTTACGGAAGATACTGCTTCAGTTGGGTTCGCCGGGTCCTTCGTAGCAAAGCTAATATTTCACGAAGTCTGGGTAGACAAAGGGTAATGATTAGATGATAGTGTCGTAATACGGCCTGTGGTCTTACTGCTCAGATCCTTTTGTTCGTAGGTTGATGTTGTATAAGTTATACAACATCAAGCTGCATCATTGCGTGCCAAGCTGCGGGCAAAAGCAAGTAGGTTATACAGTATAACCTACTTGCTTTTGCCCGCAGCTTGGCACGCAGACAAAAGATATGACAAAGAACGTAAGAAATATAAAAATCATATTTGTAGCTACAATTTACAAAATCTACTTCCCAGGTAATCATTTATGTCATCCCCTCTAAGTTTTATCTTCGCACGAAATTGGCAAATCATTCTATTTATATGCTTAAATTCATTAAATTCACTTCAGTCGCTTAATGTAATAAAAATGCAACATCTTTGTATCAAACCTTACCAAAAGCTTTTGGATAAGTAAACAACTTCTTTAAATCTACTGCCTACAGGATTATTTTGACCAAAAGTAACGTATAAAAATTTAATCTAATTTTTCGCTGGTATATAATAAATTTCTATATTTAATGATTATGTAAAAATAAGCATGCTTTTTTATTCATATCGATTATTTTTTATTTTTTAATAATTTTGAATAACTTTCGATGTATACTTAATTCTTATAATCAATTCCTATGTATTATTAGAAATAAATTATGTAATTGAACACTTGTAATGCCCGAAATGGGCAAACTGTTGATACCAAATTATGAATGTCATCTACTATGTACTACACAGTTTTGAGCAATAAACGATCTTTATCTTTATCATCATGTATATTATCACTAAGATTGACTGAATAATATTAATAGATACGAAAAAAGCTTTGGCCTTAAATCTACACTAGGTATAAAACAAAAAGTGTAGAAACAACGGATCAACTAAGCCCAGATCGAAAAAGTCCTTTCTTTTAGTTTACAAAGTTACCCGGCGCCTTCGCAGGGAGTTTGGGCCTTTATTAATCTGCCTAAGTCAGACTTGTAATATTTTATACTTGGATAAAATAGAGGCATTCTTTTCTGAAAGCTTTAAGCGTTACCATCTTTTTAAATAGCTGCTTATAATTAAAGTAAATAAAAGCTCTGATTTACTCTTGAAATGTGGATTTATCGAGATGTAAAATAATACTTCTAAACACATTTTCACCGCTGTTCGCTGTGTCGTCATTCACAAAGACAGTCTTGCGCAGATTTCCTGATTCAAGATCCGATCGTTGTAGAACTCAGGGTAACCAATCAGGGCGCCTGACGCTTCAATCGGTCATTAATTGCAGTAGTATCGCTGTACTTGCCAAGAATGGTTTCAGCAGACTGCAACGTAGAGTTTCTTAGACACAGCCTTGGTAAGTACAGCGTTGCTGCAGGCAAAGTATTATAATAAGATACTATTCTTCTTACACATTGTTCTTGGTTGTAGTGCAAACTTACGAAGTCTGTTTATAAGTTCTAAAGATGCATAATAAGTTCATCTTTATAATGTAAGCCGAGTTGTAGTTCCTTTGTCTCGTTTAGTTTTGCTCTTCGCCGATCGCAATTCCTTTGTGATTATTTTATACAGGAAAATCGCTAAAACGGCTAGCTTTTAAGACATTTGACAAAAGTTTTTATTATACGTCAATAACGAGTTGATCGCTATTTTAACAATATAATTTGTGCCATTAATATGATGCATTATGTATAATATTTTATATATATTTGAAAATATTAAGTATTCACCAATTTTAGAGCAAAATGACATTAGGAACCGAAGGACCATTACGTGTAGTTCACACTTTTTTTAAAGGTTAAACAATTATTCCTCGTAGTTGCAAGTGTATCAATCTTACTACTCATCATCGCCATTATAGAAGCCTTCAAGATCTTTTCTTTTGTTTGTCTCATCTTATCACGGCTCCCGGCTTTGGATGTCATCGACCCATCATTGTAGTGGCCAGTCTCCCACTCTGGTATCGGCCTTGATCTACACTTAGGAAGTGCGCTTTGTAGTCGGTACCTACGACCATGCTCGAAACCTGATTGTTTATCTACGTTACTCAAACCGTCATCCTTACCTACTTTTTTTTTATATACCTAGACTCACGTCTGTATCCCCGAAGAGGTAGTCAGAAGTGTAATATTACACCAACGTTTCGTCATGAATTTTTAGGTCCCACGTAATAGGGGTCGAGCCTATTGCCGTACCGGGCACATTACCAGACTCCGTGCTGCTACTGAGCATTTCCTTACGGAAAATCCCAATAACATTGCCTGACCCGGGAATCGAACCCGAGACCTCCCAATCCCACGCGCACATTAATGCCGCGAGACCAACGAGGCAACTTACCTACTTATAAGTATAATTGTTTGTAAAGATGTATGTTTGTTACTCTTTCACGCAAGAACTACTGAATTGATTTTGTTGTAGTTTTGCGGTAATGTTATGGTTTATACGCGTAAAATAGAAAAGGGCTCGGTCTATATTTTGACATGATACCGACCATCACACGTCCGAAGCCGCGGGCAAAACCTAGTATAACATAAATCTGTAAAAAAATATTTCGCCAAAATATCTAGCTCTTCGATACATGGCACATTCATGCCGGATTTCTATTTCACTCTTCCTCATAGTTCAGGGTCAATAGGCTTGGGTCCCTTTCTGCCGTTTACACTCCGAGAAATCCACCTCCTTATACAATTACCAGGTAGTTCCGATCAAATCCGTTCGTTAGCTGTTTCCGCCCAAATTGAATAAGATATCAGAGATCGAGTGGGATTAAGCACATCGTTTATTTATCGACGGCATTTATGTTATGTATTTATATGGCAAAAATAGGAACTTACTTTTATTACTCCCTTGTCTCATTCCCTTGTGGGTTCTTACTAGATAATTCTTAATAATCTGAGGCCTTTATGAGGCATAACAGTTTGCTGTTGCAACTAGGTACTATAAATGCCTATATATTGTTCTTTGGTTCAATACTATGGCTTTAACTCAGTAACGTAAAAGGAACTAAGCAATTTCGCTAATTTAACACGGAAGTAATGGAAACTTTTAAAAACGATATTATTATAAAGTTAGTCCATAAAGTTCAAGATATTATGGACCTTAATTTTTCATCTCGTTAATGGCACTCGGATGTTCTTAAAATTTAACGTTATCATCTTGTGCCTAAAAACTTTGTTCAAAGCCTTGAAATCTTGGACCATTAATTATAGTGATCCAGTAGTCAAAGGTAGAGCCAGTATAATAATTTGGGTGAAGAGAGGCCATCCGTCGAAAGTCAACCATATTTTTATTAATAATGCATACAAACTTCGTCATCATCATCTGTCTAGCGTTATCCCAGTTGCATCCAAGATTGTTCCCTTGGAACATGGGGACCGCTTCATCACTACATAGGCATAGTATAAAACAAAGTCTATCTTCTGTCTGTCTGTCGCTATGTATGCTTAAATCTTTAAAACTACGCAACGGGCTTTGAAGCAGAATAGATAGAGTGATTCAAGAGAAAGGTTTATATGTCTTATACATGCCTAATAAGCATTGCGCCCGTGCTAAGCCGGGGCGGGTCGCTAGTTCTAATATAAATAACCAAATTTTACAGAATAGTAACTATTCTGTTTACAACCTTGCACTAAGCCAAATCTCACACACCTGTTCCCAAATAATGAGCTTAGAGTTCTTTTCTTATTAAGTAGGAACCGTAGAAACATACTATGAACAATTATTACGAACAACTTTAGAACTTTGCCACCCGTCATTGTCGTCGGGTGGTTGTAAAAACACAATGCTGCATTTATTATTAACTTTACTGCACCATTAGACTTCGAATTTATGGTAATATTTGTTGAACTTCTTCTTTGGATTTCATTTTGAAGTACAAACTTCCATAACTTCGTTTCAGTAACTTGAAGGGGACAAGAACGACACTGCTCTACCACGCTAGGAAAAGTTACGCTCATGGCTAAACTCATGAAGCTTCATTACAAAATAAGAGATATTATTATATTTACTGAATAGTCGATTGCACTTACCTACCTACTACCAAATTAAAATAAACTTAGTCGTAGATTTAGAAATTTTTAATAGTCTCCTTTTATTCATTCTAATTCGATATTTCAGTCACGTATTTCAGAGCCAGTTGCTGGCTGTGAAATACGTGGGCTGTAATATCACAAAAATAAACTTAAAGTAGAGCTATAAATAAGCTTTGAACTTTATTGGGTCATTAGTTTATAATTAGTGGTCTAATATGCAACCAAATAATATTGAGGAAAAAACATCGTAACCAACACATTAAGTCGTATAAATATTTTCTCTTAGCGTGAATCTAGTGTTTAATCAGCCGCCGTATTCTTTTGTGTTGTTTAGTAGTTGCTAAACTGAAAAACGAAGTGGACGAGGGTTCTCGCCAGCCGCAGTCGCGTTGACCTTGGCCGAAAGCGAGGCTTTGTCTCGCCACGGCCTTCGCCAAATTGTTCTCGAGTACGACCCTACTCGGCAAATATTAAACGCCAATAGCTATCTCTATTCAAAATTAACAAGTTTGTAAACTTAATGTAACTTTCGCGTAAACCTTCCTGCGGTTACGAGGTTTTGTCATTGTTTAACTTTAACGAAATTCTGATTTGGTTGAATTTCGAGAGTTTTTGGGTAATTCAATCCTATTGTTGTTTGTCTTATGGGTAAATTACGAACGGATTTAAAAATTTATGGGTAAATTTAAATGTTGCGTGAATTAAGTTCGTAGTAGAAGTGGGCAGAAGGTGTAAAATACTTTCGTTATCATCATCCCTTTTTACAATCGGCTGAGACCGATTGTAAAAAAGGGTGATGATCCTGAGGATGATGACATCTTCTTATCATGAGTAGCCTTCGGCCATAGATCACCAAGCTGACCAAGTGTGGGTAAGTCAATTTATTTGTAGGAAATCTAAATATTGGGTGGTGGATACTTGATTGCCTAATGCTCAGCACAGTGATTGATTCGGTAATGAGCCAAGTACAATTGTAGTTCAATAATATTAAATATTTATACAAATTATGAAAAGAATCTTTGAAAACATAAAGTTTTCAACTCTCCTTTTTATAAATCAGACCCAGAATTGACCCAGCGTTGTTGTATAATGGTAAAGTGATTATAAAAACTACATTTTATGTGATTTTATATATCCACGGCATAAGTAATAATTCAACCTGCATCAATATAAAGACCAAAATAAAATATTATGATGTAATAGGTACAAAAAAAAATATGCAAGTCACATAGGTCGAAAATCGATAAAGATTTAATAAATACTTCGTCACTTCTTAACAGGAACTTTTAAAATATGGAATTCATGCATCTACAATGCTTTTCGGCGAAACAGCGCACTCATTACCCAGCAAAAGTGCTATAATTTATCTTAGCAATCTGGTTTCCTTATTAACTTGCCGTAAGACAGTTCACTCATTATCCAAGACTACGCTACTTTAAACGAGTCCTAAGTCCTCCGTACTAATTAGGCATCCTAAATTTCAGCTCTTTGAGCTTGACATTCTAGCTGTAAATTCCAATCTTGAACGAAGATATCGTTATGCTACTGCCAAATACAGGGCCTCGGCACTGAATACAGATTTACATAGCATTTCTTTAGGATTTCGTGTGCCGATTCCAAGTGTCGACTGTCGCCAGTGTAGTTCGTAGTTGGCGTCGTTGGCGGTGCTGGCGTCGTTCTCCGTCTCTCTTGCTCTCGTAGTTAAGATACACAGGAGGAACGTTCGTCTCTCTTGCACTCGTAGAGACAGCTGTCACTGTCACAGCGCGACCGCCAAGCGGCAATTTGGGTCACAAAAAAGTTTGTCTACAGAGCGCCCATAATAAATGCGCCTGTATGTAAATATCTGAGCTCTTTGGCCTCAGTTTTCATAGTTGTGAAGTTTAAATGCCAGACAAGGACAGTAGAAGAGGTCTTGATACCATTATATACGCTTAAGACAAAGACAGATGGATGAATAGATATACCTACGTTTGTAAGTCTTTCTCCATCAACATTTTACCAAAATGGAAAATAATGCGATTGGCTATCGGAGGCCAAAACTTAACAGCGAGACACAGTTTGTAATCAATAAGAAGAGCATGTTGATTCGTAATACTGACCTAACATACATTTTGAAGACCAGCCACAATACCGTGATAATTAACTTGAAATGTGAAAGGTTAAGTTTAAAGCGATAAATACGTTCACTGAGTCACAGTTATAAAAAGCTCATAATAATATAATTTATACAAAAGGTTAATAAGAGTAAACATTTATTTCAACAATAATAACGATGAAAAATATGTAATGCTCAAAAATTAAAAGACAAAGCCGGTCTCTTATCAATAGTGTACTCCAAAAATAGCAACAGCTAGATACAACAACCATACACTATGTAGGAAACATTCAAGGAACAATATCAAAAAGATATCGCCCGAACAGGGACTTGAACCCTGGACCCTTGGATTAAAAGTCCAATGCTCTACCGACTGAGCTATCCGGGCCGTACAAGACAGACTGAAACAACAATTTACTTTAAACACATAAAAGAAATTAAACGAACGGCCGGCCTTTTTAGGATTCCGTACCTAAAAGGTAAAAAACGGGACCCTATTACCTATTACTAAGCCTCCGCTATCTGTCTGTCTGTCTGTCCGTCGCCAGGCTGTATCTCATAAACTGTGATAGCTAGAAAGCTGAAATCTTCACAAATTATGTTTTTCGGTTGCCGCTATAACAACAAATACCAAAAAAAAAATATGAATGGGGCGTCCCATACAATAAACGTGTTATTTTTTGTTTTTTTTTTGCTCAAAATTACTAACGGTAACAGGTAGACGCTTAAAATTTTCACAGAATATAAATAGTTGTATATTACCTTTCAAAATAAATTATTAAATTTAAAAAAAGTTTATAGTAAAGGGGGGCTCCCATGCAACAAACGTAATTTTAAGCAATTTGTTACTACAACAAACGTGATTTTCTTTTATAGATGATGGTACGGAACCCTTCGTGCGCGAGTCCGACTCGCACTTGCCCAATTTTTATTATTAGAAGCGAAGCTAATTTAAATAGTCATTAACATTGAAGTAACAGCTGTACTTATTAATTATTATTAGTCATATCATTATTCCAATTAGTCATTCCGTTTACACACTTTACACCGTGGTTTACACAATAACTAATTGAATTTCGTACCGTAATGCCTTCTTTAGTGTAAATATTATGTATTGAAATATAATTACAATATATATTATTTTATGTATTTACATGGAATTAATTATTTAAAATTGATTTATTATTAAATATAGTTAATCACTTTTGATATAGGTACCACGATACAAAAGAGGTATTTGTTGGATTATATACTAGAATGATGTGCAGTTAAAACATAATCAAGGTATCAGATGCAAAAACATACATATTCCTATACCTACCCACAAATCTACTTTGGTATACAGAAAACTACTTAATAAATTGAGAAGACTACCTGATTAATCACGAGGCGAACGTGTTCGATGAAAAATACAAGAATAGGTGATTCAATATCTACTGCTATAATTATTGTGCTGACTTGCAAGATTGTATTAATGCCTCAGTCTTATTTGTGCACAATTTGCCAAGAGAAAAATGTTGATAACCATTACTCATTTAAGGATACGTAGCATAGGCAATGCTACCTACACTTAATGGATATTGATTATCACCTACCCCTGTAAATAACTACATAATCTATACACATAAATAAAATTGGAGTGTCTGTTTGTAATATTAAGATAACCGCTTTTTACTTAATGCATATGGATGTATACACGGTACATAAGTATACCGAAATGACATTTCTTAAAATTTTTGTCTGTCTGTCTGTTTGTTCTCGCTAACCTCTGGAACGATAGGACCGATTTTGACGTGACTTTCACTGGCGGATAGCTGATGTACCAAGAAGTATCTTAGGCTACAAATTAACCGGGTACGTGCAGTTGTTCCCTCAGGACGCGGGTGAAACCGCGGGAAACAGCTATTATTAAAAAAAATATATAAAATTATGTACTTAATATTCTTAAATACTATTAAACGCATATCGGCCTTCCTTTCAAAAGTATACAAAAAATCACAAACATTTCTCACAGTACCTTCTACTAGATAATAATAATAAGTGTAATAATTGTTGAGGAACCTTAAAATACAACTAAACCGCAGTCCGCCAGTTATTGAAATAGGAAACGAACAATGAAACCTCAATAGAAACTCTGATTGAAAATAAACTTAAAAGGAGAATAGACTGCAGTGGAGCGTCAAATAAGCTCTATGGCAACAAAGAGAATTGAAATAGCAGACAAAACTACTTACTCGTGCGAATAGAAATGAAACATTTTACTTCTTTAATGTAAATAGAAACGTCTACTGAATGTTATTAATATTTATATTACGGATCAATTATTTGAAAATATCGGTGGAACTCTTTTCCCGAAATTTCGGCGTCGGTTACACCTTACACCAGCCATGTTGACAGGATAACAGATGTCCAAGGCAGTTTGTTTTAAAAATGTAGGTAGGTAGGTAAATGGTTTATACTACTTCATGGTTGCTAATGTGGTTTCAACTGACCTCTTAACCGTTACTTATTTACTTCTATACATAGAAGTTTGATTAATTTCGATGCTTCCTTACCTAATTCCTGTACATGACATTATTAAATACCTACTTAGTTGAAAATTCACTCTTGTACTGGACTCATAGAAAGCATAGGCGAGAAACTGTATTTAATCTAGAGGTGTATTCAAGCCACACTTCGCTTTTACGCTTTAAATTCGCAGATATATGTCTGGGCTGATCGGGACTCTAACTGGAAACTTATAAAAATAAGCAATCTTATGCCTCGGGCTGACGGGTCTAAAGAGGCAATTCCGTGGGAGACAGGGAGATGAATAATCTTAGGGCGGTTTCAGATTAGCGTTTTATACGCGCGTATAAGCTCGTTTTTGGGAACGCATGAAGGTGCGTATAGGCGCGCCTTTTGGCACACGCGCTACTCGTACGAGCGTTGACGCACTGAGCCGTCAGAATCCATGTTGACACTGACAAGATGTCACTACCGTTTGAAAAGAATACGCCGAAGTATGCCCGTTTACGCGAGTCCGGTTTTGTGAAGCGCGTATGCTGAAATGACCGCATACGCGCAAAAAAATACGCTAATCTGAAACCGCCCTTAGTGTTCTTTTGCGTGGCGACGCGATCCTATTTCAATGTTGTTGAATATAGGTTCAAGATGTCAATCGTCAGCCTAGTGCCTAACGGTTAATAACAAATACTAATAATATCCGAGAGCAACTTTTACATCGACGGTCCCTACGTATATAAAGACATGTCGAAAATGGCATATTTTTTTATTGCATCATTGGCTTTAGATTATCTATGCGCACATACTGACATACGATTTTTTTTTAAACTTTATTTATTTACCTTGTTTTACAAATCGTATAAAAGAACAAATAAAACGAATAAGTGTCGTAGATACGGACATCTGTTACATATCTTTTTGTACGGTGTTTTAAAATGCGTGCCACTCGGTGCGAATGCGGTCTTGTATAGGGGGTTGGTATAGGGTTTGTATCAAGTTTCCTTCTCTTACAGTGCTGTTCTCTGCATAATATGCTCCCTCTGTCGGCTCTTAAGATGATATGCGGTGGTGACATTCCGTATTCTTAATCCGTCACCACACGGACAGCGTATAAAAAGGTATAATAGACATGACTGTCATACTTTTATTTTATTATCGGCGTAGAAACGGTCATCTATCAGTTTTTTCAAGAAAACGTAAAAAAATTAAATTTGTATAAATAGCATTATAAATCTCTTAAAACTGTTAAAATATTGTAGAAAGAAAATATTTATTATTGGTCATAGAACTATTTCTAGGGCGTGTTGAACACAAATTACGCTCTCCTGTAAACCTCGATTTTTGACTTGACCTTATGTACGTAGGAACCGTCGACATGTGCCATCTGATTCAAAACTATCAGAGCTTGTATATTAGAAACCAGATATCTACTTGATACCTCAAATACAAATAATTTAATATATAGGTACCCAAATAAATATTGTAACATAAATTAATAAGAAAGAAAACAAATCATCATGTAGGTACATAGCTCAAAGATTTGACCTGGTCAAAATCACGACCTCCGGCTTAGCATTCAGGGTCATTAACCACTAGAGCAATAGTCGAATCGCAAGGTCATTGAATTAGGTGATAATTATGTATGATACAGGCTCGATGTCGCTGTTACAGCAATATCTACTTATTCAATATGGCGGCTAGACAGACCTGTCAATATTTGAAGGTTATCAATATTGTTTTTGTTAACACACGATCTTAGTAAATAAAATCTAATTATGATACCTACCCCCATATCATCCCATGGGTGTCGTAAGAGCCGACAGAGGGAGCATACTATGCATAGAACAGCACTGTAAGAGAAGGAAAACTTGATACAAACCCTATACCAACCCGTTTGGCCAGCGTGGTATAGTAGGCCAATTCCTCCTTTCAAAGGAGAGGCCTAGTCCAGCAGTGGACTGTTAAAGGCTGATGATGATGATGATGATGATGATGATGATACTATATAATTATTATGACGATTGTTAGCTAAGGTGCTCGCTTATTGATGTCCTATATTTTATTTTTATTATTAAGTTTGTAAAATTGATTAGCCGATCAATATTAATTGCTTCTTTAAATATTGATAGGATAAATATAAAAAATCTTATGATGTAATAAAATTTAGCTTAAGCTAAGTAAATTTCTGTGTACCCAGATAAACACTCATTAATTTAAAGTAGCACTTTTAGATGAGATGTTTTTTTTCGGGTTCCGTACCTCACAAGGTAAAAAAGGAACCCTTATAAGATCACTTTCTTGTCCGTCTGTCTGTACTCTGTCTGTCTGTCTATCTGTCTGTTTGTCTGTCTGTCTGTCCGTCCGTGTGTCACCACCGATTTTCTCAGGAACGGGTGGACCTAGCAAATTGAAATTTATACCAGATACTGAGGTCTATGGTTCCTATTAGGTGTATAACCCGATAAAAAGATATGGTCAAAATTAGATTTTTGCGAAAACTTGTAAGTACCAAAATTAACCTTAATTTTCAACTTTTTTTAATTTTCGGAATTTTTCCTTTAATTGTGCTGTAAGACCTTGGTTTTAACCAAAATTGACAATTCTAGGTCAACCGTAAGTACCCTATAGGTTTTGGGTCGAAAACCTATATGGTAGTTCCCGTTGAACTAGAATCACGAAATTTGGCCAAAAGCAGGGTCTTACAGCACAAATAAAGGAAAAATTACAAAATATAAAAAGAGTGGAAAATTTAAGGGTGTCCCATACATACATAGTAGACTCCATTTAAGATAATCCTCTAAGTTGTATGGGCGCTCATACAGATTTAGAGGACTGGCGCAATTAGCACCAACCTCAAATAAGGTAAAATGCGTACGGAGCCCTTGGTGCGCGGGTCAGAGCGAGTCTAGCGATGGGCGATGTCGAGATGTTTGTCCAGTCGAAACAATCGCAGTCGTTAAAATTTTTCATCGAGTCGCCTATTGTCTCGGTCTGTCATCAAACAATCGAGATGTTTTACGATTGTTCCGAGTCAACATTATCTATGCCGGTGGCGATGATCCTAGCCGTCTTTCATTGATTGATTGAATCAGTACTTACTACTAAGGAAAATAAAGTCCATCAAAATAAAGAGAACTTTACATACCTATACTTCACAATATATTGTACCAAGTACCACTACCAAGTACAATATATTGTGAATAATTAAGAGAAATTTAATAAATACTTAAAAGACTGATTGACATCGATATGAGTTTGTATTATTAACTCCCACCAACCAACACCATATTAATATCGCATTAAAACTATATAACTCCATTGATATTTACGAGTCAGAGTCGAAAGTCAGCGAGTCAAACGACTTGCGACGATTTCAGTCGATCTGATTGCTATTGCTGTTTACGATTGTGGCCGAGTTGATCCTTTCAAACATCGCTTCATTCGCATCGGTACCCTAGCGACTACGCGACGCCGCGAGTTGACTCGAAACCATCGACTGGGCGAGAGAAAACAATCGCGAGTCATCGAGATGTTTGAACAATCGAAACAATCGACTTGAACATCTCGTCATCGCCCATCGCTAGGTCAGACTCGCACTTGCCCGAATTTTATTTCATATTAATAATACACCACACCTACATAAAGCATTTAATAACATTATTGTAAGAAATAAATAGGTACGTGGAGAGGATGGATGACGAAAGATTGACCAAGCAGATATATAAGGCAAGTGTGGAAGGGACAGGACGAAGGGGAAGACTTAGGCGGACGTTCTATGGCCAGATTGGAGACATCCTAAAAACAGGACAGGTGAGAAGTACCCTGAACAGAAGAGCATGCATGAGGATCTGATGGGAGTGAATGAAGCAAGAGAGATATGTCAGGATCGTTGCAAATGGCGTTCCGTAGTCTCTGCCTACCCCTCCGGGAAACAGGCGTGAGTATATGTATGTATGTATAAATAAACTACAATTTACCCGACGTTAAATTCAAGAATATGTTTTATAATAATACATGTTTATCATTAAAATTCCCACCACTACACACACCATCAAAATACATGTCGCCCGAACAGGGACTTGAACCCTGGACCCTTGGATTAAAAGTCCAATGCTCTACCGACTGAGCTATCCGGGCTCGAGAGAATTCCCCTAAAATACCATTCAGTATAAGGTAATACATAAAATGTACTTACCCAAGACATAGATAAATATAATACTATACAGCCCAAGATATTCAATACAAAGATAACAAACGTTTATTGTATGAATATGGAATCAAAATGGCATGTCTTCTATAAAAAAAAACAATATCCAACCAACAGTTACTGTTGCTACCTGCTATGGGGCGAGTGAGTCACTATCTCAAAAAAAACCCAGGCCGTTTTTATATTCGATAATTTTGGTTCATAACTCCACGGCCCGGATAGCTCAGTCGGTAGAGCATTGGACTTTTAATCCAAGGGTCCAGGGTTCAAGTCCCTGTTCGGGCGACCAACATTTTGTGTTAAAAAACGATATTTGATTAGTTAATCCAATAAAGTTTGAGGTTATTTATAACAAATCGAGTAAATTATGGACTTGTTTATTATTATCATGTTTAATTTTTTAATTTATTAGTTGATAAGAACGATCAAAATATATACAAGATAAACTTGTATAATAATAATGTATGCAAATCGCGAAACTTTAAAGTTGAACTACATAACTAACGTATAAACCTTAGTTGAAATCAAATGACCTTGAGAATGCGGCACCCGCAGTAAGTTCAAGAGCAGTGCACCCAAATGCACCAATATACGGCAGATGTGCCGCGGCAGATGAATCTATTGTCTATAGCGGGGTTGCCATGCGCACACTTGCTCTAACATATATTTTATAGTCTCCATATTTATATTCGTATTTAAAGTCAATATCTCTCTCGTTTTGTATTCTTGACAAATCGCTTTTCATAGAAGAAATACCGATCAAGTATTCGCATACGAAGGGTTATACCTACTGGTTTATCGTACAAGATATTAAGATAAAAGAAATAAAATTATGGCTTATATATGTAAAAATATCATATTATTATTGGCCTTTGTAACATTCGCCATATTATTGTCTTCGCTGCATCGGAAAAAATATGTTTTCGAAATGATTAAGGTTTTTTTAGAGTTTCTAATACTTACTGTTATCAGAGTAAGGTACGGCACATCCAATATGTACCACGGTTAAACGAAATTTTATCAAATGGGATAGGTAGGTATACTTAGGAATATTAATCTCGAGATTGTCAAAAATAATAGGATAGCTAAGAACTTGCTGCTATTCAATTCAGATTTTTATTCATTCATGAAAATGTTATTGAAATCTGTGACATCTGGTAAAAAATCATACTTACTAAGCTTACAGTGCCTACTCATTACTGAATCTGAGATATCTTTCTATAAGCATAAAAATACAGTAACATAGAAATGCTTTCATACGGATCCGAAGATGGTAGGAGTGGGCCTCCGGGCGTGACACCCGCCGCAAAAACATACATAGGTACATATGTATGTACCTATGTATGTTTTTGCGGCGGGTGTCGAGTTTCGGCGGGAATATAGGCGTGAGACTATGTAGTCTCACGCCTATATCCCCGAAGAGGTAGGCAGAGGTATATTGCTACACCCACTTTTCGCTAGATTAATTTTAGTCCCGCCGCGCCGCCAAAAAACGCAGCTTATTTTATATTTCATCGATATTTGGTAAAAGGAAGATTTCTATTTTAATGGCTAGAGTAGGCCGCGCCGTTGTTTGTGAAAAGCGGCAGAGCCCGTGGAAAATCAATATGAATAAGATGTAGTTGAAGATTTCTTTGTTTAATTGAAATCTAACCAGCAATAGCCTAGTGGAGAGACCGACGGACCACCACGCAGAGGGTCTCGGGTTCAAATCCACGGCGCGCACCAGTGATTTTTCGAAGTTAATATATAGCGTATTAAATTGTCAATTATCGCTTGCTGAACGGTGAAGGAAAACATCTTGAGGAAACCTGCATGTCTGAGAGTTATATAATTGAAATCTCAGAAACTACCGCTTAGATTTGAAAAATATTTAAGAAGTCTATTGGCTACATATCATCACGCTATGAAACACGGGTGTGGAGTAGCAGTAGTAATAAATAACGCGGGCGTTACCGCGAACACAGCATGTTTTCTATATGGGTAAGGTCGCGATTAAATATATAGTAAATGCGGCGTTTGATATTTAATAACTTTCTTTTTAATTGCGAACCTACAAGGCTACAGACATTTTATTGTAATAACTACCAGTGTTTCTATACAATAGTCTCGTGTGGAATGAGTTAATAATAGTTTAGACGTATCAAGTTGCCAGTTACTAACAAACATGCGACAATATGATAGTGCTACAGTCACTAGAAATTGCTCATTTGGGACTTTATACATATGTATACTACTCATATTAATTACTTTAAAACAGACTAGCTATCAATTTCCGTTGCCTGAGTTATTATGAAAACATCAAAACACATGTTAGCCCCACTTGGGAATGCTGTCCATCAGTTAACATGCTTCCACTCTTGACATTATCATTAACAGTAGGTACCTACACGTCCCCCCCGTGGGATCTCCACCTTGTCGTGGTGGGGGAGCTCAGTAACCGTGGATTGGTCACCCGCGGTGAAGCTAAGAGGGATCCAGGAGGGGACGCTCCGCGTGGGCTTGGAGGGGCCTGCGCAGGATGCGTCCAACGGTGCGGGTGCGGGGGACGGTTCTGTCTGTCCCCCGCAGTCGGGTGCGATCGCGGGAGGAGAGGCGTGTCGGTGTTGCGTTGCCGCGCGCCCTATCTCCCGTGACCAAATGGGGGCGCACCATTCGATGCGTCGCGGTGGGGCCGTGGTCGCCGCAGAGGAAGAGGAGATGCGGTGTTGCGTTGCCGTCCTCCCTATCCTCTGCGGCCGCTGGGCGTTTTGGCGGCGGAGTCCAACACCTTTATCCGTCGCCAAGGGGGTTTTGTTCGGGGCCCGCCTGACCATCTGGCGGGCCGATACCCGTCGGAGGGTGGCGACGAGTGCTTTGGTGATGCCCCACCCTCCGACACACGGGTACATGGCGGAAGTCGAGGTGGTTTTTAGTGGAAACACCACATACTCCGGCTCTTATTTCCCCCAAGAGTCGGAGATCCGAAGGGATTTTCCACCTCGTAAAAAAAAAAAAAAAAGTTAGGTACCTTTTTTTTACGTTACAGTTTAATTGTCAACCTTCAAATAACAATCACAAATGCCTCGAATAACATTTTCATTCATTGTCATATATAGGTAAGTATCTACATCTATACACATAATTAAAATTGGAGTATCTGTTTTTTTATATTTAAAAAAAACGCTTTTTACTAAATGCATATGGATGTATACGCGGTACATATACCGAAATGTATTTCTTTTAATTTTTGTCTGTCTGTTTGTTCTCGCTAATCTCTGGAACGGCTGGACCGATTTTAACGGAACGTTCACTGGCGGATAGCTGATGTACCAAGAAGTAACTTAGGCTATAAATTACCCGGGTACGCGAAGTAGTTCCCTCAGGGCGCGGGTGAAACCGCGGGAAACAGCTAGTGATCAATATAACGTAAGGTCCTGACTGAGATATCATCACAGAGCTCAAACTACTGAAGCTAGAAAGATGATAATTCATTTCATTTCTTTTTTCAGCTTTGAAAAGACAACTCCCCCACTAGGAATAAATCCAGTGTCGCGGGGGACTTTACAAACATACAACCAACAAACTGTTATGCAGTTTGGTGGGTTTTTTAAATTGTATCATGTTTTTATTTCAATAAAAATACTTAACTAAAAAAAAAATTTACGGACGCAATGAACACCCAGACTCGAAACAACAATTTATGGATCACACAAAGTGTTAATAACTACTTTTAAACTACCACGATTTGCACACATACTAAACGTCGGGAAAATAGAAAGGTATTTCATCTTGGTATTTTTGTCCGTGTGGTGACGGATTAAGAATACGGATTGTAACCACCCCATATCATCCCATGGGTGTCGTAAGAGCCGACAGTGGGAGTATATTATGCAGAGAACAGCACTGTAAGAGAAGGAAAACTTGATACATACCCTATACCAACCCGTTTAGCCAGCGTGGTATAGTAGGCCAATTCCTCCTTTCATAGGAGAGGCCTAGTCCAGCAGTGGACTGTTAAAGGCTGATGATGATGATGATTTCATCTTTCTTTTCGTTCATTAACACGATTCAGACCCGTTACATAATCTTTAGTATGCACACAAAGTGTTGTCTCGTGTGGGAATCGAACCAACAACACTCAGCGCAGTGTCAAGCGGCGAGGTGGCCGCTTAAACCACTACGCAAACCGTGCAGTCTTTTTTGGACATTGGGCAATTGGACAGTGGGATTCTTTTATGGCCTAGGCATCCACTAAGGAAGGATTTTTATTATTCCAGGTCCAAGGGAGCAAATAAAGGTTGAAAGTTTAGGGCAGCTGACTGACTAGACTGCTAATATCTTCTAAATTATTCCTTGCGAGCTTCGTAACTACAAGTGACCACGTAAACTTCTGGGCCATCTCATTAGCATCCTAGCACTCTCTCAGTTGCGACCCAAGACCTTCGCCTGGAGCCCAGAGTCTGCTTAAAACAGAAGCTCATAAATATACAGAAACCGCCTCCATATTCATAGTCAATAAATAAAGCCAGTTGACCCAGTACGCTGAGTTTCAGCGCAAACTAAGCTCCTAATTTTTATTCAGTCCGCGCCCTCAGTTTTGTTCGGTATGCCCTTGAAAGTCAGCTTAACTGGAAAAAGACTATCCAAGCTCACTGAATTTTTCTGAGAAATTTCTAGGCTTAGGTATGTATAAATAGATCTGAATTTAAGCGCTTCTCCGTCGTGATAAACAGTGATAACAACCATCTTCAAACCGCGTGGTCCAATTTGGCCCGCCAAGGCATTTGAATTAACTTGCGAAAAGTAGCCCAAAATCTCTTCAAACATCATACCTACTTACTACCGGTACGAATAAACTCCATTCAAATAGGCTCATGATCATCATGTCAGCCTAGAGATGTCGACTGCTGGACATAGTCGCATAGGTTCTCTCCCCCAAGTTTCTCCACACAGGCCGAATTGACTCATATCGAGATTTAATTCAATTTAGCTTACTGTAAGGTTAAAAAGCTCCTTACAAAATGTTTTTTACTGAGTTTGCTAATATTGGCGATGCAAAGATTATCCACGCGCCTCTGGCGGCGAAATTGGAACTTGTCTGGGACCGACACTTTTGACAGCTCTCAATGCAACTGTGCTTCGAGGATATGGTGGTAGGTAACCATGGTAACTGTATTTAGAGCTGTCAAAAGTAGTAGTGATCTGTGTAAGTGACGATCTGAGACAACATCTAAGTTTTGAGTCGCTAGTTAGAATCTTAACATTGCCAAAAGGTACCTACTATACTTAATAACTGTTTTTGGAGTATTCGCTGACCGGTGTTAAAGTTAAAGGTCGAACAGAAATAGCTAATACAGCACAGTGCAGCTTAATGGATCGGCGAACCTTGTTTTTAAAAGCGCAAGTTATTGTCGTGTTGGTATCTAGATTCCTACCTACACCGACCAAGATAACCTTTCATTCTTATAATTTATTTTACATACATACATATATAATCTCACGCCTATATCCCCGAAGAGGTAGGCAGAGGTATAGGTGTTACTACACCCACTTTTCGCCAGATTTATTTTAGTCCCACGTAAAGCCCAGTTTCCACCGCGAGCGGAACGGACCCATTAATGACTCCTTTTTCATTTCTACGGCAAGACCGCGACGGAGCGGACATATTTTACTAGTTTGTTCGGCTCAACTCATTTTGGTGGAAACATTTCATTGTAAAATTCAATTGCTAGTTGAAAGGACTCATGTATAACTCCGGGACTCCGGTCCGCTCTTTAGAAATGAAAAAGGAGTCATTAATGGGTCCGTTCCGCTCGCGGTGGAAACCGGGCTTAATAGGGGGCGAGCCTATTGCCGTACCGGGCACATTACCAGACTCCGTGCTGCTACTGAGAATTTCCTAACGGAAAAAACCCAATAACACTTTGCCCGACCCGGGGCTCGAACGCGAGACCTCCCAATCACACGCGCACATTTATGCCGTGAGACCGACGAGGTAGTAATTTATTTTCTGTTTAATAAACTCGTTTACGCTTGTTTTTTCGCCCGCGTGGGTGTCATTATTGCGGTAAAAAAAATTATCGAACCTCCTTACTATCAAATAACTATCTAAAATCATATTATAATTAACATCAATTATTTTGCAACGTGAAAGATGAAAGAACAAACAAACAAACACACTTTACATGTTTTCTTATAGCAATGTATTTTGATTTTATTTAAAACTAGCTGTTTCCCGCGTTTTCACCCGCGTCCAGAGGGAACTACTTTGCGTACCCGGTTAATTTATAGCCTAAGTTACTCCTTGGTACATCAGCTATCCGCCAGTGAACGTCCCGTCAAAATCGGTCCAGCCGTTCCAGAGATTAGCGAAAACAAACAGACAGACAAAAATTGTAAAAAAAATCATTTCGGTATATGTACCGTGTATACAGGCATATTATTATGCATTTAGTAAAAAGCGGTTATTTTAATATTACAAACAGACACTCCAATTTTATTTATGTTTACAGAAGACAACTCCCGCTTTAGGTACACGAACAGTTATATACACCGAGACTAGAAACAACAATTTATGGATCTCACAAAGTGATATCTTGAGTGAGTTTTGAACCCTTATCAGTCGGCGCAGTCTAAACGGCGAGGTGGCTTGTAGCACTCGGCCAAAAGCGCAATCAAGTCAATATGTATATTATGCATGCTGAATGATAATATAAAATTTGAGTATATCTAAACATTATTTTTTTAATTGGAGAAAGCTCTCAATACTGTGGTGCTAGAAACAAGAGTATTCAGATATACTAGATTAAAACGCTCTTCGTGAACATAGAGGCATCAAATAATAATTTTTTCATCGACAACATTTCCAATTGGTTAATGTAGGTAATATAAATAGTACTTACTTCAATAGGCGTGCTGTTTGCACTAGACAGGAGAGCCGCGGCGACCAACGCTGCCACTCTCAGGACACCCGGCCTGCACGCGCGCCGGCTCAGATTCACTCCGTGCTTTAGTGACGTCATATTTCCTCACTTTTATCACCTCACACACATTTACACTACACACAGTCACCACTACTGCTCTTGTTTAAACACTAACAATGTCTGCCCATTCTCCGTTGACAGAACTTTCCGATATGACCGCTGCTCATACTGTCATAGCTGTAATCATTTGCAATATTGATAACATATAGGTCGCCTTGTGGACTACGTAATGCAATGTGTAGGAACGCGGTTCTCGGTCGCTGCAGCTCGTTTAACTGTGTCGTAAAAAGTACATGAATGTGATGAGAATAGTTGTGCGTTATTGAATACAAGGTGTAGTCACTAAGAAGTCTACGCCATATTCGTCAAGAAATTGGTTGCACCTTGGATTTATATTGTTCTTTTACTTTATTTTTCTATTCATTAAACTTACTGCAATATATTACGCATTATTTGCATAATTCTGATTAGGTAATCTAAATCCCAGAAGTCAAATAAGAATAGATGTGTTATGTTCTCAGGAATATAAGACATTGAAATTTAAACTGTGCTGTCTGCAGCAGCAGCAGTTTAGTTTCAAATTAATAACTGAACACCTTTCAAAAAAGCTAAATAATATCCATTTGTTGAAAAAATTCAACTGAAAAAAGTTTTCCCTGTGGTACACCAACTGAAAAGGTTTGTATCAAACAAACTAACAAATCGCTAGGTTTAGAAACAAGATGAAAGCTGAATCCTTACAATACCAATATTAACTTCCGTCGCCAGGTAAAGTATTGTTAAACATAAAGTTTGACATTTAATTTAATGTAACCTTCATTGAAAGCTCAGAATTATCCGAAACGTTAACCGAATACAGCTTTGAAGTCTTAATTAGTTGCATAACTCGCTTTGCAAATTAAACTTTCTTGAAACTTCTTTTAACAAACGAAAATCAGAAATACAATTTACACAACTGGTTGACAGCTTTTTCATTACATGGATGTTCCTTTTATTAAATAACACTATTCAGAAAGGACTAGCCGTATCCTGTAGGGAGTGTAGAGAATGCTTGTCAGTGGCGTAGCGTGCCTTGTCGGGGCCCCGTATAAAAATTTTTTTGGAGGCCCTTATATGGAGGTAAAGATTTTTCACGAAAGAAAAAAAATATTGTGAGAAGTAATATTTATTTATCACATAATTTACCCATTTTACAAATAAAAATCGAATTTTAAATATTCACTCTCCTTGCCTTTTTATCGGCAAACTGATTTATTAAATCATTTATGGCTGATGATGATTTTAGTTTTTCTAAAGTTTCTGCCTCTATGGACAATAGTGAGATGTCTGACAGCCGTTCTTGTCCCATCGAAGTTCTTAAGTAATTTTTTATTAGTTTTAATTTTGAAAAACTTCTTTCTGCCGTTGCGGTTGTAACTGGAAGGGTCAAGAATAAAAAGCATGCTGTGATTACCTCGGGAAAACTGGATGCAAGACTATTGAATTTTACTAGCAATAATTCAATGAGTTCTTTAATGGAATAAATTTTTTTAATTTCAGAATTTAAGCTTGTTTTTAGAGCCTTTAATTGGTCACAAAGATTAAGTGAGATGTCTTTACTGTATTTAGCAGACAGTTTTCCGGAAGCGTTTAATATCTCTTCGCTTGAAGAAGATAGGAGTTTCTCCGGTTGTAATATTTCGAATATACTACTCAGGTTGCAAAGGCTCTGAAATCTTTCTTTAGTTTGAGAAATTAATATATCTAAACAGCAATAGTATACATTGACTTTGAAATAGGATTCCGGGTCGGAAATTCTCTCATCTTGTGCTAACTCATCAAAAAAACGCTTCGTTATCTTTCGCCTACTGTTTTTAAAAACAGTTGTTACCCCCCACTTTTTTGCTAAATCTTTGGATTCATTTAGCAAACTATTAAATGAATTCTGATTTCTTAATTGGCACAGTCTATTTAAAAGATTACTTAATAAAATACTAGATTTCTGTAAGTCATTATTTTCATGCTGTAGAGCTTTAGAAACAGGATTAATAATTTCAAATAGTGAAGAGAAAAATGTAACGAGCACTAAGAAATCAAAACTCTCTAAAATATTAATTATACTTTTACATTCTTCACGTTCATCTTTTTTATTTGAAATTAAATTTAGTTGGTACAAAGTTTTCATGATTAGTAAAAAATTTTTCTTTACTGCTAATAAAGCGTCGTTCCTAGAAGACCATCTGGTAGGACATACCTTTTTAAGGGTAATCAAATATTTTTCAGATAAATCGTCACTTAGCATAACCCAGCGTTTTATACTATTGCCAAAAAAAGTATATATTTTTTCTAAATTATCGAAAAAAGTCGATACTTCACGAACATGTCTCGCAGCATCGTTCAAAACCAAGTTTAAAGCGTGCGCAGCACAATGAACATAATCGGCATTTGGAGCATGCTCTTTTATTAGGGTTTGTAATCCTCCATACACACCCGACATAACATTTGCTCCATCGTATCCCTGTCCTCTACATTTAGTCAAATCAATTCCATATTCTTTAGTCAAATTTAAAATGACAGTTTTCAGACCTGCAGCACTGCAATCGGTTACTGCTATGAATCCTAAAAAGGACTCACAGATTTTTATTTCTTTCGGCACATTATCATCATTTTCTGTAACCGAGATATATCGAAAAACTACAGATAGTTGGTCAATTTTTGACAAGTCTTGTGTTGTATCCAGAATTATTGTCAGAAATGGAGCTTTTTTAATTTCTGAGATAATACTGTTCCTAACGTTAGTACCAAGCAAACTAATAATTTCGTTTTGAATCGTAGGGCTTAAATAATTTATTTCACCTTTCGGTTTTAGAAAAAGTTCTTTTAAAGTTGCATCATAGTTAGATAGCAGACGTGAAATTGCCATAAAATTGCCAGAATCAGAATCATGCCCCCTCAAAGGTAGATTACAAGATACTAAAGTAATTATAACATTAATTATACGATGCAGTACAACTCTCCAGAATGTAATTTTACTATCGATTTCACTTTTCAATAGAGTATCGATGGTATTTCCTTGCAACCAATTATTATAAGAGAGTGAGGCACTAATATGCTGCTGTGACTTTTCATGGTCAAGAATAGTTTGTGTGAAATTGCTTCTAACCGAAACACCGTTAACCCAAGCAGAGGAGTACGATTTGTTTTGACGATCTGCTAATAACCAACAGAAGTGACAGTACGGTTTGTTTAAAACGTTAGAATAACATAACCATGGTCTTATAATTTTTATGCCTGCCTGATTGAAATATGAATAATAATAAGCTGAAAAAGGTCGGTTATTTTCTGAAACTTTTGGAAATGGTCCTTGTGGTTTAAATGGACCCAATTTAAAAATTATTTTTCGTTCGCATTCAGTTAAATTGTCACCAAAATTTCCTCTATCTGATGAAATTATATTACAATCTGCATTATCTGCAGATATATCAGAATCGTTGACTTGGGGTTCCTCGATTTCTGGATGGACATCCGATAAAGTATGTGCTTGGCTTTCTTCTATTTCCGGATGGATATGTGATGAAGAACATGCTTCAGAAGAATCTAAAAATAAACGAGTAATTGCTAAAAAATAAATACGAATGCTTTGATACTAAACTAAAAAGAGTTATATATAAATAAATAACGTTACTAAGGGTCACAGTTAGAGAGTGTTCAGTTCAGACGCACACAGATTCTACGCGGATTGTGCTCGTACCTATTAGTAGATACAAAATCACCTGCAGCCCGTCCGTGCATTACTATACACCTGCGTGCTATTTAAACGCAGCGCGTAGTGTAGTGGCCATACAAAACGAGAACCCGAAAGCGAGTCTGCACATCTGAAGTTCTCAACACGCAATTAACGATACGATACAGACTGATAAACAAACAACAAAACAAATCGATCCTATAGATAAGTTAGAATTTTGTTTTTTTTAATCAAGGCACGGAACCCTAAAAACAGTATAATTGTGAAAATCGAGGGGGGAGACAACTTTTTGTGACGGACAGATGGACAGACCGAAATTAAAAGATTTCCTTGTTTATCACTACGGGCCCCTAATAAATGGGTTGGGTAGTAGTGTAGTACTTACCTTTCCAATCTAAATCACTCACAGTATCTTGTCTCTGAAAAAATGAAGAAATTTTGGGCACTTTTTTATAACCTCGTCCCTTTTCTGTTTAATTTTTCTTTTCTCAGCGCCGCTGGGATAATCTCTTTTCCTTTCACTCATTTCTTTTACAAATCGTTACTAATACTGCTAAACCAGAAGAACAATATTGTTTGTGCTGAATTACAATGTAATGCACATTTATATAAAGCGCGTAAATAAACAGTGCACTGCACTCCGTGGTTTAACATCCAATGCAAAGTACAACAACGTACACGTACATCGCGATATCGATGAAGGATTCCCGGGGATTCCCCGCTGAGTTGAAGATGAAGTAAGTAAAACGGGGAAGTCCCGCAGCCCGCCATAACGATGTAGTGTTGCCAACTTTTGAACGCACGCTTAAGGCGGGAAAAAAAGGAATTGCTTTATAGAATTTTGTCATTTGTAATATAAAATAAATTAGAAAGTTTTTATTCTTTTTCCTTACACACTTTGGGGGCCCCCGTGGCCCGGGGGCCCCGTATAATTGATACGGCAAATACGGCGGTAGCTACGCCCCTGATGCTTGTATTCTCTATAGAATACGGCTAGTCCTTTCTATTCAATACACACATAAACTAGCACTTTTTCGTTTTATCACTATGACGATTTAAACCTTTTACGTAGGTATAATACTAAGAGCTGTCTGAAACAGGCGGCACTAGAACATTGCTTTAGACAGTCATCATCATGCTTTACATAAAAAAAAAGAAATGGTAGAAAAACCTGACCTAATTTATTAGATTTCTTGTGACCTTTAAGAGAAAAATAGAAGCCCAGCTTAGTGTGGCTTTATTGATATTTCATAGTATAAGTAGGTACCTAAGTTATATCACCCTCCAACTACCAACAATTACAATAGAAAACTGACAACGTGGACTGAGACTATTGACCACCCTTCCAGACAATATACGTCCATGTATTTAGTTATCAAACAAAATTCGACTGGATCAATACACGAAAACTGAAGCGGCGACTCAAGCAAGCGAAACGGTCTCCACAATAAACAGCGGAGGTCAAGGGACAGAAACGACATGATTAATATATACCAAAATTAATATCGTCTATTCGTATTCATCTACGACGATTATTCTAGACTAGACAATGTCCGCAGCTACGCCTGCACAATTTCTTTGAAGTGGACCGTTTCTGCCTGAATCCGTGGGAATTTAGGCAAATTAGTGCTCCCAATGGGGTTGCCAATGAACATATATGCCAAATGTCAGCTTCTTGAGCCTAATAGTTTTGGCTGTGGCTTGTCTGTCAGTCAGTCAGTAACTAGGTATAGGATTTTGTATGTACAGATTAATGTCTGCCTTCGTGGTCCAGTGGATAGCGTATGCGACTGCTGATCGGAGGTTCCGGGTTTGATTCCCGGGTCGGGCAAACGTGTTACTGGGTTTTTCTGAATTCTCAGTAGCGGCACGGAGTCTGGTGATGTGCCCGGTAACGGCAATAGACTCGCCCCCTATTACTTGGGAGCTAAAAATTCATTGCGAAATGTGGGTGTGCAATATTACACCTCTGCCTACCCCTTCGGGGATACAGGCATGGTGTCTATAATAAAGAAAATATATACATATCGTTTATTCTTATTCATCTACCCGATTATTCTAGATTGCTCTGATAAATTTAATGTCATAAGAATGTGAGTGGGCGTCGATGTCCTCGCCAAGTCGGCGCCTCTAAGCCTCAAGGATGTTGACTCTACAGGGCACGAACAATGTCGTATTTACTGTACATCAAAGTATTTGTATTGGCACTGATCCATAAAGAAGCAAGCACTAGAACGTAGTTGTACTGAAATATGACTCCATTGTCGCGAGTACTCCAGCCGAAACCTTTTCACATTTACGATGCTAATGCTGAACTAAAAATAGGTTAAAATAACATGATTTTTCATTGTACCGTTGTTGTTTATATCGAATAAAGCAAACTAAGGGAAGAAGCTTTGTTTCTTTAATACTGCGTGGAAAATTATAATGTGAATCAAATTGCGTTTGATTTTCATAAAAATGTCGTAAATGTGAAAACTAAAAAGGTGTCTAAGGGTCGCCGCAAACGGGCCATCGACCACAGCTACTGGTGGCCAGCGACAGCCACTTAACACACTTTTTTATATATTTTGTATAGACGCGTGTGGCACACGTGTGGCCGGTGGCGGCCACTCGCTACAGTAGTAAAAGATAATTATGAAAAAGTGTGTTAAGTGGCTGTCGCTGGCCACCAGTGGCTGTGGTCGGTGGCCCGTTTGCGCCGACCCTTAGGTAAAGCACACAATATGCAGACGTTGGGATTTGAGAAGTTACTATAATCTTTATGAATTATTTTGAAATCTTTATGGATCTAACTTATTACTTGAGAGTTCTCAAAGACTTTAAGAGAGATAGTGCAGATAAGTCAATTTGTTAATAACACTATCTCATCATATCTTCCAATGTACTGTCCGTGTGGTGACAGATTAAGAACAAAAAATGTCAATGGGTATCCCATGTAATTTTGTAGGTGTTGTAAGAGATGAGTTAGGCACATGTACGAAGCTAATAGTATATTAGGGAAGATATGGCAAACTCGACATTAAACACTAGGTATACCAAACCGCCTGGCCAACGTGGTTTAATACGACGGCCGACGGCCGGTTGGCGCAGCGGGAGTGTAAGCGACTGTTACGCTGAAGGTCGCGGGTTCGATTCCCGCTCAAGTCAAACATTTGTGTGCGTGAACATCGATGTTTGTCTTGGTCTGGGTGTTTTTATGTATAAAATGTGTGTATTTACAAAAAAAAAGTATATATGTAAGTTTATCCATTGCCTAGTACCCATAGTACAAGCTCTTCTTAGTTTGCGACTAGATGGTGTTGTGTGAATGTGGTAGAATATATCTTACTAATGCTACATTAAGTGCATTAACACTGTTTAAAAGAAATAACTGCTACAGTCAGAAAAATACTGGTCCATAGCCAGCGCCAGACTCATCATAAAATAAAACCATCCTCTGGTCTTGCACCAATAAATTAGTATAGTAAATTGCGCCAGTACTATTAACAAGCAAGTCTATTCTTAGACAGACACGTGTAATATGACGTTGCACGTGAATCTCGACGTAGTTAGTAAATATAGCGTTGCACAGGCGCTCTGGGCGTAAAATAATGACCGTGAATGTATGTGGGTATTATTATATTACGTCGCACTGACGCTGACGTCGTTAGGGAACGTCTCCACCAAAGATGCGCGGAAAGCCTAATACTGGTACAAACTGCTACGCATAGGCGCAAAAAATACCTATCGACAGCTTTGGCGGAGGCTTACGTCCAACTGTGGACGTCTCTAAACTGACATGATGATGAAACTGACAAGGAAAACATCGTGTAGTATCCTGCAGTTAGTGTTCTTGTTAGCTAAGTTTATTAATATTTATGCTAAAATCTGTTTCAAATCTGCAAAAAAGCTCTACCTTTCAAGGGTTGCTTGAAAGTCAGAGCGTTGCAATCCGAATGCGAAGCTAGCGGGTTTTATGTTCCATATTGAAATATGAGTTCAAAATCAGAGATGTGATATTTTAACCCTAGCTTGACTTTCAGAGTAACAAAAAGTTCTTTGCACTCAGTAATGCTTTTATTCAAAATATTTGCGCTTGTATTAAAAATATTAAAATAAATGAACTAAATTTCGTATAAAATTATAATGCTGCAATTTTATATGGAGAGTTTTGTGAAATATCATTAATATAATATATTTGGAATAATATATCATGTACACATCAGAGTAGCACATGCGCTACCCTTTATCCCGATAAGCGACGCCACGCGGGTGAAACCGCGGGCAAAAGCTAGTAAAATATACTTTAAGAGAGACGATGAATATAATCTCATTGAGCAAATTAAGTTTCATAAGCAAGGTTTAATTTAACTAGAGTATTCTCTCTTGTTAATGCATACTATAATTTCACGCGCCGTAGCACAATACGACAGGCGATATCACATGGCCCATTGAATTGTTATGATCACAGAGAAGCAAATATACAGAGACAATTTTACTTATCTCTTTGTGTAAGATGACCTTGAT
Source organism: Euclidia mi (assembly GCA_944739405.2). Taxonomy (NCBI): domain Eukaryota; kingdom Metazoa; phylum Arthropoda; class Insecta; order Lepidoptera; family Erebidae; genus Euclidia; species Euclidia mi. The sequence goes on from OX123200.2 coordinate 20,964,227, forward strand.
TCTGTGATGGGACCTACTGTAAAAACCTGCAGTGAAACGCATCTGCAAGATAGTCAAATTCGATTTAAATGGTTTGAAGTAAAAAAAGAAGGATAAATACATTCACACATTTTGAATTTTTGTTATTAGAGTGATTCTGTCACTATATCATAGTTATGCTCCATTAGGTTCTGGCCGCACCACGGCTTCGCTCTCATAGGTGTCGGTCATCGTGACAAAATGTAGTGTCATTCAGATGTATAAACTATATCACTACAAAGTTTCTTCAAACCGGAACAGTACTTTTGAAAGAAATACACAAATACTTGAAAGAGTAACAAACATCCATCATTACTAATTTATCTACTAACAAACTATAGGCTGTACCTATATCTAATAGTATTAGGATTGTTACCGAGTCTATAATTTCATTTTTTTTATAGACTCGCGCCTTTATCCCCGAAGGGGTAGGTAGAGGTGTAATATGTCACCCTCATTTTGCCATGAAATTTTAAATGCTACGTAATAGGGGACGAGCTTATATTATAGAGCTTATATTTGGAAAAAACCCATTAACACTTTTGCCCGACGGGAATCGAACCCGGGACCTCCAATCAGCAGTCGCATACGGTATTCACTGGACCGCGAAGGCAGTCTTCATCATCATCAGCCTTTATCAGTCCACTGCTGGACTAGGCCTCTCCTTTGAAAGGAGGAATTGGCCTACTATACCACGCTCGCCAAACGGGTTGGTATAGGATTTGTATCAAGTTTTCCTTCTCTTACAGTGCTGTTTTCTGCATAATATGCTCCCTCTGTCGGCTCTTACGACACCCATGGGATGATATGGGGTGGTGACAATCCGTATTCTTAATCCGTCACAACACGGATAAGCCAGTCTTACAAGTCTATAATTTTAGCTTTACATAAATGGCAAGTTTTCCGTGTGTACCCTTGACCGCGTTGCCGCACCCGATCCGCCGGTACGAATCACCCGGCGTTAGACACACAATCTACTCAAATTTATAACCCGCAGGAAACTGACGGCCACCCATTCTCCAAGGGACGTGCCCTATTTGTGTCAATGATTTACCAACGCGTATATAGATCCTGGTAAATAAGGTGATATAGCACTTACAATGCCCTTAGCGTACCTATACATAGATAGAATGCTAAAGGCTACTGGGACGACTAGGCGTACGCAATACGCAGTTATAAAAATACACCCACGGACTTTTCAGAACAACGTAAAAATAGGAAGGATGATGGATAGATTTTTTTAATTTTTTTTTTTAAAGACAACTCCCGCATTAGGACTAAATCCTGTGTCGCAGGGAACTTTACAAACATACAACTAACGGACACAATGAACACCACACAATTTGTCACAAAAAAGATTTGAATAATATATGATATTTCTCATCACTTGTCATATATCTGTTAATTTATTAACGTAGGTAAGTAGGTATATTTGGCGGACAAACTGCCTCGTTGGATGTGCGCGTGGGATTGGGAGGTCTCGGGTTCGATCCACGGGTCGGGCAAAGTGTTATTGGGTTTTTGTCAGCATAGAATCTGATAATGTGCTCGGTACGGCAATAGGCTCGCCCCCTATTACGTGGGACTAAAATCAATCTGGCGAAAAGTGGGTGTAGCAATATACCTGTGCGTACCTCTTCGGGGATATAGGCGTTAGACTATGTATGTATGTATATTTGGCGGAATCTTGGAGTCTATAGTGTATTAATTTTCGTTTTTTGATAAAAATTTACTTCTATCACTGTAAATTAATTTGATAAGTTTGAATAATTGAATATGCGCAATCTATGATTTTTTAAATATTATTTGTACAAAACAAATGCTTTTTAAACATAGAAATCAACATCCCTATTTATCTAACCTGCTACCCAAAGAACCTCATCATCATCAGCCTTTAACAGTTCACTGCTGGACTAGGCCTCTCCTTTGAATGGTGGAATTGGCCTACTATACCACGCTGGCCAAACGGGCTGGTATAGGGTTTGTATCAAGTTTTCCTTCTCTTACAGTGCTGTTCTCTGCATAATATGCTCCCTCTGTCGGCTCTTTTTTTTTGTTGTGCTTTGTATAATTAGTACTATATTTTTTTAATTTTCTTTAATTATTATTGTTGACATTTTTATTTGATTAATTTGATTTGATATTGATGATATTTTAATTTTATATAATTAATATAGTTGACATTTTTATTTAATTAACTTGATTTGATATGATATTTTAATTTTATTTAATTAATTTGATTTGACTTTTATATCTTTTTTTTGATGTGGAAATTCAAACACAATTGTATAATTGTTTGTGAATAAATAAATGAAATGAAATCTTACGACACCCATGGGATGATATGGGGTGGTGACAATCCGTATTCTTAATCCGTCACCACACGGACGCCCAAAGATACTACCACCCAAAGAACCTACCAATATTAAAATTTATTTCCTTGGAAAACTATCTACAGGAATAATCTGTGTCAATATGTGACCTGATTTCTGTCAGAAGTGAGAGAGAATGCCTGAGCTCAATAAAATTTCATGCCATGTCACTTGATATAGCCTCTTTTAAATTTGATGGATTTTATATTAGGTGTGCTTCACCTGTCGAACGCGCGTATAATTAATGTATGTACATTTTCTATACTCTCCCGGCAGGTATGCCGGGAGATCTGGGGGAGAGGGTAATACGGGCTGCCTGACTGTAAAAATAAATAACTGGCTGACTTATGCAATGATAATAACAGCCCATTCACGACCAACGGCGGGAGGCAGCGGTAGCGATTTTGATGTATATGACGCATAATTCAAATCTGTGATGACGCACTTTCCTCCGCCACGGAGGACGTCGCCTCAGCGTAAAGGCGCCATGAACATCGAAATCACAACCTCTGCTGGTCGTGAGCACGCCGTAATATCTCGTCGATCAGTTCAGTTCTGAGAAGCAACACTTTAATTAGCAAAATGGTAGATAGTTTCTAGTTTCAAAGAAATTTCCAATCCTTTCTATAATATGCACGCTTTCAATTTTACATTGAAACGGGAAATAAGGAATATTAATGTCCGAATAGCTAAATTCCAGGAAAAATGCAAATAACAGGTGGTCATTTTTTATCTTAGCTGTTCAGTTGGCCTGTGATTTAGTCTGCCATTGGTGTGAGCCACTACAACAATATGTATTTTCATTTATAAGTACAGCCTAAGATGCATTCTGTTCGCGGCTACACAATACTGAAAAGTATAACATTGTCAGGCAGCCGCATAAACCAGTACAGTAACTGTATTCAGTGCAAAATAACATATAAGCTTTGATACCTATATAAATTGTGCTTTAATAAAGTTGCATCATCAATATCTACGACCAGTCGAAGTTTTTTTTTCTTTTGATGTTTACGGACACCGTAATGCAGTCATAATGATCGATGTTCTACAAAGTCAGTTGTTAGTGAGCTTATTACGTAACTGGATACGAGAAAATGCTTCCGAGTTCACGTAAACAGATTATCTTCGAGTTGAATAACTAAAGCAGATTAATTACAAACCATAACGTCATCTTTGTTTATCTCCGGAAATGTAAGCAGAACTGTGTTGGTAATGTTGGGATATCTGTTATATAATTATGCAGTGGAGTAATAATAAAATATATAATTATATATTTTAAAGAAATAAATAAAACAGTGCAATATAAAAAAAATGATTATTTTTTATAATATAACTAGCTTTTGTCCGCGGCTTCGCTCGCGTTATATTCGGGGTGATACAAATCTCCTTCATCTCCTTTACTTTAATAATTTTCGTTTTAATTCTGTTTATACTAATACTAATATTAGTAGGGTTTAGCCAAGGCAGTTACAATAATAATTAGTATAAGCGAACTATGTAATGATAGTGCACAATAAGACAATGTATGATGACTATGACATCTATGATGAGACAGTACTGACAGATATAAGATAACACATGCGCAGCACTCAATTATTATAGCGTTCTTCCTCTCGATAGGTAGATTTGTCCCCACAAACTTCCAACCTCCCTACAATCTCTCCCAGTTTAATTTTTGCAACTAATTGTTTGTGTTTTTCCTGGTTCTAAGCTACCTCCCCACCAATTTTTAGCCAAATCGGTTTAACCGTTCTTGAGGTATAAGTAAATAGTGTAACTAACACGACTTTCTTTTATATATATAGATTAAATAGTAGCATCCTCTTCTCTTCTATATTATTATAAAGTTGCCGTGCCCTAGGTACAGATTCCATAATGTATCTCTTACTGTGTGTATGTAACACCTTTATGTAACTTATGGAGTGCAATATAATATTGAGTATTAAGTATACTAGAACTATTTTATTAAAGTAACAATTTGCATATTCAAGGCAATACTTAGGCCTCCCTCACATTGGGCATGCGCGTTCTTCAAGCGCTCGCTTCACTCAGCAGACACCCCTACCCCTAAGATAAATGCGCAAGCTCCATAAATGTGAGATCGCCCTTAATGGCAGGAGCGGCATAGATATCTCTCAAATAATAGAAGGATTGCGTGTTACAAGAGATACAAAATATCATTTTGATACCTCCCTTTTGATTTATTATGTACATATTCTGCATGGATGGAGTTCTTTTTATAGTAGCCGCTAAGCTTTGTAGTTTCGATGCCCATTTGTGAAAAACATTACGCACCTAAGCAATTTTTATCGGGACTGAATGACATTTAATGTTTGTACATGTGGCGAGATGACTACAAAATAAAATGCATCAAAATAGGTACACTGTAGTGATCGCGTTCGCAGACCCGATAATCGAAACTCTTATTAGACGTAATGGTGCCTAACAGACAAAAACGAATCCATGAGACATAAAAGGACAACTACAAAACAAAACATCTTAACCAATGATGGTACAAAATAAATAGAAGTAGATATGTTATAGGCGTACCAAAAGCAGGACGCTAAACATAAGCCAGTTGGCAAGTATGTCATAATATGTATGTGTGACGTCGCGAGCCGGCGTTAAAGTGAAACTGACACATCTTGTCAACTGAAAATAAAATAAAATATGGAGTTATCGATGTGTGCGTTAGTGTACCGTCTCTACGGATTGATTACTACGTAGATAACGTATCTACCCTTTTCTTGTAATATCATTGTATATTATATAATATCATCATCCTAACCGTCTCAAAAATCAAACCCAAAGACATGATGAGACCCGAGACCCATTAGAAACTTTTGCTTTCGATTTACAGAAGCTATTTTTTTTTTTGGTGTCGTGTTGGAATATCCTCATGGAGTCCCTTCGCCCTGGGGGTGAAGGACGAAGGGGACTGTCAGACTCTTGCTGTGTCGGAGGGTAGGGTTTCACCGAAGCATTCCTCGCTACCCCTCGACGGGTATTGGCCCGCCAGATGATCAGGCGGGCCCCGAACGAAACCCCCTTAGCGGCGGAAGGTGTTGGGCTCCACCGCCAAAACACCCAGCGGCCGCAGAGGATAGGTAGGACGGCAACGCAACACCGCATCTCCTCTTCCTCTGCGGCCCCACCGCGACGCAACGATGGTGCGCCCCCATTTCGTCGGTCGAATCACGAAAAGGCGTATCTGTGTTTTGGTAAATTTTACAGCAGAGCCATTTTTATGAAATCGGCACGTTACGTACTGTCATAACTTTATGTCTTAAGATTTGATGTGCTTGGTATGATATTTATGTGAATACGTAGCTAAGACTGATGATATTGTTAACTGTGGTTTCAGTGTACTGTAGTTAATTATAAGGATATTTATATTTTTTTGAAAAAAGTTTCACTTACGCCTTTTCGTGATGCACCCCTAATATCAGTCATTTGACTTACGTCCAGGTAGGTATTGCTTTAAGTGAAATTGAAAACATCGGTATGCATTAAAAATTAATTTGATTCTGTGGCAGTAGTTTTCCAAGCTACCGGCTTTCTTTCAGCAAATCAAGTGATGTATTCTCTGTGCAAAGTTAGATCACCTAACGAATGAATCAATCAGCCTATCGCAGTCCACTGCTGGACATAGGCCTCTCCCAACGCGCCACAGTACACGGTCCTTTTTCAGGTCGTCGGTTCACCTAGCCGAGGGCTGCCCTACATTACGCTTGCCAAGGCGTGGTCTTTGCCTTCGACTATTAGTCTAGTCTTCTACAGATATGGTCAGCCCACTGCCACTTGAGCTTACTGATTCTGTGAGCTACGTCGGTAATTTTGGTTCTTTGTCGGATAACTTCGTTTCGGATTTTATCCTTCAAAGAGACGCCAAGCATAGCCCGTTCCATAGCTCGCTGCGTGACTTTTAGTTTGTGGACTAGTCCCACTGTGAGTGTCCACGTCTCGGCACCGTACGTCATAACAGGTAGGACGCATTGGTTGAAGTTGAAAACCGGTCCCGGCACAATGTGTACGTTGAACATAATCTTAGTTTTATTCAAGTTCATGTCGAGACCGACCCGCCGAGAGGCTCTATATAGGCTGTGCAGCATCTCGCTCTGCCATGATGATGATATCGTCGGCAAACCGAAGGTGGGATATGTAATCGTCATTAATGTTTATTCCCCGTCCAGTCCAGCGTCTTAAAGACGTCTTTGAGTGCGTTGGTGAAAAGCTTGGGGGATATTACACCCCCCTGCCTCACTCCTCTTCGCAACTCAATGGGGCTAGTTTTACTGTCCTGGAGCTGTCATAGTGACTGTGTCGTACAAGTATCTCAACACCTCAACACCTAATGTGTAATGTTTCTCGTAGTACACGAAAGCCATACACAGCGGCTGATTCTGCTCGTTGGTCTTCTGTACAATCTGCCGAACAGTATGGATGTGGTCTATGGTGCCTTGGTAGATAACGGAATTAAACAAGGTCGCCAGCTCTTTCAGTACTGCTGTCACACCTGCTTTTAAGAGCTCTGTGGTGATTCCGTCATCCCCTGGAGACGGCTTCAGCTGCTCGAGAGCCACTCTTACCTCGCCCTGGTTGACATCAGGGATGTCCTCCGTATAATGGCACGTGAGTTGGGCTCTGGTGGTCATCATCGCTGGGTCTCGTGGGTTTAGGCATCCGTGATGCGTACAAGTCCTAGTAGAAACTCTCAATTTCAGCGAGAATCTCGAACTTGGAGGTTACGGTTTTGCCATCCGCAGTATTGAGTTTTAACATATGAATTCTACCAAGCTGGCGAGAAAAGACTTTAGTGCCTCGATTCTGTTCAATCGCAGCCGTAATGGCGCGGGTATTGAAACATCGGCGGTCACGTCGCACCAGCTTCCGGATCTCCCGGTTAAGGTTTCTTCCATCCGTCGAAGACGTCTGCGCATATGTCCTTCCCCTTCTTTGCCTCATATGTTCGAGAGTCTCGAGCGAGAGTTTACTTTGCTTGTAAACGCTTTTTCCGGGAAACACCCTTCGAGACACAGCCTGTAGCGTTTTGACCACAGCGTCAGTTTTCTCGTCAACAGTGCCATGGGTTTCCAGCAGTTACAACAGAAACGAGTTACGACAGGTCTTGGTTTCGCTGGCGCCAAATTATATTACGCCTCTTCGTGAAAAAACATTATTATGCATGAACAGGCGTAACAAGCGATACGTCCCTTCGTGATTTTTTTAATTAGAAGGAAACGTAGATAGGGTTTTTCGCAACGGTTTATAAGTGCGGTTTTATTGCAGTTTTGGTTACGTCTTCTCGTGACATACTGAAACTTGACCTATTAATGCCTATGGTGCTAATATCTCAAAATCAAAAATTTTGTTGGATACGCCCTTTCGTGATTTGACCGACGATTTGGTCGCGGGAGATAGGGCGCGCGGCAACCCAACACCGACACGCCTCTCCTCCCGCGACCGCACCCGACTGCGAGGGACAGACAGAACTGTCCCCCGCACCCGCACCTATGGACGCATCCTACGCAGGCCTCACGCAAGCCCACGTGGAGCGTCCCCTCCCGGGATCCCGCTTAGCTTCACCATGGGTGAAAATCAAATCCACGGTTACTAAGCCCCCCACCACTACAAGGTGGAGATTCCACGGGGGGTCGACTTACAGAAGCTGCAATACCGAAGCAATAGCGATCGCTTTATCCTTTCTCTTAAATCAGTAAAGACAACGCCTCGTTGCCTTTATAACTTTATTACGAAACGTTCGCACGTACAACGAATCTTCTTTCATGAAATAACAAAATCAATACCAATATTGCCAAGTAATAAATATTGTTTGCTTTTATACTACAGTCACTACAGTGGTGGCAACATTAATTTAAAATACTGAGTAGTCCGTGATTTACAACAATTACATAGAATCATACATTTAGAGTGATGTTTGAAGTTAGTGAGGTTTCATACAAAGGTCTAGGAGCCTCTGCAAGCTGCTGGTCTCGACCAAACAAAATCCTACCTACAACAATCATTGATAAAAGTAGGTATACATCTATTTGATGTTATCCCATGAAATAAAAGGTCCCACGTAATAGGAGGCGAGCCTATTGCCGTTACCGGGCACTTCGCTAGACTCCGTGCTGCTATTGAGAATTCAGAAAACCCCAGTAACACTTTTGCCCGACCTGGGAATCCAACCCGGGACGCATATACTATCTACTGGACCACGGAGGCAGTCTAGTCAGGTCAATATACATAGTTTTCATCAATTTGATTAACACCGAATCTACATAGATGCTCTACCCCTAAAAACTCAAAGAAAAAAAAGAACAACATGTAGCAATCACACAATGTGACAGATCGGTTTCCCTCGCCTCGTGTGGCATGTCGCATGTCTACTGCATTCACCTTGACCTTGAACTCTGGCACTACATATATACATGCTACGTGTACGTGGCTACGCGCGTTGCCAACTACGATTACTTCCTGCTGAACAACCCAGCAATTTACAAATATTTATTTCGAGATACGCTGAATTTGCTAACGAAGCCTTAGAGGTTAACTGGCTAAGTCGATTGGCTAGTTAAGAACCAATTTTCGTGTTTGCGAAATTACGCACGCAATATTATGTGAAAAAACATTATTATTACACCATGACTTTCATAATATAAGGTATTTTATGGTAATTGAAGTTATTCATAATAAATAGTAGCGCGCATAGCGAGATTTGGCTTGCCGTTCGTAACAGATCGGCAAAGTTAAGCAACACTTGCATAGGTCGTCACTTGGATGGGTGACCACGTGTGGCATTTACTTCTGAGCGCTACCGTGCTTCGGAGGGCACGTAAAGTTGTCGGTCTCGGTTTTTGTCTCAGGATAAGAATCGTTAGGCAATGTCGGAGGCCTTCGGGCAGTCTGAAAACTCCGCCACTAGAGTTGGCCACACACTCAGACGAAAAACAAACAAAACTTTTTTAATATCATTAACAGCCTGTATCAGTTCGATACTAGACATAGGCCTCTCGGACATACGTGTAAAGTAAAAGCAACAAAGAATAACCAAAAACTAAAGTTTTGATAAAAATAAAATATTGACAGCATAGAATAGGGACACCCTGTTTGTGGTTTGTCATACTGAATAATTAAATAATACATCGTATTTTAAGACAATTTCCTTTTATTACTTATTATTAGTTTGTTATGATATAATATCTTGAAACAAAGAACACGAAAAGCTCCAAACCCAAATAGTCTGCTGAAAAGTTACATTTGGGGTTGCATTTATCAGAGAACGCAATTTTTTTTTACAGACGTGTAGGGAGGGCTAATGTAAAGCTTGATCGAAATTTGTGAAGTCATACCTCTTGTCCCTCGGCCGCCATCTTGGAAAGAGTGCAAGTGCAGATGGCTATTGGCCGCACAAAGAATATGTGTAAGAGGTTTTTGTTGTAAATTAAATTCTCTACAACTTTGGTCCTGAAACTTTTGACGTAAAGCTAAAAATAAAAAGTGAAATCTTAATTATTGTTATATTTTGACAAATTTAACGTTTTACCATTAAAACTGTGTCCTCAGAATTTGGGATGAGCTAGGCTTAGGCTGAGGGTCGGATCAAGCGCCGGTATTAAATTTTTGATGGAGAACTTTGGAGGAAAGTCGCTCTTTTGTGGATAGTTCATCATTTTTCTCAATTAATTTTGATATCTTCAATAATATTTCTGCAGGTGCCCCCAGAACATTTAGGCACTGCAGAAGAAATTGCAGTAACCTCAGCCTGGGTAGACAACTTCAGATGCCCAGAAATAGAGTGTGTCTTTTTTTTTCAGCCTCAGTTTTAGGATCATTGTAATGAGTGAAAATTAGACCTTATGGTACTCCAGAGTCTCAAATTGGAAGACTGGATCTTGTTCCGCAAGAAATAAAGACGAATTAACTGTATTCTTATTATTATAAAAAAATTTTGCAAATTTCATTCGATTTTCGTTTGTAACTTTGTTATTCTTCATTTTACGACCAAATGCTACGGACCAAAATTGTAGAGGGTTCAATTTATATTCAAACATGTTTTTTATACGGGCAATAGTTTCAGATAAACTAGAAAACACATTAGTACCACTTTTTCCGGGATTGCGGCTGCAGTACAAGGGCTTCAACCTCACGAGCTTAGATTTAACTTAAAACTAACCCCCTCTGCACATCTATAAAATAAAATTGCACAAAGGGACGCTAAGCCCATAAAATTTAACATTTCAATGGACTAAAAACAGAAGCGAAAACTCCAGGCTCCTAGCTGTCACAGATGCTATATTCGATTCTCTGTGTCTATTTAATTAGCATCTGTATTTTATCCCCGTTTGCGTTTATCTCAAACAATTTAGCTCTATCAATTTATCTGGTTTGGACAAGAAACAAACGATACGACTTATACAGTTAAAAGCTTTCTCGATGATATCTGATATTATATACTATCATGTCTATTTTTCTACATTTTCATTTTTTGTTACGGCTTTCTTATTCAACACACGCAGTATGAAAATAAATACCATTCTTATTCTTATGAATGTCTGTGTTGTTGTTGTTAAGTTATGCACTTTCCACGAAGAAGAGACGTCGTAAAATAATTTGCCAATAGGTTATGCTAATAGCTACAGCGAAGACCTCTTACGTACTTATAGATATATTTCACAAAATACAGATTCTTCTTACATTATGATTAAAATCCAAAAAATATGAGGTAGGTACTTGGATGTGAACAAACCCAAAGGATAAAATAACACCTATTACGAAGTAAACAAATATTTAGAACCTTTTCACGTTTACCTACGACATCACTAGTAAGCTGCTCAAAGGAAAAGCGGATAAGGGCATAAGCGGATTAGTGATTGCCATAAAACATTATTCTATGGAATATTATCCAACCTTTATGATAAATAAGTTTCTAGATACCTACCTAACATAATATTATTGCTTAAAAGATAAATAAGTAGAATAAATTTAATGTTATGTTAAACTTGTGTAATAAAGAAGTTTGTTGGGTTATTTAACCCGTAGAGTCACCTTTGTGACGTATAACCTGACTACAGTTATATATTTATTTTAGAGACAACACCCGCACTAGTATAATACTTATTATTTATGTAATATGTTCTGCACTGCGGTTATTTAACCCGTAGAGTCACCTTTGTGACGTATAACCTGACTACAGTTATATATTTATTTTAGAGACAACACCCGCACTAGTATAATACTTATTATTTATGTAATATGTTCTGCACTGCGAATGGCTAAGCACGAAATAGGTAACTGTCAGCAAGAACCAATATATTACTCATCATCATCGTCCTAGCTTTATACCGGATTGAATTGAAGACTTACGTATAAAAGAGGGCGTAAAATAAGTTTCTTACAGAAACATTAAAAATAAATTGAGCCATTTGAGTTTGATATAGGCGTTGGTGATTGATCACTATAGAAACAACTTAAGTAATTTACCAAAATAATTAACAAGAGAACGGAAAGTAACATTGAAACTCATGTTAATGTACATCCCTATTTTAAATCATAATTTAAATATATATATATATATTCTACTACATTCACACAACACCATCTAGTCTCAAACTAAGCAGAGCTTTTACTATGGGTACTAGACAATGGATCAACATACATATATGTACTTTTTTTTGGTAAATACATACATAGAAACCCCCAGATTTAGACAAACATTCATGTTCATGCACACAAATATTTGATTTGAGCCGAAATCGAACCCGCGACCTTCGGCGTAGCAGTCGCTTACACTACCGCTTCGCCGACCGGTCGTCAAATTTAATCAAAACATTTAACTACTCTGCACTAATCATATATTATTTGTAAAATAAAAGTTTTGGAATATGGATGGAATTCTAAATTATCGCTTGCACCATGCCTCGGAGAGCACGTTAAGCTGTCGGATCCGGCTTTCACGAAGATCTTTGACAGACGTTATAGAGAGTCATTACCTCTGTATAAAACTGACACTAGTCCATACCAAGGAATATCGCTCCCTTGAGTCTCGGGCATCCCTTTGGGTTGCGGAGGTCAGACAGGCAGTCTCTCTGCGGAAAAGCTAATATTCAGTAAAATCCGGTTAGAATAGTTAGCAGACGCCGAGATAACGCCAGGAGGATGATGAGTAACTGTCGGCTTATTTTATTGAAATGTGTAGAAGTTACTCAGTTTTCAGCAGACTATCGCGTCACATAGGTCTCGAATGTGGTAGACATTTGGCCCGTTCCAGCCCCATGTCATTTGTGTGTAATCTTTGACACAATCAAAACATTTGTGATCACTTTCTATGTATAATATGTATGTATTTACAAAAAAAAGTATATATGTATGTTTATCCATTATCTAGTACCCATAACACAAGCTCTGCTTAGCTTGGGACTATTTGGTGATATGTGTGTATGTGGTAGAATGTTATAATAAATTATTACTAGGCGACACCATTGTCGAGCACACAGCCTAAAGCCTATCTAACCTATTCTATTTCCTATTTGCTTTCAAAATCGATCTCCGCAGATGGCTGGTCGCTGGTCAGTGTTTCACCGCAGTGTTACATTGAGCCGGTTGTCCAATAGGCATAAATAAACAACGAAGGTTTGTATCTCACACACGATCGGCCACTGCAGGCCCACTCGCCCTTGAACTGCATTCGTATTGTCCGAGACCCGACATCTGTTCACTTCGAATGCCCACTTCTGATAAGTAGTTTTATACGAGGGTCAAACTGAAAGTTCTTAGAACTGGCCACTTATAAACAATATAATAAAAAAAATATTCTAAAATTTGAAAATAGAACTCTTTGCCAATATTACTGAGTATATATTTCATTCATTTGTCATTTGTTTTACGATTTGGCGGCAAATTGAAAATTGTCTGTGTCACGTCAACATGAATTTAACACGAGAAAATTTTCGTGCAATGATTTTTTATGACTTTCGATGTCATTTAAGTCAACAAGAAAGTTATGATAGACTACGATTGGCCTTTCACGATGAAGCCCCATCTCGTGCGACTGTTTACAACTGGTTTAATGAGTTTAAACGTGGTCGCACTAATCTCACTGATGATGTACGTGAGGGACGGCCTTCTACGGCGACGACTGAAAATAACATCTGTGTTGTGCGGCGTATGATAGAGACTGACAAAAGAGTGACCTATCAGCAGATTCGGACAAGCTTAGGCATCGGTATGAGTCAAGTGCACAAAATCCTCCACGAACATTTAGCGGTCAGGAAGCTTTGCGCCCGGTGGATACCTCATAATTTGACTAAGGCTCAAAAACTCCATCGTGTGGATTGGTGCCGTAAAATGATTGAAAGATTTAACGGAGGTGACTCAAATGCTGTGTTCGACATACTAACAGGTGACGAAAGTTGGATTTACTGTTATGATCCTGAAACCAAAAGACAATCTGCTCAGTGGGTGTTTCCTTTCGAGGAGTTGCCAACTAAAGTGAAGAGAGATCGAAGTGCGGGAAAAAAAATGGTGGCCTCGTTCTTTGGAAGGATAGGTCATTTCGCAACAATTGTGTTAGAGGATCAAAAAACAGTTTCTGCAGAATGGTACACTACCAATTGTTTGCCACTTGTCTTGGAAAAAGTTCGAGAGAAACGACCTCGCAGTAGGATCCTCCTTCACCACGACAACGCCTCGTCGCACACCGCCAAGCGAACGATCGACTATTTGGCGACATCAAACGTTGAATTACTGGGTCACCCGCCGTATAGCCCCGACCTCGCGCCTTGTGATTTTTATTTATTTCCAAAAATTAAAGAAAAACTTAAAGGAAAGCGGTTTATGAATGCTGAAGAAGCGGTGGCTGCGTATCGCGATGCCATTGAAGAGACCCCTAAGGACGAGTGGGCAAAGTGCTTTTCCCAGTGGTTCCATCGCATGCAGCGGTGTATTGACGTCAATGGACAATATTTTGAAAAGATATAATAAAACTAATAACTGGCTAATGTAATCAGTTTTTGATTTTCTAAGAACTTTCAGTTTGACCCTCGTATCGCTTCATTAGGCAGTTTTATCTGCAGTGATGCAGCAGCATGTTAAGTTTGTATGTCTGTGATACAGGCTGTCTTTTTTGGAAGCTTTGTGCACTGTAGTAACGTCAACTTTTAATTTAAGATTTCAGTTAAGTAATTTGCCAAGTATACGAAGAATTCATCAGATTTTGTTTACGTAGTGGCGAATCCAGAATATGCAAGGTACCAAATTTTATAAGAGAATTTTGACAATTTTCGGCCAATCAGCAGTTATGGCAATAGCAACTGTTGAAATGGCAGTCTCGCATTATATGCCATTGCTTGTAGATAAGAACAAATAAATAGGTATAAAGAGATCAGATTCACGTTCTAAGTTGATGACGTCGTAAAGCTTTTGATCTGATTCCTGTTTGAATGTAGGATTTGATTTCAAAGATACAGATACAGATTTTGCCATGAATTTTAGGTCCCACGTAATAGGCGAGCCTATTGCCGTTACCGGGCACATCACCAGACTCCGGGCTGCTACTGAGTATTCGGAAATCCCAGTAACACTTTTTGCCCGACCCAGAAATCGAACTCGGGACCTCCGATCAGCAGTCGCATACGCTATCCACTGGACCACGGAGGCAGTCATGTGGGTGTAATATTTACACCTCTGCCTACCCCTTTGGGGATACAGGCGTGAGACTATAAATAAATAAATAAGACACAGATTTATATAACCAAAAGCCATACATCTTAGGTATTTTTAGCCAGCAAGAGTTATAAAGTCCTCATAACTTTATTATTACGACTAATAGTGTTAATATTAGAATCTTGGCCAGAGTACAAAACCATAAAAACTTATATTTTAAATTACAAGGCCTGGGTCAATAACTAATTTATTTCATTTGTAAGATTTACATTGACCAGAAAACGTACTCTAACTGTCGAATTTTTTATGTCCTTGGCACGAAGTTTCTGACGAACTCATAAAATATACTACACAGAGAAAGAGAAAGAGTATTTGTATCTCTAGATATTAAAAGTGGAACTACTATTCGTGTACAATACTATCTACCAAATTAATCTAGAAAAGGGTTTTCATTGTGACACATCTACGAGCTGTGCGAATAGTGGTAAGAATAAACTTTACAATAAATTAGATTCTCTTATCTAAATGTAACTAGTTTGTTGTGAGCTCTATAAACTGTAGATTTTCATTCAACTTGACTTTTTATTTATATGACGAGGTGGTTTAATGTGGTGACTGCCGTGACGTTTGGAACTGTAAGTGTACGGTCCCCACAGGGGATTAAACTTTGTGCGATTCTCGAAGTTTGTTTCACAGACAGACAGACGGCGGGAGACTTTGTTTTATAATAAGTAATAAGAGAAACTTCAGCCAAATGGATAAACGTATTGTCTTAATAGTATTTTTTGGGTTTACGCGTATATACATTGAATATACATTGAAATTAGGGCGGTTTCAGATTAGCGTTTTATACGCGCGTATAAGCTCGTTTTTGGAAGCGCATGTAGGCGCGTATAGGCGCGCCTTTAGAGCGGTTTCAGATTAGCGTTTTATGCGCGCGTATAAGCTCGTTTTTGGAAGCGCATGTAGGCGCGTACAGGCGCGCCTTTTGGCACACGCGCAACTCGTACGAGCGTTGACGCGCTTCTAAGCTCGTATATGCACGAGCCGTCAGAATCCATGTTGACACTGACAAGATGTCACTACAGTTTCGGGCGAACACGCCGAAATATGCCCGTTCGGTTTTTTGAAGCTCGTAATATAGCACGCGTGTAAGCGCGTATGCTGAAACGACCGTATACGCGCAGAAAAATACGCTAATCTGAAACGGCCCTTAGGCACACGCGCAACTCGTACGAGCGATGACGCGCTTAGCCGTCAGAATCTATGTTGACACTGACAAGATGTCATTACCGTTTCGAGCGAACACGCCGAAATATGCCCGTTTACGTGAGTCCGGTTTTTTGAAGCGCGTAATGTAGCGCGCATGTAAGCGCGTATGCTAAAACGACCGTATACCTACGCGCAGAATTTCATCGCGATATATTGGTGAACCTTACCTATTTTATGTTATTCACTTTTGTTTGATTTTTCCATTTGTGCAGATTTCTTTTAAAATGTGCCTTTAGTAAGTACAAAAACCAACTAAGACTTGTGAATTACACTTTCATTTTGTGGCACTATGTGTGCTCGATAATAAGGTAACCAATTCTAAATACCGCAATTTCCATTAATTTAAGTTAATGAATACCGAAACCTTACACAATAACGCCAAGTCCTTTACAAAATCAAATATTCGGGCCAGTGTTTTATGTCCACTAAATGGACAGTGGCCTACAAATGTTGTTTGATTTATCGACTTGGAACATGGCAGACATAGTTTACAAAGTAAATGAGACGCTACGATCTTCGGCCGCGCTCCCGGCAATACTTCTATCTGAGGATTATGGAGATTCTATCTTTTTTTAGCGCATTAGTCGTGTAATAAAAATGGTATAAATAGGAAATTTCAACGAAAATTATCACAGCTCAGTACGCAGTAGGATCAACAAGTTAACGAGTAACATAATCGGCTTACTTAAGTTAATTTTGTACAATAAGATAAAGCTAGTCTCACCGCGACCGCGCTCGGTGCAAGACGAGCGAAACGTCGGAAACAAATAGGTATTTATACCTGAAATAAGTTGATTGTACGCGATTAAGACCTGCTAATTTATTTTGTAGGTATGATGTATAGAAATCGCGAAAGTTTAAAATCGATTAAAGTAAAGCTAATTATATAACTAAACTATCCTAAACTATAAAAAGCAAAAGTGGAAATAATAAGTATGAAAAGAAAAGTAAATAAAAAAAAAAGATTCTGTCTTAGATTGCAGTGCACAGTGGTTTTATTAAATTTATATTTGCTTTAATGACTACCCGCTTACTAGAAACACATCCTGTACCGCGAGCAACTTTACAAACATTAAATGAGTGGACAAAAAGACCGCCTAGACTCTAAAGAATAACTTGAAGATACATAAGGTGCTGACTTCGGTTGGAATCGAATCCACTCCCTCAGCCCAGTACTAAGGAGCGAGATCCCTAATTAAGGCGCCGTGTACAGCTACTGAGTTCAGCTGTTGCTGTCACTGTCGGATTGTATACATAAGAAAGAGAAGCGCGACGACGACGACGGGACGTTCAGAACGAGTTATTTATCATTAAATACATTAATGCTTACAAATATCTTATTCCAATCGATAAATAAAAAAAGCAGTTCCCTTTATTATTATATATTACTTCACTGTTATTAATATTATCAAGATTTGTTTATATATAATACAGTTACAATTGCTACAATTTCAATTTAAATGGTTATTTTATGGTTTTTTTTTATCGAGAAAATTTACCGAAAACGTGTTTTGAACACAATGGTCCCTCCATAAATATGATCAAGATTAACATATATTTTTTTAGCTGCTCTAAAATGAATACATTTGGCTAAAAAACTGTTTTGTGAAGCCTATTTTGACTAAGTACAGCGCCTTAAAGCCCTACACCACCAATGCAGTCAATTTACAAACTTCTTTCAGGTTTAATAAATAATATCGAGTATTCGAGCTCATCATTTTATACTTAGGTACCTACTGACTGCGTTTCATATTGGTTACCGAGCGATAATAATACGTTGTTGCGCATCGTTCCTGAGGATGCCTCGTGCAGAGGCGAAACACGTGTCGAAGAATAGTCGGCGCATACAGCGGGATACTGCAAGTCAGGTATCTTCCTGGAACCCATACCATTCCTATATCCCTTATCCTTTTAGAGGAGTTCGATATTGTCAACCTTTTTCTATTGCAATAGTTGGGGTGGTCAATTCGAGGGTGCGTGGTGGGTTCCTCTTTCCTTCCATTTGGTAATAATACATTCATTTAAAGTTTCTTCATGGTTATGACTAGCTTGTGAAGAAAATAATGAGTTTGAATATACACTTTCCCGAAAACGTGACCTCATTGCAGAGGCTTCTAATGAAATAAGTTTTAAAATAAGGCAATATTTATATTTTCCCTACTAACAGTTTTTTAGAACAGATGACGTCGCAAGGCCGGCCCAGAATGAGATAGCGGGATGACCTGGACGCCTACCATAAGAGCCGGCTTGAAATTGCGTACGACAAGCAGGTCTGGAAAGATTTGGGGGAGGCCTTTGCCCAGCAGTAGGACAGCGTAGGCTATTAAAAAAAACAGATTTCAGTATTTTACGCAGTGATGATCTACCAACTATACTTCAACCATACTGTATAATATAATTAGGCCTCTAAGTACACAAATCATTAACAAGAATCATTCTACCACTACTTATAAACGCGATGTTTCTGAGACTGTATGGATGTTTGTTACTCTTCCACGCAAAATGACTTAACAGATATTTATTTTATTTTGTAGTAACTTAGCTTATACATCATAATAGTACATAGATTTCCATTTGTCCCGATAACACCCAAGAAAGCGGAGACCCAGGCAACTTCAAGTAAAATATAACTAGAACGTTTTAGATTACAAAGAGGGTTATATATCATAAAGGAAATTTACGGTCCCAAGGCGAACTGGGTCACTCTATAGTTTTCAATATGAGTAGTTGCGATGTCGTAACACTTTCACGCCCTAATGTCTTCGCATCAACGTAAATCGGGCGTATTTCTGTCCGGGACAGACAAATAATTCTTATCTAGGGCTTGGCTAAAAATGGCTACCTTCTCTGTTATTTTTTGGAAGGATAAACTCTAGTTTCTTATCTTCATTTTTGCAAAAACGTTTTGCACTGTCGAGCGCTCATAGAGAGAGTATTAGGTACATAAAGCTCCTTGTAGATGACGCTACAAACAAATACGTAAACAAACTGTCATGGTAAGTACGGTACCTATCAAAAACATGTCAAACACATGACTCTACTAGTGCTGCCAGTAAGGCGGCCCTCACATTGGGCGTAGACGACAACGCAGCGACAGCTCGGCGTCGCCGCCGCGCCTACGCCGCTTCATCCGAGCGTTCTTCAAAAGACAAAAGCGTTGTCAAACTAGAACGCTCGGCTGAAGCGACGTAAGCGCGGCGTCGACGCAGCGTCTACGCAGGTCTACGCAGGCTGCATTGACGCTGACGCCCAATGTGGGACGGCCTAAAGAAACCATGAAACCATACTTGCGTGCGCATTTAAATATTCCTTTCTTTCTTTTTCTTTCCAGTTTCATCTCTGGTGATGGGGTTTTTAGAACGCAGACGGAGGGCTTCAACCGTCAGACAAGAACCTACAGCTTCACGTGCCTGCATGTTGGCGAATTAATACGGCACGCCAAGTCTCGCTTTGAGCGCTACCCTTCAAATGACACTCTGTACTAACTTTTTAATACTATCTCCTATTGCAAGATAATCCGACTAGTTCACTAGATAAAGAGACACTTTCTATCTCAGACACTCTATATAGATTGCCAACCAATGAAATTTTCAGTTTTTCTAGATCATGTTTGTACATTCCAACCTATCGATAAAAGAACGCAAGGACTGTAAAATCCTGAAAATTATTAATGTGGTATAAAATACATCGGTATAGCATATAACTCAATAAAACTGGTCGATTGCGGGTCAAGCTACGAACAATTTACGGTATCTGTATAAAAGTGACTACAATTTAATAAGTACTTAGCTTAGGATGGAACCTAAAAAAACCAAGCTCAAAAATTACAAAAGGCTTTTTACATTGCGCCTGGCCAAGGAGAGGCCTAGTCCAGCAGTGGACTATTAAGGCTGATATGATGATTGAGGCTTTCATCGAATAAAAATATAAGACCAAAATACGGGTATTGCCTGTTCTTCGTGCTCTTGGCTCTACAAATAACCGATGCATAAACCACTCATAAATGCAACATATATAACACTACCCACTAATCCCTATTTAAAGTTTGTAATTTATTACAAAACGGGTAAAATGTCGTATCGTTAAACACTGCGCCTTCCTCATAAGTAAACATTGTTTCGTAATCCAGTAATTAAACTCCCCGTAACACTAAATTACATATTAACGGGCTATTTTAGGTTGAGGATTAAGGTGAATCACTACAATATCGGTTATGTGGTAGTCTAAAAATGTATGCTATTCTAAACGCGAATGTTTTTGAAGATGCATAGATGGACGGACCTTTGTTCTACAACTAAAAACTGCTGAACAGTTTTTGATGAAACTGCAGTAAAAAAGCTTATACGTCAGATCAGTGACGTCAGATATTTTAGCGGCTACTACTGGCGGCTACTACTGGCGGCTACTACAGTAATTACTCTATCAAATTGATTCAATTGGGGTAATAGGTCATGATTATCATTGTGGTTTTCTTTCCAGTGAGCTATTGTATTTTTTTTCTGAATAGAGGCATGTTGAACGACTGCAACTGTAAATAAAGGAGAACAGGACGAAGAATATTCTTTTTACTTTAGAAATAAAAGGTGCTTTTATGGAAACTGAAATATAACAATGCCACGAACGCACAATCTCCCCTTTACCTATAGAAAACGTGCACGAAACCCGGCCGGCAGTCATGCGAAAGCAGTCCGATTGCCGCACGACACCAGCCGCCTAATTTATTAACACCTGTATTTATTAATTTACAAAATCATTCAAAAGGAAATTGATCAGAATATGCTAAGTACCACAACTCTTAACCAAACCATTAAAACTCCTAATGGAATCTACATTTCCATCGTTGTACAATGTTAACCAACTTGCTTATAGCTACACGTACATATATGAAGCATGTACAATCTGCTAAGTTAAACAACAAAGATCTAATCTACATACCCAGTTCACCGACGTAAAAGTTATGTTGTGTAGTAAAGCGAAGTATTTAAAAACCATGTTTTGTTCTTGTATAAATTTTCTAGCTTTCTACTTAGTAAATTAAAGCCTGTACCCGACAGAAATGAAAATAGCTTGCCTTTCGCAGTACAGGCAAGTTGGTTGAGCTATAATTCCTATTTAGTTATAACAGATGTGAACTTGGCACGTGCGAACGTGGCAGCGATAGCCTAGTGGAGATACCAACGGACTGCCATGCAGAGGGAATCGGGTTCGAATCCACGGCGCGCACTACTGACTTTTCGGAGTTATGTGCGTATTGAATTGTTAATTATCGCTTGTCTCGTGCCTCGGAGAGCACGTTAAGCCGTCGGTCCCGGCTATCATGAAGATCTTTGACAGTCGTTATAGGGCGTCAGTACCTCTAAAGTAAACTGACACTAGTCTAAACCAGGGAATATCGCTATCCCTTCGGGTTGCGGAGGTCAGACAGGCAGTCGCTCCGTGGAAAAGCTAATATTCCGCCAACAAACGCTTGAACGTGCTAATCTCAAGAACTACTGGTCCGATTTGAAAAATTCATTCAGTGTTCGATAGCCCATTTATCGAGGCAGGTTATATGCTATATAACATCACGCTATGAGCCACGGGAGCGGAGCAGTAGCACTAAATAACGCGAGTGTACCCGAGGGCTCATCTAGTTGTCTAATACTATGAAATCTAAGTTATGTTTCATCATAAAGCAAAGTTGATAAATAAAAAGCACATTCATCTAGAACGTATATCATCAGAGGTCGACATAAGCTCCAAAACCATTAAAGAAAACAAGTTATGCGCATGTTAGCTTTGTCACTTTAACTGCGACGCGGCGACGCTACGAGCTACCGCGAAGCTAATCCATCTAAATGGAGGACACGAGTAAACTCACATCAGCCAGCATTTGTTTATTTATGAAACCTGCATAAAAACGTGTGGTATTTTAAATAAAGTTTTCTTTGTCATTCAAAAGGGTGTTTTTCTTTTCAAAGATTTAGATATTAAAGACCAGTTACTACCCATACAATAGGGTATTTGACTACCCCCCCGTGGGATCTCCACCTTGTCGTGGTGGGGGGGCTCAGTAACCGTGGATTGGTTACCCACGGTGAAGCTAAGAGGGATCCAGGAGGGGACGCTCCGCGTGGGCTTGACGGGGCCTGCGCAGGATGCGTCCAACGCGCGGTGCGGGTGTGGGGGACAGTTTTGTCTGTCCCTCGCAGTCGGGCGTGGTCGCGGGAGGAGAGGCGTGTCGGTGTTGCGTTGCCGCACGCCCTATCTCCCGCGACCAAATGGGGGCGCACCATTCGATGCGTCGCAGTGGGGCCGCAGAGGAAGAGGAGATGCGGTGTTGCGTTGCCGTCCTTCCTATCCTCTGCGGCCGCTTGGTGTTTTGGCGGCGGAGCCCAACACCATCATCCGCCGCCAAGGGGGTTTTGTTCGGGGCCCGCCGGACCATCTGGCGGGCCAATACCCGTCGAGGGGTTGCGACGTATGCTTGGGCGAAACCCGACGCTCCGACACACGGGTACATGAGGCACACGGGTTGGTTTTTAGAGAGTCTGACAGTCTCCTTCGCCCATCCCCCAGGGCGGAGGGACTCCATGAGGATTTTCCAACCCGACACCAAAAAAAAAGGGTATTTGACTAAAAAAATCGAATTAGTCCGTCAGTTAGATTATCGAAAATATTGGATACGTATTTTTTGTTTTATCAAATCAGTAAAAAATTACGAAGATAAACCGCATCAAAGATGGAGAAACGTCTAAGTGGCTTGTAACGTCAAATACCCTATTGTATTAAGGTTAGGGTAATGTTACACGTCTCAAAAGGAAGCAGGTCCCGATAGCGTAATTATTACAAAATATATAAGTATAGGCCGTATGATGTATAATGATATTAATAGTAGTGATAGTGTAGGTGATGCCCAACAGTTGTCCCGCTACTGGTAGACACAGTCCTTAAATTTTTACTATGAGAAGGAACTTATCCTCATCCATCAATTAATTTATTTAAGGTATAAATACCTATTTGTTACCGACGTTTCGCTCGTCTTGCACCGAGCGTGGTCGCGAAGAGACGATAGAGATATTAAGACCCGCTAATTTATTTTGTATGATGTATACAAATCGCGAAAGTTTAAAATCATCCATCAAATTATCTCGGGTAATACAAACCATATCTCGTACGAAAAACCAAATGACTAACTACCACTGCGGTAAACTGAACTATAACGATTATAGGACAGAAAGTAGGTTCACATATACCTACGGCACCTGCTGGTTTTCCCACACAATAGCTCTAACACGAATGTCACCCCAAAGAAACCCCCCACCCAGTACGTACCATAATGTTCCTATCGTGTGTCCAATTACATACGAAGTTATTCATTTGAACATTAATGGTTATACGAAACGTAATACATAGGAGTTTGTATACATAGTTTGTATTCTTTGCCTAACTGAAGTAACTATTGTGCTACGATTATATTATGACCTATTTTGAAGGCTAATGTTGAGTAATCAACGATTAGGGACAAGTAACTGCTTGCAGCTCTGCATGCGTATAGAAAGATCAATATTTGTATATAACTAAAACTGGGATGGAAAGAGACATAAAGAAGGACCACATAATAAAATGAGGTAC
Organism: Euclidia mi; assembly: GCA_944739405.2. Taxonomy (NCBI): domain Eukaryota; kingdom Metazoa; phylum Arthropoda; class Insecta; order Lepidoptera; family Erebidae; genus Euclidia; species Euclidia mi. The sequence continues at coordinate 20,988,169 of OX123200.2, forward strand.
AAGGGTGACGTCAAGAAAACTGCTGAGTCAAATTAGATTGAGGTAGCGAAAGAGCATGATAAATGGCATATTTTGGAGGCTTTCACCTTCACTTGGTTGAGAACATGATTTAAAAAAATACTTCCCTGTAGTGACTTTCACTAATTCATAATTTAAGAAGTAGGAGATTCAACCCCAGTTTTAAATAGATTTGAGCAAAAAAGTACCTTATCTGTCACCAAGGTCAAATCTATTCAGATGCTAAAATAAATCTGATTTAGGTAAGCCGCTCTGACGTAAATACATACATACATACATATCGTCACGCCTTTTATCCCCGAAGGGGTAGGCAGAGGTGTATTTCTACTCCCACTTTTCGCCAGATATACTTTAGTCCCACGTAATAAGGGGCGAGCCTATTGCCGTACCGGGCACATTTCCAGACTCCGTGCTGCTACTGTGCTACTGAGAATTTCGTGACAGAAAAACCCAATAACACTGCCCGACCCAGGAATCGAACCCGGGACCTCCCAATCCCACGCGCACATTTATGCCGCGAGACCAACGAGGCAGTCGTATAGGGTTTGATGTCGAGTTTTCCGTCTCTACGCAAAGATGGTATTTGCATCGTGTTATCCCTTAGTCGCCTCTTACGACACCCACGGGAAGATAGGGGGTGGTGACACTTGTATTCTATGCCGTCAACTACACGGCCTAAACGTCATGTATAAACGCAGCTTTGCATATACAATATTTGGTATACAATATAGTTTTATCACTATAGGATAGTACAGCAATACAGTTAATAACAACCCACTCAAAACTCAATACTGGTCATTGCTAGTCAATTGGAATCCACAACTACCAACGAAGACAAGAGCTTGAAACAAAGTAAAAACCAATATTTCCAATGCATTTAATGTTGCAATAAACCTTTACCATTTTCACTGCATAGAGTTAATATCGTATCAGCTTTCATATCGTTGGTATAAATGATATCGTTTATATAAATAATAAATATCGCGGTCTATTCCAAGGCTAATATTTCAGGGACGTCTGATGCTGCTACATACTAAATTACTTTTTAACAATCAACGTGAACATTATTGCTATTCTTATCATGTTATTAATAAGTTATTAACCATATGCATAGGGTTCCCACCAAGAACATAGGGTCCCAAGCCAACCTCACCTGCAAGTGGTGCACCTGCCGATCAACGGACGAGGCTCTGGCAAACAAAATATCCCGATAAGCGGCAATAGGCTCGCCACCTATTACGTGGGATCAAAACACTGGCGAAAAGTGGGCGTTTAATATGCCTCTGCCTACCTCTTCGGGGAGGCAGGCGTGAGGCTATGTATGTATATATGTATGTATTAACCATCATATTCATTCAGATCTGCATTTACCATCACATACATTTATTGAATTTTGCATTTCTGACGAACTACACTACTTCTTTTTTTACAAGGTACGTCTAATAAGCTGTGTGTGTCTCAAAGTTGGCTCTACTGTGTCGAACACTAATGTTCCTGAGACCCTCTCAAGTCTTATTTTGTTGTGAACAAATATGAAAATAGATCAACGTAACCTTTAAAGCATCCTGTTCTGCATATATAACTCTAAATTGATATAACAAGAATACATGAGAGCATTTGAGGTAACTTATTAAGAATGTTAAGTGGTTAAGTAACATATATATACGATGATTGAGACATTTAAGGAATTTGCTTGTTTTTATGTAACGACACTTAATAGCGTAATTATGTTAAAAATAATGGTGAAATATTTTCTATTTTCCTTAACATTTCGGTATAAGTACAGAAATTGCGAAAGCTTTCAAGTATATGTTAATGTATAATAATCCCAGAGTACACATATATAGATGTACATTATGTACAGTTTCATTAAATATACATATAATGCTACAAACGCCTAAGAATTTCGAAATTATGAAAAATAATTGCTATCAAATTTTAGTAGTAGGTAGTATTTAAGTAGTTATAATTGTTTTATGATAAAATTAATTTAATTTTGTTGTATATCATAAAGAAACAAATTGCAATCAAAATACTTTTCTGAACTAGATAACTAAAATTGTGTATCGAATCATCGTGTCAATTTTGTTCAGCACACGATACTTTGTTGACCTGAGTGGGAATCGAACCAGATCAAAAGCAATCAGGATCACCAGCCACTAGACAAACAGGCCAGGCCAGAAGATTATAAAAGTTGCACAAACAAGATAACGAAATAGGAACAACTACGTAGTACAAGGTAATACATTATAATATAATAGATAGTTATATGAAGTTTACAGCAAATATGTCGTCTCTCGCAGAAGTTCCGTCGTGCAAAGATAATCTACTTTGACCATCAATCGCGGACGCCACCGCAAAGACGTGCGGAATACTGAGTTTGTAATCCAATTCTTTGGTTTTACTTTTATCCGGATGGACGTCATAAAGATACACGTGAATCACATTCGTAAAAAATGATCTGGTAGCCAGTGGCGTAGGAAGGGGGGGCGGCGGGGGCGGTCAACCCCGGGTGTCACTCTTTTTTTGGGGTGCCACACATCCAAAAAAGGGGTGACACCCAAAACTCATCTTTAAGAACAATGTACAAAAACATAGGCACTAGCTCAGCACTACAAGAGCTAGCACGAAATTGTTAAGTGTCGACGACTAAAAAAAAAAACCGGCCAAGTGCGTGTCGGGCCACGCGCAATGTAGGGTTCCGTAGTTGCCTATAATGACTTGCTGCGAAGGGTATTAATATACAACAAATCCGACTGTTTATTTTGCTGAAAAAATAATTTTAATAACACTATTATAAGAACCTAAGTTTTGTTTAGAAAAATACTAGGTATGTATCCAGTTATGTATTGCAAACATAAAATGTGGTTTCAAAGATATACTATCACAATACCTACGTAGTACCGTAGTACAATACATACCAAAGTACGTATATCTTTAAGATTAAGCCAGCGCGCCCAATGTAAACTCACAGAAATAGGTATTTATAAGTTAACCGACGATTACTCGTAAACTAGTGATATCTACTTAGCCGTGATAGTTTTCCTTTTAAATTCGTTATATGTACTACATTTGTGATTTTTTTCACCTCTTCCAAATTAATAGTTACGCCGGCAGAGGGGGGGGACACTTGAGTCTAGCAATTTTTTTCACTCCAAAGCTTGATATTTGACAAACCAATCACCTGATCGAAAAATGATTTGAGCAAACTAATTATATTTTTTTAAAACCTATCCAATGATACCCCACATGATGGGGTACTCAATCAAAAAAATATTCAACCCCACTATATATGTAGGGGAGATACCCTTAAAAAAATATTTTCCTACATTTTATTCTACAGTTTTGTTGTAATATCTTATGTCTATATTCATGTCAAATATCAGCTTTCTAGCACCAGGCGTCTTTGAGCTAGGCTGCGGACGGACAGACGGACGGACATGACGAAACTATAAGGGTTCCTTGTGGACTACGGAACCCTAAAAAGGTCATCCGCCAACTATCGCCCCGGGTGCCACCCATGCTAGCTACGCCACTGCTGGTAGCCACGTCTCAGGAATGTCGCCGCAGGTGAAATACCTGCGGCGACGGTTTTATAAGCCTTCGACACTGATCTTACTATTTAATACGGGATTAAAAAATATCATGAATCACTTACAAAGGTTATACGTTGCAAGGCTCGTATAAGTTTTCTGCTTTATTTATAACTTTTCTCTGCATCATAAACAGAGTAATTTCGTCTATCACTTTATGGAACCTTACTAATAGATTCACTATACTGTTTCTATGTCTTGGTAACATGAAGTCCAGTCTAGGCCCATGAATTATCCTGTTACTTATTAAAAACAGGTTTAGTTTTGTGCACTTAAGAGATTTTTTACCCCTGACTCGCATAGTTATAAGTTTTACATTGTATTTCTACATGGAGCTACGATGCTACAGACTCAGTAGCTTCGTAGCTCCTAAACGAATGCTCTGATTATTTATGCTTTTTTGTTTGAAAACCGACGTGAATTTTTTTATGGACACCCATGTTGGGGCCTACATTATTTATTAATTTTTATAATTATTATTTTATTGATTGAATTATTACTTCCCAAGTTTTATTTTCCGAATTATTGGAAAATATGTTTCCTTGTATCTTCTTAAGACTTCTAAGACGTCTTATTAAATATTAACTTATTTGGTTGTTAATTTTAGTTGTATATTTCGATTTGCAAGTTCTTTTTTATCAATGTAGCATGGAATCTTACGTTTTTCGGGGTAATTTTAATAAATAACTCAAAATCGTACATAATGATAAAAAAATCGGTCTCGAGGTTATTTCGTTTCTTTACATTTTCTGAGAACATTTACCCTAGTACGAGTAAAGTATATTTTATTTACACTCTCAGAAAGTAGAGATTTCAACGAATAAGACGCCGACCAACTTTTTTTAAGAAGCTGATATTTTGACGTGAGAATTTTCGATTGAAAATTAGGGTATTTGTCGATATTAAGTCAAAATAAGGCGTCAAAATTAATATTTTAAATAAAAAACATTTACAGAATGTTTGGATCATTTATTTTTCTTCAATTTTTGCTATATTTTCTTACTTCTTCAATAGGTTTCATTCTATTATAATGTTATTTCGTTTCAATAATTATCTACCCTGGTCTATGTGTGCTATGTGAACTTTAATACTGCATGAGGATATCAAAGCGGTGTCCGATTCACTGACTAAATAAAAATAATATTGTATCAAAGTATGGCTCAACCAACTGCAACACAGCAATAGCAGTAATGAAAGGTCTGACATTTTATAATTAACTTGTTCAGTGTTAAGTAATTTGTGCTGAATGTATTTCTTTAAAGGTCATCAAACTTAATTTTCAGAAGGATATTTCATTATATGATGTTGGCCTTTGGAAGCGGTAGCACAGGACTTGAAATGGGTTTTCAAAATAATAATAGCTTGTTATGCAGAAAAATATTGGGAAATTATTTATTACGTAGCTAATACACATATATACACAGTAACAACTCAAGCTGTACAATTGCAGTACGATTCTAACACTTATTTTCTAGGCCATAAGAACGGTACAAAGATGAAAGTGTTTAGCTCAACGCATACTACCCACTATATCAGAAAGTCAAGAGCTACTTACTATTGGTTAATATTATAAGGCTTTATAGTGAACAGAGCCATATACACACAACAATACCCCCCTTCCCTGCAAACATCATCATCCATGCTCCAAGCGTTATCCCAGTTTCAATCTGTGGTCCGCTTACTCGTCTAACCGGATTTGGCAGAATATTAGCTTCACAGAACGACTGCCTGAACGGATAGCAATATTCCATGGTTTATTTATCCAATATTTCATGGCACCCCTAAATAAATTACTGACACTAGTTTAGTGTCAGTAATTTATTTAGAGGTACTGACGCCCTATAACGACTGTCAAAGATCTTCATGACAACCGGGACCGACGGCTTAACGTGCTCTCCGAGGCACGGGTCAAGCGATAATTAACAATTTAATACGCACATAACTCCGAAAAGTCATTGGTGCACGACGTGGTTGCGAACCCGATACCCTCTCACGGCAGTCAGTTGGTATCTCCACTAGCCTATCGCTGCTTTCGCTGCAAACAAATACTTCTTATATAATCGACCCAGAGAGAATAACTTTGCTTGGACCGTTGATAAAAAGGCAATTGTTACGAGTCGGCGAGTCGTTAATAATGTCGTTCGATCGAGTTTTCTGAGACCATGTCCGCTGCAGACGTCGCTATAAACAGTTTTACGATTGAACTGTCTCTTCTCTTGCACTGGGACAGTGAATATTTTACTATTTAAACACGTTGACAGACAGACTCACGTTGGTCTTATTCGGGAGTTATTTTTGATTCAATGTCACTCACGACTTTAAACTTGCATTATGATATTATGATGTCGCCTTCTTTATTTTTCTTTTGCTGTTGTATTGTTGTTCCGGTTGCAATCATCGCATAAAATGCGGATTAAACGTGTTGTAACACACCCTACATTCATTGAGAAATCATAAACGAATAGCCGGCGATAATGCGGCTAATTAGCCAAGATTAAAAGATCTCAATGTAAGACATACTTTGCCAGTCCCTTTAAAAGAGCTTACTACAGCAAAACCAAAAAGCACCATAAAAGCTGAAAAGCTCAAAGACGTCGCATTTCAGGTCATATTTATAATTAAACCGGTTAATATATGATAACATTCTAGTTATAAAATTAAATGAAAAACCTACTTTCAGTTAATTACTGATTCACGCGAGCTGTGGGCAAGGCCACAGTTTCAACAATATTTGAACTACTGTATAGTATTATATTATCTGTGATTTGAACTACAGGCAACTGTAGTCATTTTAATAACTAGTAACGTTTGAACACCATATTTGAAACGCAACTGAACGATGCCACTAATAAATATAGTAAAGTATAATTCCTTACACAATCTCCAATATTCTATATCGGCATTCCAACATTTGGGAAGGAATGAATATAATATCCATGTATTTGGCTGTTGGTATCGGGTATGGATTTGGTATGGTGTCAAATATACATATGTTCTATACAAAATAATTATATCAAATATCTTTCTCTAGTATGCAAATCCATCGATAGATAGAGTATTGGAAACGGGTGTCAGTCACTACAGGGTATTCAGTAATTTGTAACATCTGTAGGTACTTTGTCCAGAATGTGTCCTCTGGTCACTTAAGAAAATTAATAGACGAACTGGTCTTTCAAAGAAAATTGTATATTGTAAAATTTATGTAAGGTATAAATCTTCTAACCAAATAGCACATAACTGCCTAGGATTTTCTACGCATGAATTTCCAAGCGGTATTCCACAATTATTTTTATATTCTATCAAAGCCGCGTTGTCACAACAATGTTCAGAATTTCGCATAGTAACACCGATCTGTATGGCATTCTATAGAAAACTTTTCAAAGCTTTTGGACGTGAAAAGCCGCCCCGCGTCATAAAAATGCATTACGATAACAAATATATTCACGGTTTTTGCAGCAACAAAGCTGTGAACAATTTTACTAAAACGCAGGATACTGTTTATTTGAATATACTTCATAACAAACAGACATTTGTATTATATGAATATAGAGTAGAAGGAAAGACTAGGTTTAGGCTAGAAAACATATCCTGACCAAATAAATGGTGAAAAGATTGTCGTTTATACTAGTTTTAATGGTACTGTATACTGTCATACATACACATACAGCGGCGATAGCCCAGTGGTGTACGTAATGGACTGCCGAGACGATGGTCTCGGTTTCAATCCCCAGGAGCTCCTGGCACACACCTCTGACTTTTCGAAGTCATATGTGTAAGAATGTTAATTATCGCTCGCTTACTAATGTGCCCGGTAGATGGCAATTGGCTCGCCCTCTATTACATTGGGACCGAAACATAACTGGTGAAGTGTGGGTGTGGAATACACCTCTGCCTACCCCTTTAGGGATAAAGGCGTGAACTTATATTATGTAGACTGTCAAAAGCAAAGCATCAAAGTTTGCAGTAGAAGAACATAAGACAGACTTTACTGCCAGTTTCAGAAGTATAAAGACACAAAAATACTGAATTCTGTAGCAATGGAGAAGAGGAAGGAAGTTGTGCATGACAACTTCAAATAAATCATTTGAAAAACTTACTTAAATTCGTAGCAAGGGATCAGAGAGTTTGTTGAGTAAAAATCTGTTTGATTAATTAATGTTGGCAAAAATAACATAACCAAACAGAAGTCAGACAAATGCATAGTATTGTTACAAAGTTTGCGATGACTGACCTTGGAAGAAAGTTGGAGACTGAGTAGGAGCTGGATACAATACCTTTTACATTCTGAGAAGCCACGGTAATGTTTCCTGTTCAAAAAGTTTGTGAATAAGAGCCGAACCGTGCAATAAAATGAAAACGTGGAAAGGTAGGTATTCTTATTTCTCAAAACGTTTGCTTCTGCTAAAGGGATAATTCTCTGAATAACTCAAAGCACTGTCGACTGTCGATATAAAACCACATTTTGAAAATCGTGGTTACGTATTTTATATCCCACTAAATGATTTCTTCCAGAAATAACTTCAGTAACACCGTGAAGATGGCAATAAAGCATGATTAGTTCTACCAAAGAGCTTACTGATATTTCCCTATGCATTTTTTTTTTACTTTGACATTCACACAACACCATATAGTGACTAGATTCTAGTCCCAAACTATACAGAGCTTGTACTATGGGTACTAGATAATGGATAAACATACATACATAATTATATACCGTTTTTTTTTGTAAATACAAACATATTATACATAGTTACACCCAGACTAAGACAAACATCCATGTTCAAGCACACCAATGTTTGACTTGAGCGGGAATCGAACCCACGACCTTCGGCGTAGCAGTCGCTTTCACTCCCGCTTCGCCAACCGGCCGTCATTTTATGTTTCACATGTATGTAGTAGGTACCGTACAAACGAAAGCTTACCATGTCTACCACGTATTTGCTCAACAAAAAAAAGTCACGATCGCTGTAACTTGTGTACAGTATAATATAATTACGCTGCCAAAACAAATAAATTCAAACGCTAGAACTTAAATTGAGTTGACCTCTTGCATATTGCAATTGCTTATTTTACGTCGAAGGTTACCTTGGACTATGTAATTTTCAGCTTAGCTTGCGAGCAAAATCAACACTTTATAAAGCAAATATTTGTAGAAGGGCACTCCGGCGATTGCTTATCGATTCAGTTTTAATACAACATAAATGTTTAAGTTCATGACTGGTTGTGTCCATTCTGAGTCTCGAAAGAGTCAATTATGTTAAATGAATGCTGGTGATTGCTGTCTGTTGACGTTAATATTGAATGACAAGATGAACATTTAACCCGTCGAAACCCAGCGCCCGGAACTCAAATATACCTCTAGAACCGTGCCGATTTTCGGTCCCTGTCAGCAGAGCTGGCTCCCTGGAAAGCCAGCGGGTTTCAAAGTGACGAAGTACGTATCTTCAGATCTTTATCTATGTTTTAATATTCTAGAGAAGGTCTTAAAGTATTTACCACTCGCCCGTGGTATTTTATACTCTCAAGTTAACAAGCTTGATAAATAATCCAAGCGACGTGTCTACTTATTTAATTAAATGTGGCACCCTAAATTTCAAACATTAGACAGGAAGAATATAGCAACACTTACAGTGTCACAAAACTGAAAATTAAACGAAAATTTACTGACTTTGGTTTAAGCTGCGCCGTAGACATGGCCCTTTGTAATCAACTTACTAATATACTTGCTCAAGTTCACGGCTCGTTAAGTGATTTCGTGATCGATCTTTCATTGCACGTATTACGTAATTATTCAATGATTGCCGCACCACCATCACCCCTTGTCAGAGCGTCGTGTGCTGTGGTTTCGAATCTTACATAGAACATCAGTTTCGCAAGTCAACACCTAGTTTAAGATGAGTGACTTTAGAGTCTTATTTGAATGAGTGTTTTAGCACAATATAATATACTTTTTCAAAGTAACGATCAACTTCATTGCGCTTGGAACCGTTTCAGCTAGCAAATTTTTATTCAAAAGTAATTGTCTAGTTAATTTGATTCTTCTATCCGAACGTGAAAGCACTAGATTACTGCGACACACTGCAAATGGAATTCTAAATATATTTACGTAGAGTCGAGTTTATATCCCAAAGGATGTAGCTGAACTGTATGTTATTACCATGTTTCAACAGCTTTTTACTACGCTATGAATACGTATGTACTAGGTATGTTCAACTGTTCCCGCTGCATATGATGAGACAAATGAATTATCATCGTTACAAAAATCTTAATTGAAAGTGATGTCACACTAAATTCAATATTGCGGCTCAGTTTTTCATAAAAGTTTGACATAAAAAGTAACTTTCTTTTAATTAAAAGGTCTTGTTTTCAGAATTCAAATATAAGTACCTATAGGTATACAGTCATATGTAATTAACCTTCTTCAGGGATCACAGTATCTATTGGTAAAATCTGTACGAAAATCAGGTAGCCTTTGAGCTTATTGCGTTATTTACAGGGAAAATTTGATTGATAATATGTATAAATACATATTAACGTTACATAGACGATTTGACCGATTGGCGCAGCGGGAGTGTAAGCGACTGCTACGCCGAAGGTCGCGGGTTCGATTCCCGCCCAAGTCAAACATTTGTGTGCATGAACATGGATGTTTGTCTTGGTCTGGGTGTTTCTATGTATAATATGTATGTATTTACAAAATAAATTAAGTATATAAGTATGTTTATCCATTATCTAGTACCCATAACACAAGCTCTGCTTAGCTTGGGACTAGATGGTGATGTGTGTATGTAGTAGAATATTATTATTATTATTATATAGAGCGCGACTGCAGCCGAGCTTAGTTAGGATGTAGCTTTCAAAATTTGTCTTATTTAAGGACTAAGTTCCAAGAGCATTTCGCTGTTTTTATTGTGTTATGAGTAGCCTGTTGTTGTGGTTTAGCAGTAAGACGAGAAAGAGTTGCAAGGCCTAAAATAATACTGTATATTGAACAAGAACCTTTGATTGATATTTTTACAGAACTTTTTCTTATATGAATAAACGTTGATACAGTTGCTTTTTTCAGTATACATTTAACAGAGTAGGACAAGCATTTAGTGCAGGAATATTTTGCAATTTATGCAATATATAATTATTAGGTACATTTTATAACACAAAAAAATATTCCAAATTCTCAGTAGCAGCACGGAGTCTGGTGATGCCCGGTACGGCAATAGGCTCGCCCCCTATTACGTGGGGCCTAAAAATTCATGGCGAAATGTGGGTGTAATATTACACCTCTGCCTACTCCTTCGGGGATACAGGCGTGAGTCTATATATAAAATATAAAGAAAAATTACACTAGTTAGTAGAAAGGCATAATTATGTAGTATTTAATTGCCGTCAGCCAAAACATACTCTTGCTTGACACCTTAATTTTTAAAGGAAACTTCACTTCAACTCGGGTAAGATGCATAGATTGACCTACTCTGTGATTTATTACCCGGACAAGGCCATAACTTACCCGGGGCCACTCGCTGTAAATAACATAGTGGCTCGTACTGCTTACATAAATACCATTTACTTACTTGCACCGTGCAAGCATCTTTCTACTAAATACATAAATCTATAATACGTAATATTATAAAGCTGATGAGTAGACGGATTATATCGCTATGTATAGACTTTAGATACCTACGTTACATTTAAACCGAATAATCTAGAAACTACTTTTTTAATAGGTACTTACCAGCCGTCGTTTCAGTTTCTTTACGGATACCGTGATAGGCAAACCGTATTTTGATTTCAATGTGTAAAATTCGGGTAAACCCAAGAAAACGCTGATGTGTTTGTTTTATTATTACTAGCTGGTCCGATTTGAATAATTCGTTCTGTGCTAGATAGCCCATTTATCGAGGAAGGCTGTAATGCCACATCACGGTATGAGCCACGGGCACAGAATAGATAGTACTAACGTACCACGGGTGTGCAGAAGTAGCCTTAAATAATGCGGGTGTATTATGTTATTTATAACGAGTAGAAGGGGGATAAAAGGTACTTGAGCCGGCGACGTCATTAATCTCCGTACATTGTATAAAGCATTGTATTTTAGCGAATGACGCCCCTCACAAAATAAATAGTCTTGTAAGTATATTGTATGCTATAACTAAGAGCTACAGCTGACGTAGTCTATACATTTTAGCTATCGATTTTACTTTATAAGTTTAAGAGTTATTATGCCCGGTCTCCCCTGGGAGCAGCTGATAGGATAAAAGGGATGTGAGTGTCGGTCTGTATCAATACTTTAAAGTTGACATTTTAATGTTATAGAGTGCACTAAAGTATTTTTTTATATGTGTAATGCACATTTATATTAAGGTGTTTAAGTACTAATATGAATATGTATTAAACATACACATTTTTTCTATAGGATAGGTATCTATTTTCTGGAATAAATATTTATAACAGCAAAATCATGTTTGCCGGATGACTTTACAAACATTCAATCAACGAACTCAAGCAACTCCTAGACTCGATACATATCAATTATTGTAGATCACACAAAGTGATGTCGAGTGCGATATCGAACCCACAATACTCAGCACAGTGATAGGCAGTGAGACAACCACTTAGGAAGATTTTTGGATGTACCTGCCCTTTATTATCTCCTAGTAAAGTATAATGAAAATACATACAGCAGCTTAGCCATAGTATTTGAAAATTTTGCACGAGCTTATCCGAGCCACCCTGACTTGAGTTTCATTTGGCAATATTATCAAAATTACTACGTTTTAGAACATAAGTTACGCTTTAAGACAAAGTTCTAATGTACGACTTAAATTTCTGAAAACTGCTTTGACTCAGGACTTTAAGGACTCTTTAGACTTAAGCCATTAAAAGAGCTGGAATCACGTAAAATTCACAAACTTCTTGCAATTCTACTAACACTTGTTAACTGTTGTAATCTGCTTGACGGTAAATTCTTCGTTAAGTAGATATTTAAGATAATTATGTTAAAAGTAATTAAGACTAATTACCTATCCATGTTACTTACTAACAGATCATAAATAGCAACTTAAGTTATTAAACTGGCAAGAAAAAGAAAAGTGGAAATCCTACCGAATCTCTGGATTCAAAATTACAATTCATATAAAAGTCCTTTTATTTGAAATAGTTATTTGTGCAACAAGAGAGCAAAGTTGTTTTTTGTTTCGAGTGCTGATTTTGAGTCCCGAGCAAGCGAAGGATTCTATGATTGATTCACGAGCGTAGCGAGTGAATTAAAGTTAGAATCCTGAGCGTGGTGAGGGACTCAACAGCACGAGATACAAAAAACTTTGCTCTCGTGTAGCACACATGACTTTTCACCACAGCAGTGAGAACACATATTACTTAGGAGACATAGAAATGAACAGGAATAGATTGAATTCTGCATTAATCACTTGTTGATTTAACTCTTCTGGTGTTAAAGTACAGTCATCATCGCTAGTTTCACTCGTCTTTTAAGATTATTTTATATATTAATATAATTTAACACGTTACGCTATACTGTATCAGCATCAGCGAAATTTTTATTCCCGCTACTTTTTTAAATCGCGTTTTAATACCGCGTCCTTGATGTTTATTTTTCAAATGTACTATTGTTGTAATTTCAAATAAAAATGTATTGGTTAAATACTAATTTTATACTTTTAATTAGACTTACTTTTATTAAAATCCAATAATAAATTAAACATATAAACAATAACATATAAAAAAAGTAATTTCTTTATAACAAATATCTTTTTTTTATTTGCGTTTTCAAAGGTGTTTTCTTTGAGGTCGAATTCCAAAATCGAATTTCGAATTCGAAGGGGTTTGTTTTTTCACTCACTTTTTATATGCATGTGAAAGAGACAGAGCACAGTAAAAATCGAATGTTTCAAATTTATGGCTGAACATTGTCAATTCGTGGCACTGAAGATTGAAAAATTAAAAAGCTACTTTGCCTCACGCTCGAATCAAAATCGCGTTTTGTTCACTGTTGTCTCGCAGCAAAAGCGGCATGTTTGAGCTGCTGTGGTGAAAAAGATTTTTTATCATCAGTTCAATCAGCATTTTCAAAAATGGAATTGAAACATTTTTATGTTCATGCTAAACATACAGCCTTTACAATAACTAAAAATGTATTAAAATAAATCTCAAACTAAACATTTCAAAAGTTTTAAATTAACACGCCACAGGGCCACAGCACTTTACCACTAACCGTAGTTTTGATTTTCAACGGAGTTCATTCCCTTACTTTGTAGCTTTACATTTTCTGCACTCAATTTACATTATGGTTACAATTTTAGAAACAACTTTGTTTTATCTACGTATATTTTATTATAGATCCAGTATTATATACATTGTAGGTATAGGATCTAACTTAGTTGCTTATTAGTATTTTCTCGATTTGAAAACGAATTTATCAGAGATTCTTTTTGCACCACAACCCATTGTCCCGAATCTCCTCTTTAGGATTATGCTGTTAGAGACAGTGACATTCCCAAATAGTACCTACTTATATGAATGCCTATTTGAAAAAGAAAATTGAACTTGTATTTACTCCCTCTTATGAACGTTCTTACATTTACTAAATTTTATATTTGGTTATTCTCGTCTCGTATAAGAAAATCTTCTGAGGGATTGAAACAGCTATCACAAAGACCATCTACGTCACAACAACTATCTTTGTGCCACAATTTATAGTCCGGTGCGAGAACCGAACCCTCTGCACTCGGTGGCAATAAATGGATAGCTTACCACATAAATCAATGCCTCACCCTCTAGTTAAACTCGAAACGTATTGCAGATACATAAAGTTTTAATGTCCCTATTCACGAGCTGAAGAATAGCAGATAGTAGACGTGCAACGACCCGAATGAAACGAATTTAAAATGCTACTCTAGTCTCCGTCTTTTACATTCTGAACAGTTCACGGTTCAAAATAATAATAATGACAGTGCGATGCCCCCAGACGTCTGCAGTATGGTAGCCGACGCTTTGGGTTGCAGGAGCCGCAGACCGTCTAGTGTTGCAACACTGGAATATAATAATATAAAGTCTAACAACCCTGTCATAAAACGTTTAAGAAACAAAGGGTTTAAAACCAGACTAACACCCATCGCTGTTTGTTATTTTCATTAAAATTACTTTGTTGATAACAATATATTATACAATAAAATTAATGTTGTTCTATTTTGGATCTATCTTAATGGTAATTACTATTTGGCATTAATAGTAAGTCTGGCCATTAGACGCTAAGAAATATTATGCCAGAAACCGAAGTCATGCGCCGTCTACTTACGGTTCTAAATTTAAACAAGCGCTAACCTTATAATGCCCGTGGGCGGCCACAAATGTCGAATTTCGCATTTAGGAGGTGATAATTATGTTTTTTAAATCCTTTTAAGTTTGATAAAAGCCCCAAAGCACAAAAACTGGCAACAAGAAATTATTTTCATATACGTGTCATATAGTCCCTATATCCATATACTTGTCAGGGCGATTCTTCTTTTAATAATAATAATAGCTAACTAATATCATATTTACATACCTTATACCTTATACCTATATAAGAAAACCTACCTTTTTTAGGGTAATTACTTCATAACGCACACTTAAAAAACTATAGCTATCATAGATTTAATTGAAAAGTCATAGCTCACTTCTACAAATACTTATTATGCTTATTTCGCCAAATTACTCATGAAACCCCACTCTTAACTCTAGTAGCATTAAGTCCATTGCTTGACATACCTAAATTCGAAAGCTTTTTCCTATACACGTTCGACACTTCAAAATCTGGATTATGAAGATAGAATTTAAAAGGCTATTGATATCCTTTATTTTAATGCTATGTAAATAAATATTAGCCTTTGAAATTTTGCAGCATTAATACTAATTTTATGCTGCGAAATTCCAAAGGTAGTTCGTACAGTAGGTAAAATTCCACAGATACAAACTTTTTTGATAGCCGTCTTCGGCAGCTTTTAGTTGTTTTCAACTTGCCGTGGACATTTTTAATTAATTACTTATTCGAGCACTCATTCCAAAACTGTGGCCTTAATTAGATTTTAATTTTAGCACTGCTAAGAATTACACTGATCTGTTCAGTGCTGAAGGTCGTTTTAGAGTTACGCAGTAAAATAAGAAACTTTTATACCTACGGCATGGCCGTCCGTCCATCCATCCATCCATGCCTATAAATCAGATTGCTGTAAATTCTTCCGGCTCCGTTAGGTAGCATGACATCTATACTACTGTAGCCATAGTGTAGCGGTAGCTACATACAACTGTGGCCATCTAACGAGCGACGACGAAGTCTTAACAAACAACTATACGGCGACATCTATCGGACACAATGCGACGGAAAACAAGGTGCTGAATAGCGCAAGCAGAGTTCGCACGCCGAGTTGTATATATACAACATCCCAAATACAGCCGTTGGACTGACAGTCCACCAGGCTGGTTAGAGGATCCTCCCTCTAGTTGGAGGAACACCAGAACTTTCTTCCTCCACACTACTTATTATTACAAAGCTGAAACAATTATTTTAAGTATAGAAAAACTACTAATTGTACAATATCATAGGCATGAAAATTAGTCCAATTTGCTTTCCGAAGTCATAAATGCTATCAAAACAATATTTATACATTATTTAACTTTTGATTCAATCTCAGTGTAATCAAAGAAGTTTACTAGAAAGTTAAAGCCATCTAGTTAAACTCAAGGTTCTATTTTGAATAATTTATAAACACGAGAACTAGCCTCAACAAAGCTGAAAATGTTTCAACCGTTCAAACCATAATGTAGAATGACTATTCAGTGAATACTAACGACCTTTCCAGACCAGTAAAAGTACTGGTAGCTTCTAAAACACAATATTTAAATATTAACCTAGTTTTGGAATACGCACACGCCGTTTACTAAATATAAAACAGCGGTCCAACTTGTAACTGCCGGCGTTAGGATCCTTCTGGTATTGATAGTGACGAATGACTGACTCATGATCGATGTAACTTTTAACTTTACAACTAGTAGCATAACTTTACCAAGTTATGCTACTAGTTGTGGTTTTTAAATAATTGAACATTAATTTCTCACTTGCAATCACTAAAAATGTAGACTCACCAAAAAATCACCATTGAATTCTACAGAAATAATGTCAATACACATAACAAGATACGACTGCTGCTGCTGCAGGAGTTCGGGTGTTTTTAAGATTGGCTTTATTCATTTTTCAATGACTGTAATAGAATTGTCATCAACGTCGTAGCCTTATTCCAGTGACATCCAAGACTCTTCGGCTTGCAGTCCGAGCTGCGCTTACTAGTCTCACAGATTTAACAGAATATTAGCTTTTCCACAGACCAACTGCCGATATTTCAGGAACTTAGACCAGTGTCAGTTTATTTGAGGGTACCGATTCCCCGTAACGACTATCAAAGATCTTCATGACAACCGGGGCCAACGATTCTACATGCTCGAACGGGGCAAGCGATAATTGACAATTTAATACGCACATAACTTCGAAAAGTCAGTGGTGCGCGCACTGGATTCGAAACCGATACCCTCTGCATGGTAGTCTGTTGGTATCTCTACTATTACAGAATAACACTGTTATAAAATAACACTCGTAATTGTTTCTTGGTACTAAGAATTATTTACTACGGCTGAGTTTTGAAGTTTAACCTAAACAAAAACAAGGTCCTTACAGATAAGTCTTACAAAATCAATTAATATCGGCAGGTATCATGAAAAGAAAAGAGCTCATGAAATATCCTTAATCAGGGTAATCAATGGATAAAGACTACAAGGCATTAACAAAATGTATTTACCTTTTGTTCAAGCTGAATTATCTAATCAATAAAATTAAATCATCATCCTCTTAGCGTTATCCCAGTTTCAATCTGGGGTCCGCTTACTAGTCTAACCGGATTTGGCTGAATATTAGCTTTTCCACGGAGCGACTGCCTGTCTGACCTCCGCAACCCGAAGGGATAGCGATATTCCATGGTTTAGACTAGTGTCAGTTTATTTAGAAGGTACTGACGCCCTGTAACGATTGTCAAAGATCTACATGACAACCGGGACCGACGGCTTAACGTGCTCTCCGAGGCACGGGACAAGCGATAATTAACAATTCAATACGCACATAACTCCGAAAAGTCATTGGTGCGCGCCGCGGATTCGAACCCGATACCCTCTGCATGGCAGGCTGTTGGTATCTCCACTAGGCTATCGCTGCTTAATCAATAAAATTAAATATAACGCTGAAATACTGATTTAGTCATACGATTAAATCAATTTATCAAATGTCAACAGAATGAAAGCTTCAAGTACTTAGTCCCTTTGTCATGTTATATATAACTGAAACGACCGCCACATTCCTATTAAATATTCATAGCAGAATTAATCAACGTCTCGAACTATCTAGAACAAATTTAAATATGTTTTTTGGATGACAGTATTATATCGAATTAAATACGTAAGGCAGAACCTAAAAATAAGTTAAAAGCAAACGCTTTTACTAAACGTTACTTCTTATCAATATTGCTACAATCATATATTTATGTATAAAATGTATGTATTTACAAAAAAGTAGGTATGCCACAAAAAGCTCTGCTTAGTTTGAGACTAGATGATGTTGTGTGTTTGTGATAGAATATTATATTAAAACAATGATGTCCTTGATTTGTTTCTGCATCACCAAAATGTTGACTGGCATTAATTGTGCTAAAATACGCCGTTTTTCTTTTTTACAGAAGTAGAGCCAAGTTCTTTGAATTATATGGTTTGAAACAACATATATTTGACACACCTTTTCTAAATTATGAAAAAGCTACTCAAACATTTTAAACAAGTTTGTAATAAGGCAAAATCAAAATTTATTTGTGGTAAAATTAAGCAATCGACAAATGTCATTAAAGAAACGTGGAGAATTATAAATAATGAAACCGGTAGAGCACGACAACGAGAAAACCAATTTGAAATCAAAGATAACCATTTATTACTCACAGACAAATCTCAAGTAGCGCATATTATGTTCAATAGTTTATTTGAAAGCATACCAATAATTACTACTAGCTCTTTACAATCATCGTCTTTATACGCTGGAAATATGTTGCTTAGCAGTGTACCTGAATGCAAGAGCGTGTTTCGATTCGAGCACGTTACCCCGATAGATATATTGATCGCATATAATTCAATTACTATTAAAAATACTGGCGACTTTTGGGGCATTTCTATTAAAATTTTAGGTACTATAGATGAGACTGTTGCGCCTTACCTCTCTATAAATTTTAACCAATGTTTTGACCTAGGCGTATTTACAGATTTGATGAAATTAAGTAAAATCAAACCTTTATTCAAATCTGGCAGTGAAAATGACATAAATAATTTTAGGCTCATCTCTATCTTGCCGGCATTTAGTAAAATATTTGAAAATATTTTATTACAGCTACTAAGACACTTTAATTTAAATAGTCTGCTTCACAAAGATCAATACGGGTTTACTAAAGGTAGATCCACTACTGATGCGGTGCACTAGCGGTGCTCTCATAAAACACGTTTATAATGCTTGGGAGTCATCTTAAAATGCTATCGAGTATTCTGTGACCTATCAAAAGCATTTGATTGCGTTCATCACGACACACTACTGCGTAAGCTTCGCCACTACGGCGTAGAGGAAACCGCACTTAGTGTTGTCGAGTCGTACTTGCGGCAGAGATTTCAGTGTGTCGATGAAAATGGGACTACATCCTCTACATTACCTATGCAGTTAGGCGTTTAAAAACATCTGTGATGTCGCACTTATTGCAGATGATACGTCACTTATTTTTAAAATATATAGGAATAGGAATCAATTTGATGATGTAAATAACACACTTATACAAGTTACACAATGGTTTACAGCAAACAACCTAGTACTTAATTCTAGAAAAACAAAATGCGTTAAATTTGCATTACCTCACATTAAACAACTAGGACCTAACATAATGCTAGATAGGGAGGAACTTGAGATAGTTGACTCTACAGTGTTTCTAGGCATAACATTAGATAATAAGTTACAATGGGGTGCTCATATAGCATGTCTTGCAGGAAAGCTCAGCTCTGCAGCGTACGCGTCAGAAAAGTTAGACAACTTAATGATGCCGACACAGCTCGTCTAGTATATTTTAGCTATTTTCATAGTGTAATGTCCTACGGCATTTTGTTATGGGGCTAAGCTGCGATTATTCAAAATCTTCGTTCTACAGAAACGAGCGGTACGAGCAATATACATGTTAGGTGCAAAATATACTCTTAGCAAACGCTTTAAGTCCATAGGAATTCTAACAGTAGCCTCGCAGTTCTTATTTGCTAATATAATTGTATATAAGGCAAAATATAGGTTTATTTACTACAAAAAGTTATATATGTACATCATATAAATACTCGAAACAGGCATAAGTTATATGCCCGTTCTTTCTCGTGGTTCTACCTATTGCTTTGCGAACGAGGCAGTAGATGTAAATTTAGAAGCATTAAGTAATTTAATTTAAAACATTTACGTTCATAAGCGTCACCTTGTGACCTAGATGAATAAATGATTTTGACTTTGACTTGACTTCGTGCCAGAAGTTTCAAATAAAATAATAAATTCATACATACTATTTTTTTAACTAGGAGCAAGCCAAAGTAAACATGGATCCAATCTATCTATGAAACTGCAGAAAGGCTATAAAAGCATTGTCTTTGGTTTTGAAACTAGGCAGAATTAAATTTAAAACTTCACTAATTTACAAGACAAGATCAATTAAATACATTTTTTCATTTTCTTTGATATTGAATAACATTCATAAAAAATACCATTGTAATGTTAGCACAAACATGAAACCTAATTTATCCAACCGGTATTGATATTGTAAGTACAATTGTTACTTAGTCCGTGTTCCGTGTTAGTACTCATTACAATCATCGTAACACAAGTAGAACATGCTATTATTACAGAAACGCCTACAAAGCCTAATCGGAAGCAGCCGAGTTTCGCTTACTCACCGAAAAAAATACCTTAGAAAAATTGTCCGAGTATTTTCAAACAGGCACCCAACGGAAACTCTCGGTTGCTTTTTATTTCAAAATTAATTAATTACTTTAGGCATCTGAATCTTTTAACATTTACATTTTATTTTTGTTTTATTTAAAAACAACTTCGTAAATTATCAGGATAATTTATTTATGTTAATGTAGCACAAAAGATAACAAGTACCTAATTGGAATTTTTATATTTACACTAAGTTCATTATGTCGGAATTATTTTAGTTCAACGAAGCTTTTCCATGACTACGTAATGTAGCGATAATTGATTTTATAATTTACCTACTGCTGTCAGACATTTAAATATCTTTATTACCAAACAAAAACTAAATTTAGTTCGAAATTATGGACAATTTTGGGAAGCATCTGTCTCGAAAACATTTACAATGTCGTTCACAATCGTTTCAAATTATTTAATAACGATAGAAAAGAAAATAAGTTTAAGAAGGTTCTAGCTCTACACAATTAAAAAAAGGTTAGTTAAAAAATCTCTGCCAGCCTAATCCAAGACCAATGTTTGTGTTATACTTAGTACTTAATTTGTAAAAACGCCTAAAACGACTGTCATATTCAATGAGTTGAAAGATAAAAAGATAAGAGAAACTCAGTATGAGTTGAAAGATTATGAATACACTAAAGAATTTATATCTTCATGACAAAAATATATTATTAACGCTCTGTACAAAATATCTTATAAAGCAACTATGACCTTAA
Source organism: Euclidia mi (assembly GCA_944739405.2). Taxonomy (NCBI): domain Eukaryota; kingdom Metazoa; phylum Arthropoda; class Insecta; order Lepidoptera; family Erebidae; genus Euclidia; species Euclidia mi. The sequence goes on from OX123200.2 coordinate 21,009,576, forward strand.
CCTTTTCAAAGCTAGCAGTTAATTATTATTGCTGGCCGGTAGCAACTCAATTTCGTATGCACAGCCAAAAATAAAAAAAAGAACCAACATTGTAACCAACTGACGTATATAGCCAATTTTGTTTTATTTTGTAATAACGTAGAAATAAGAAAGTGCGTAGGTGCTACGTGGCAATGATGCTTCAGACCCTTGATAATATCAGTCGGGGATACAATAGCTCTAGACAAAGAAGAAGCTATATACTTGCAAAGGTCTTAGTAAAATAAAGCCGAGCTATGCCTAAAATCGTTGTCCAAGTCCAAACGTTTCGGCGTCCCATGACCTACATTTCTAGCCGTTCTTCATGAAAGGTTAAGTTCGCAAATACAAACGTTAACGAAGTTTTCTTTTCAACGATACATTTGTTTCACCTTCACCACGTGATATTGAAAATGTTAACTATAAAAATATACGTAACCGACTCTTATCAGCAATTGTAGTTTTTCGAGTTTTCGGTAAAATACAGCGTTATGTTTTATATAAATTCTATGGCAAAGGTTGAAGAAACACTAATAAAAAGCATTACATAAGTACAAAAGTACTAACTTTATATGAACTTGAGCAATCTGGCATCTGATATGCAAATAAAAGCAGAATATTATCGATTCTGTCTGACCTACAAGTCATACATCGAACAATTTGCTACAACTATGTACAGTACAAAATATTTTTTTATTTGATTTGAAATACGTATCATAAGAAAACTATTACCTAGGATTTAGTAGGACAAATGTACGAATTATGAATGGACAGATTTTTAAGGCAGCATAAACAGTACTTTTACGATGACATTAATACTTTGTGTCCGTACAAACGTTTACGTACTTGTCAACGTGGCATAGACGTTAAACTTTAGCTAGAACATTTAGAGCGTCGATAAATCTAGTAGCATTGGAATTTAATGTATAGTGAGTAGACTGATGCTATATTGACAGTGAAAAACCCCGTACAGCCTTGAAGAAAACCGCCCGGAGCGTCTGTCTTCAGTCCTCAGCGCCGCCGCCTCAGTTAAGCCCCATACATACGTTGTTTTATATTATAATGATATAAATTACTTTAAGATTTGGGTCGTCTATTTATACATTTGTTTGATAATATGGTAACGAAACATCTAAACACAACAATTCAAAATTAAGCACTGAGACGTTTGTTATAGGTAAAGACTTAGTATAGATAGGTATAAGAATTAGGTATAGATAAGGTCTGGTGCTCACCTGTCCAAAACACTTACGTCACAAGCAGGATAGCGTTATATAATGTTAGCGAGTCCTGCCAACGAGCCACACGTTTTCGATTATATACTATCTTAGATGATCTCATTAGCACGGGGGTGCAAATTACACTTACCTAATTAACCGATTGTAATGATTAGCTTTATGACTTTAAATTAAAATACAAATTGAAATTAACATTTAAGAAGAACATGAAAATAGACGTTACAAAGAGAGGCGGCAATCAAATCGTTTAGATTATAACTTATCGATTCGGGAGCCGCTGCCGTGTACGATTTACGTAACGATGAAAACACAAGAGCGGAGGATTCGGTGATACATGTGGAGTCTGGTGGCTACGAGCGACCGAGAATAGCTCACGTTCCAATAAACGGATTGGCGATCATGTGTTTTAAGGTGGCCATGTTTTATGGTATTGTCAAATTGATAACCGTTCAACGGTGCTGTTTTGTACCCACTTGAATAGATGGTGATAGATGTTCGGGAGCTGTATTGTTCGGTTTATGTAAGTATTGAGGGTGTTTGTTGGTGTGCACGGTATTGATCGGTGTCGCGGGAGAGCGCGATGTGCGCGCGGGCGGCAGGCTGTGCCGCGACTGGGGCAGGCACCAGGCTGAACCCTGCGTCGCCCTTTCCTCCGACGCGCTCACGGCTGCGCGCGAAAGCTTTTATTTTGACCCGCAACCGTTGCCGAGGGGATGCTTATGATAAGATGAAACGGCCACGTGAACATTGTCAATAAACTTGTAATGCCCTATATTGTGGCCCTCTCTGGTTCGTGAGAGTCTATTATTATTGCAGATTGAAACTTAAGTTTAATAATATTATGGGACACGACTTAGGTTCACAAATAAAATAAAAAATAATATAAAGTTATTGTAGGCTCGTTTATATTGCTAAGATAAGAAAAGAGTGTTTTGTAAAATAAAGTCCTTAAATTCCAGCCTTCGCAAGGTAACGCGTTGTTGAACCAAACAAAACACTTTCTCAGAGGTATTGAAACCCTATCCTGACACCCCGATTGGATGTTTTCAACTTCGTAAATAGGACAGCGATTGATCCACCCTGTTTCAATTATCAGATTATTCTCAACTAAGAAATGTACTTATTTAATTTTATAATTGTAGTATTAAAAACGACTAAATATAAAATATATTTATACAATAAACTTTAGGAAGTTCAGAAAGGATTAAACATTATTTGGTTTTGCTCCAATGCAGCAATGGTAGGTAAATAACCTTTATAAACTTTTAGATAGAGCACAGCGCCGGTTTCATAATGGCCGATTTAGTTTGGCACTATTGAACTAAAGAAGGTAATAGAGACCAACTGAGACAAGCCAATATATCAGACTGAGAATGATTCTCTAATAATTACGTGTATATAGCCTTTTGCAGTTGACTGTTGGACATAGGTCTCTCCTAATTTTCATCACTGTAGCATTCCGAGACAACAGGATAATTTGGGCTATTACCTACTACATCTCGGTATAGGGTATTATGTAGAGTTTTCCGTATCTTCCTAAGGCCGCCTTCACATTGAGCGTCAGCGTTCCTCGAGTGCACGCGCCCAGTTTGCGTTCGGCGTAGTACAAAGTTCTGTAGTACAAAGTGAACGCCGGGCGCACGGCGAACGGCGCCGAGCGTACGCTCGAAGAACATCATCATCATCAGCCGCATACTGTGCCACTGCTGGGCACGGGCCTCTTCTCACTATGAGAAGGGTAAGGCCATAGTCCACCACGCTGGCCAAGTGCGGTTTGGCAGACTTCACATGTCTTTCGAGAACACTATGGAGAACTCTCAGACATGCAGGTTTCCTCACGATGTTTTCCTTCACCGATAAGCAAGCGATAATTAACAATTTAATACGCACTTAACTTCGATGACCAATGTGAGGGAGGCCTAAAGATCGTATTTGCTTTGCAATACGTAATACTTTGTATTCGTAATCCGTCACACACAGCCATATTTCATGTAGCGACGGAAGAGACGGAAAGCTCTGTACCAGCCCGTCTGGCCAGCGTGATGTAGTAGCCCTAACCTTCCTATCGGCACACAACATTCTTCTGAAGCAAATGAGGAGAGGCCTATGCCCAACTACGGACGGCAAAAGGCTTTTTGATAATAATGGAAATATGACTGCCTCCTTGGTCCAGTGGATAGCGTATGCGACTGCTGATCGGAGGTCGCGGGTTCGATACCCGGGTCGGGCAAAAGTGTTAATGGTTTTTTCCGAATACTCAGTAGCAGCCCGGAGTCTAGTGATATGCCCGGTAACGGCAATAAGCTCGCCCCCTATTACTTGGGACCTAAAAATTTATAGCGAAATGTGGGTGTAATACCTATTACGCCTCTGCCTACCCCTTCGAGGATACAGGTGTGAGTCTATAAAAATAATATTAATTGGAACTAGATAATACAGTTGCCGTATACTGGTAGTAAATTGCATTGCACGATCCAAGGAGTACACACTAAGAGCTACTTAATTTTTTGCAATTAGATAAGGGAGAGTGTGTGACTGGTGCCGTAGAGTTTTTGATAATTGTAGGTACCTAATGCCAAGGAAACACACAAGAAGCTAAAGAAGTATGAAATAGAGGATAGCGTATGGAAAATATTTTCTTTTGCTTTTTTAAGTTTTGTATTTACTTATTCATTATTTCAGGATAAAGATTATTTTTATACTAATTATTTTAATCAAATTTAAAAGTAGGCATACGCTGAGTTTTATATTCGAGATTCCCCGTCAATACTCTACCACCGTCGATATATTGTATAAAGAAGATGAAATAGTAATTTGAAGAACATTTATTGAAACATTCTGTGCCTTTAATATATTAGATAAACTTAAAAGATTTTACTGAAATGACTACTCTATTTGATATTCAATATATTTTACGAGATATTCTGTCTACGTTAATAAATAAGTATGACGTCGCAGCTATATTACTTAGATGCGCCATCGTATCATAAGTTTTCAGTGTTAATAGTTGATTTCATAATCAACTGTTAACACTGAAAGCTTATGTTAATCTCGGCTCTCGATAATATATTATCGAGAGGAAATTAATAGCCCTCTTACAAAAAAAATGTGTATTAGTTATAAATACCTTGATCACTACATAGTAGGTATCAAACAAAGTCTGTCTTCTGTCTGTCTATCCCTATGTATGCTTACATCTTCAAAACTACGCAACGGATTTTAATGCGTTTTTTTTTAATAGATAGAATGATTCAAGAGGAAGGTTTATATTATGTATAACTGACGCGGGCAAAGCCGCTGGCGACGTCTAGTGTGTGTGGGACACCGGTCACGCCTTATTTTCTTAATTATAAATTAAGAAACTAAGAAGTGTCCGGCGTATAATACTGATTAATATGGCGTAAGCTGTTCTTGACCGTACTTGGTCGGGTAATTGTTATGAGAGTCTGGTTTCCTGTGCGGGGGGGAGGAGCCAGTCGTGCAACGGAGCTAGAAGGTGTACCTGGAGCTGGATGGCGTAGATCCTGGTGTTTCGAAGGTACATATTTGATTCATCTGTGCTTGGTTCAGGTGGCATTATGATAAATTGTTATCACAATGCCAACCAAGATTACTGCCTACTTTATAAAAAATATTTTACCTATTATTTTACAACTTCAGCACAGATTACTAAATAGTTACTGACTTCAGTCTGTGTTTCGAGAGATGCTTTTAAGCTATAAGTTCGTGTAAAAAGTCTTAATACTAAAGTCTATAATATTATGTATGATAAGTAATGCTTGATTGAAGGCAAAATCCTTACTTATCTATGCATGATACGTATGGTCAAAACACCATTTGTATCATATGACTAGCGAGTTTTACAGGAAAAATCTCAAACACCACTGCTGGCCATACAATAATACAATCAGCCGCTGTGTATGGCTTTCGTGGACTACGAGAAAGCCTTCGACTCCATCGAAACCTGGGCGGTTCTGGATGCTCTGCAGCGGTGTCGCATCGATTGGCGCTACATCGAGGTGTTGAGATGTTTGTACGACACGGCCACTATGACCATCCAGCTCCAGAACAGTAAAACCAGCCCTATTGAGTTGCGTAGAGGGGTGAGGCATGGGGATGTAATATCCCCTAAGCTCTTCACCAACGCACTCGAAGGCGTCTTTAAGACGCTGGACTGGACTGGACGGGGCATAAACATTAATGGCGAGTACATATCCCACCTTCGGTTTGCCGACGATATCGTTATCGTGGCAGAGAGCCTGGAAGAGCTGAGCGAGATGCTCCACAGCCTAAATGGAGCCTCTCGACGGGTCGGTCTCGGCATGAACTTGGATAAAACCAAGATTATGTTCAACGAACACATTGTGCCGGGACCGGTTTATGTCGACGGACCGATGCTCGAAGTTGTTCAAGAGTATGTATACCTTGGGCAAGTAGTCCAGCTAGGTAGAAACAACTTCGAGAAAGAAATCGACCGCAGGATACAATTGGGTTGGGCAGCGTTTGGCAAGCTACGTCGAGTTTTCTCTTCCCCCCTACCGCAATGCCAAAGTCTGCCTGAAGACCAAAGTCTTCAACCAATGCGTCCTACCTGTTATGACGTACGGTGCCGAGACACTCACAGTGGGACTAGTCCACAAACTAAAAGTCACGCAGCGAGCTATGGAACGAGCTATGCTTGGCGTCTCTTTGAAGGATAAAATCCGAAACGAAGTTATCCGACAAAGAACCAAAGTTACCGACATAGCTCACAGAATCAGTAGGCTCAAGTGGCAGTGGGCTGGCCATATCTGTAGAAGGACTGATGGCCGATGGAGCAAGCGTATCCTAGAGTGGAGACCACGTCTCGGCAAGCGTAAGGTAGGGCGACCCCCGGCTAGGTGGACCGACGACCTGAAAAAGGTGGCTGGGACAGACTGGATGCGGAAGGCTGAGGACCGCGTACTGTGGCGCGTGTTGGGAGAGGCCTATGTCCAGCAGTGTACTGCGATAGGCTGATTGATTGATTGATTGATTGCTGGCCATAGGCCTCTCCCAATATGCGCCACAATGACCGATCCTCTGCCTTCCGCATCCAGCCCGCCCCAGCCACCTTTGTTGGGTCGTCGGACCACCTAGTCGAGGGGCATCCTACTCTTCGTTTGCCGAAACGTGGTCTTCACTCTAAGACTTCTCTACCATCGGTCATCGGTCCTTCGGCAGACGTGGCCAGCCCATTACAACTTCAGCCTGCTTATACGGCGAGCTATGTCGGTAACACCAGTTCTCTTCCGGATGACCTCGTTGCGAATGCTATCCTTTAGAGAGACTCTGAGCATAGCTCGTTCCATGGCACGCTGAGTGACTTTAAATCTATGGACCAGCCCGACCGTGAGTGTGCAGGTTTCGGCATTGTACGTCATTAATGGTTTTTATTATCATTTCTGATTCACCTGGGCACAAAATATTTGAACATCGATATCTTGAAAACTACTTTATAAAAACGAGTCCCTCATTCAAATATACCTAATATATGTTCTTTGGTACCTATACCAATTTTTATATAAACATGCATTACAGAGCTGAAAGTGAAATAAAATTTTGGCCAGATGAATCAGTAGAAGAATGAAATTTTGAAGAACTACGTACCCTACACAGGGTGTAAGAAGACTCTTAACGAAAAATAATAAACAATACAAAAAACCGAGAATTTGCTACAATGAACTGAACATTACTCTGTCACTTTTCAGGTAACTGTATAAACGTATCCACGTTTACACGTGTATAATTATGATTGATTTTGAAAATATAACGGGACATAATGTCCTATTACTTAGTGCCTGTACAATTCATCTAATAATAGCTTCCAAACAACGTCACGGTATCGAGTAATTACATATGGCTTCATTGACTTAGTTATATTATACCATCACACTCACACAAACTCATGGGCTTTATTTACATTGATATACGAGGATCATGCATAGTTAGGTACTGCCGATACTTTTATTTTTGACTACCGACTTCATCTGTCACTTTTAGAGTAGGTCCTTATTTGGCTTGCATATATTCAGTACCTATATCATTAAAGAAAATTGACTTGTACAAAGCCTGCCACTATCCCAACATTCAGTCCACCTCAGCTTGCCTATTCATGCTTTAAAACCTTAGCTGCGATGTCATTAATATTAATACATTGCAGATGTTCATAACAATAAAAAACATCTATAAAACCGATAACCGTTGGAGAAGTTGTGTTCTAGAGTGGAGACCGCAAACGTAGTGTACGACGCCCTCCGACTAGGTGGAGTGGATATACGGAAAGTGGCTGGCAGCGGCTGGACACGAAGAGCCGAAAATCGGGCTCAGTGGACCACGGCAGGCTGTTAATTTATTTCATGGGTCTTAATCCACTTAACTTGGATATGTAGGTATGTACCCCATTGATCGTAGTCGCGCACAGGCTATCTGACCGACCGAGGTATGCCGATCAAAACCAGATTCATTAATAGTTAAACAATGTCGATAAGCAATTTGAAAGGCGTATTTAATTGTTAAATATCGCTTACCTCGTGCCTCGAAGAGCACATTAAGCCGTCGGTCCCGGTTGTCATGAAAATGATGTCAGTACCTTCTAAATAAATTGACATTACTCTAAACCATGGAATATCTGTCCGCCCTTCGGGTTGCGGAGGTCAGACAGGCAGTCGCTCCGTGGAAATGTTAATATTCAGCGAAATCCGGTTAGACTAAGCGGACCCCGGGTTGAAACTGGGATAACGCTAGGAGGATGATGATTGAAGTTTTGGTTTTTGTTTTTCGTGTGAGTGTGTGGCCAACTCTGGTGTCGGAGTTTTCAGACCGCCCGAAGGCCTCCGACATGGCCTAACGATCCTTATCCTAGACAAGAACCGGGACCGACAGCTTTGCCCTCCGAAGCACGGTAGCGCTCAGATGTAAATGCCACACACGGTCACCCATCCAAGTAGTGACCTGTGTAAACGTTGCTTAACTTTGCCGGTTTGTTACGAACGGCAAGCCAAGTCTCGCTATGAGCGCTACTATGATTGAAGTTGGTCACACACTCGCACCGGAAAGCCATACATCACATATATACTTGCCTCATTTGCAATATGTAAATATGTGATGCAACTACTGAAAAAATAAGTTGTTTAGCTGTCAACTTCAAGGATAAAGTCGTTTTATTTAAGATGCTAATACTTACCTATTGTATTTTCAGCGCGAACTAACTTTTTCTTTACGATGAGAATACCTTCTAGTTTTGAGGAAGTTATAGGTACAGGCTGTTGATATGCATTTGCAAAATATATTAGTAATACATCAAGACAAAGACTTTACTACAAGACGACACTTATTCACCTAAAATTATGTAAAATAGTGTGCGATAATATTATAAGACCCTATTTTTCAATTAATTTTAGTTCAATCGTAAATCGGAATCAACTGTTGAAAAGTGCGTAATAAGATTGCACGGTAGGTACGTGTGCTTGTATGTGTTAGGTAATTGCAATGCGAGCTCGCGGCGATCAGCTGAGCGACGGCGGCAGTCAATATACCGAGCTGATTTTTTAAATACATGATTACGAAAAAAAATTTTTAACGGTAGTGACTTAGTTTTCCATGTATTTGTATTCAGTTAAAGAGTATCTTCACCCCTGAAAATATTTTTCAAATGTATATCAACACCCTGCATTAGATAGAAGCTGACATTTTATTTTGGCCTTTGCGAGTAAGTATGAACTAGTAAGAGGACATTTAAATTTATCTTAATACAAAGAGATCTCAAGTTATCTAAATTGAATAAGTGTTATGAGAAAATATTCAAGTCTATAAATATGGGCTATTACATATAAAAATAAAGTTACTTTTTTTTATATGTAATAGGCGGCTAACGGGCTGACGGATGGCCTGGTGGTAAGCGATTACCACCACCCATAGGCACAAACAACACCCAAGGAATCATTAGTGTGTTTCCGCCTATTGGGATGGAAAAAGAAATAGGAGGAGTTACGGGATGGAGGAGAAGGAAAAGTGGATGGGGACCTCCGGAACTCTCACTCACCGCATGAATCGCAACGGTATAGATACTGTTTCTTTACGTCGATATTCTGTTAAAGGGTAATCCTTCCCCCTTATGAGCCAGCATGAATGGGCCATTCATGCTGGAAACAGCACGGCTCTGCTACCTATATAATTCACAACGCAGTTACTTTTGTGGAGAAACATTTCAGAATGCCGCATAACAATCTATAACAAAAGTCAAAATTATTATGGGCTAGGTATAATTTCAAGATAAGAACAATACATACCTACTTGTTAATATTTTTAATACTGTTGATATCATTAAGATCTGTAGTAAATCAAAACTATTGTAAATTCTCCACCTACCTGTCTGATAATACTGCATTCATCTCTTTTACTAGTGAGCTATGTTATGTAAACAAATCATCATCAGTTATCGATCATATTTTCTAAATAGAGTCACATTCCAATTATTCGAGATGAAACTAACAACTGTTTTGAAATACTCAGTAGTAAGAACGGAAGCAAGCCTCTACGCTGCGGTGGATGACGAAATGAACGTAATATGCCACAACATAGAGACGATATTTCGAAAGCAAATAAAACAATGGATCTGGTAGTGAATTATTTTGTACTGTCACTACGTTAGTACGGATCGTATCGACGCAGTGCAGCCGCGCGCGCACCGGTTTATCGATAACTCAACTCGCAATAACACCACAGTCATGGCCGGCATACTTTTTATAGTGAACGTACCAAAAAAGGAATACGAAAACAGTTTAAAACAAATATCAAAGTTAATGTACGACCCGGAAAAATATGAAAACGTAGCCAAAGTGATAGACGAATTAAAAGAAACAATAAATACCGAAACGTACGATAAAGACGAAACTGTAGTTATAAAGTGTAGATCGACGGATTGTTTACATAGACATATGAATGAAGAGTTGAAGAAGTGTAAAAGTGAGATCACTCTGTCGGAAGGGCTCGCGGGCGGCGGCAAAACTAGCGCGAAGTCTTCTTGGGAAGAGATAAAACAAGTGATAAAGCAAAAGAAACACAAACTGAAAATAAATCGGCCAGTGCGCGGCGCCGACATCCTCGGAGCTTTTCGTTGTGACACGCCACTTGAAACTGTGAGTACCTTCGTTGTTATACACCTACATCATATCTGTACACTCAAATAAACAGTTATTCTAGGCACCCTGAAATAATAGACACATGTGCCGAGTGCCGGCAAAATTCGTAGATATTATTTTATTAAGGTTAATCTTGGTCCGCAGTTCAGCCCGCGTAGGAATATTTACCCCCTTAGTGATTCCCTACATTCGCTAAGAAAGATAACAAAAGCGCCATTTAACCTGCGCCTTGTTTTAAGTCAATAGATAAGTAGCAGAAGGGATTTTATATTATATAGAGGACGCCCAAACTGCCCAAGGCTACGTCCGCACATTTTATTTGAATTTAACCGTTTCTGCCCGTAACCGTGGGAATGTCGAGAAATCCCTTCTTAGTGCACCTCTACGGTCCATGCCAAATTTCGGCTCCCTGCGCCCATAATTTTTGTATGTGCGTTGACATTCAGTCAGTCAGGATTTAAGTATATACAAAGGTATATATTATATGTAATGTTCCCTTCTACCGCATACACGTAGATAGAATAGAGGCTATACCTACAGCGACGCTTTCTTCGTCACTTAAGCTCTAAACTTGGTTTGCGCCGGAAATTACCATCATATGAGTCTCGACTCCAATATTTTAAAATGGAGACACTAGAGAATAGACGTAAAATACAAGATTACTCTACATTGTATAAAATCGTGAATTCTATATGGGACGCTAGTGAATTGTTGAGCCATCTCTCTCTTAAGGTGGGTGGTAGTAAACGCAAACAAAATCTTTTTACTTTGCCTCTGACTAACAATAACGTATGATCATGATCCAATATTGAGAATGTGCAGAGAGTTCAATAACCACACCAAAGACCTAGACTTATTTTATCAGACATACAATGAATATTTGAGTAAATGTAAGCAGATCCTGGCTATCCCCTGATTTTCATTTAATTTAATTTGCATTAAATTTGTTAATTTGTATTTAATTTAATTTGTTTAATTTGTATTTAATGTGTAGTATGGCAGATGTTTTTATTTTATTTGTTGAGTGATTTAAATTTTATATTCACCTCATTTTATTCTAGCCTTAGATTTAAGTTTTTTATTTCTTTTTAATTATTATTATTTTTATTATTTAATGATTTAATGTATTTCTCACAATTATTTCTTTTTTAAATTAATTTTTATGTAAATGTCCCGTCGACCTAGCATATTTCAATAATTCTACACCTTTCTTTGCCTATCTTTAATTAAATTATTCTGCAAATGTTGTGCACGACTTTAATCTGATAACAAATTGACATGTATACTTTCACTTATATTGTACCTATTTCTAAGTTATGATTTGATATCTGTTGTTGTGCCTAATTAATAAATGTTATAGATCCATATGAATTCCCTATCTTGTTGATTGAAGGTTTGATTATAATTTAGGCTGCTAGACAACACTTTAATTGAACGGTTGAATAAACTAGTTAGCTGCGACATACATAATAATATATGGATTGATAGATAAATTATTTATTGTGGTGCACAGTAAGTAAACAAATACAATTAGGTACCTATATAAATAAATAAAATATCCTTGAGACTGAGTGGTACAAGGGCGCTCTTATCGCAAGCTACGATTTCTTTCACACAATGTTCTTCCGGACGAAGTTTACGTTTAAATAATTACGAATAGCATAAAATAAAAGGTAAATTATGTTAACTTATTTAGTTAGTTATATTTACTGTAACAAAATATAAATTCATAATATTATATTAAACTAGACCTTTTTATCCTCTTATGTGAAAATTTAAAAAAAATCTTTTCTTAATGCACACTGCTTAAGGAATATAATTATGCCAAACTTTAGCCTTTTACACCCCGTAGTTTCTGGGCTAAGGGCTGTGCGTTTTAAGGCTGTGCGTTGTGTATCAGTCAATAACGAAAGCATTTTATACCTTTTGATAAATATCTGCAAATAAAAATATTTGATATGATTTCATTATGGCACCTACACTAGTTAAGCTATACTACACTAGTAGAAAATCTAAAAAGAAATTATATTAAATTAAAATTATCCAACAACAAAGAAATGAAGCAAAACGTACTGAGTAGATCTACGATCGTACTGCTAGTTAAAAAAATCTGCTTTTATAACCTAACTAATTAACGTACCAGCATACACACATTTTTATATCACCTTAAAGGTATTCTCACCATAAAGGCCTGATTGATATGATTTTTGTCTAATATGTTTATACATAAAAGTAATTTAAATTCATTGGAATTTCAGCTGTTCGAAATAAATTGCATTTTTTTAAATGCTAAAATACAGAAGAAGATAACTGAAACCGTTTCAAGGCAAAGTCAAAATTATAAATTACTCTACATTGTTTCAATACCATGATGAGTAAAAAGAAGGGCAGGTACACAAGATTATTATTAGATACATATCAATAACTAGCCAACTTTTAAGCAGTGATAGCCTAGTACACAGGCTGACATACAGAGGATATAAGGTTCGAATCCACGTTCGTGTACAACTGACTTTGCCAAGTTATGTGCGTGTTAATTGCATTGGAGAGCACGTTAAGCCGTTAGTACAGGTCCGGCCATCATGAAGATCTTTGACAGTCGGTTTGGAGAGACAGTACCCCTAAATAAATATACACGTGTCTAAACCATGGAATATCCCTCTCTCGATGAGTTGCGGCTATCTCTCTTTATAATTATAGGTCAGATGACAGTCGCTTTGTGGAAATTAAAAGATAATATTCAGTATTATCTGGCAAGACTAAGTAGAGATGATTGCTTTACCCGAGAACCGATCATACAAGGCGTCATTAAGGTCTCTTATAATGACAAGTCGGCTTAATATCTACCTCATTTATATACAGCTAAGTGTGCGCGTCAAAGATTAGGCCTGATATGAAACACCTCTTGTGAAGTTTAATCCATGAGTTAAATCGCTAACCTTCCGCAGTCATTACTTTTACAATTACCTACTAGGAGTGAGCGTTATAACGTATAGAGTGTTATGACAACGGTTATAACCCATATAACGTATAGATATATAGTTATATGTTATAACATATAGTTATATGTATATTGTATAACTATCTATATTTCATAACGAGTATAACGCTGCAACGCGTCGCGGGGTGGTGCTGCGAAGTGAGACTCCCGAGCAGCAGCGACGTAGTTATTAGTTATATTGTAACGAACTAAACCCTCACTGGTTATAGTGAAAACAACGCTTTTATCACCCTTTCCTAATAGAGAGCGTACTTTCAAAATTGTTTACCAAGTGATAAAATAATTACTTTTGAAAATTAGCTTTTTAATATAACGTAATTTTTGCCACATTTCTTTATTAAGTTCAATCTAAAACATAATCAGTTGCAGTTATAAGTTAGTTTCGTTAGTTACAACTACATATGTCTTCAGATTACGCTCTCAGAAAATATAGCTAGTTATGAAATATAGACAGTTATGACAACGTTATGAGATTCGCTATAACGATAACGTAACGTTATGTGTAAAACTCATAACGACACATGCCTATTACCTACTGCAAATGTGCACTTCGTTTGTTCTTTCTTCTCTCTTAATAGCACACGACATTGTTGCTAAAGAGAAAATAGCTGGAGCAACAGAAAAAATAAGAATTCCAATTCAGATTCCATTTAGTTGATTGTCAGTCACAATTGAAGTAGAAAATCTATCAAGTGTCAACATCTGAATTTTATAGTGCACAAATAAATTTGTTAAAATAGTACACTATTCATGCACACCTTACTTCTCTAAGTAGGTATAAAGGCACTGCTACGCTTACGTCCCCATCATGAATATGTTTTTCCCCACAATTCTCATAATCACCTTTAAACTCTTTGACGAATTTTTTTGATCAACCATGAAGAATAATTTGGTAACCTTATGTTAATAATTCCAAATTCCAAATTCCGAATTGCTCGAACAAAAAAACATATTTTTGAATAAAAAAACACTTACTTCAAAAAACACTAAGGAACTAAAAACATACATACATACATAGACTCACGCCTGTTTCCCCGAAGGGGTAGGCAGAGGCATATTAAACGCCCACTTTTCGCCAACGGAACTAAAAAACTCAAAATAATTGGTTTTGGAGCAAACATTTTTGGAGTCGATGCCAAGCCAAGTATTTCTGATCTGATAATAAAATCTCTACACTTTTTTATATATAACTTTCGTTGTTGATATTATAGGTAGTTCGTAATTTAGTAACTTTTTGCGTTTTTAGTTCCTTAGTGTTTTTTGAAGTCGGTTTTTATTTTATTTTAAAATATATTTTTATTTTTTTTTGCTTTTTAGTGGTAGGTATAGTAATAAGAAATAGTAATAAGTGGTAAGTAGGTACATAGGATAGTGTAGGTGGTACATGATGGGAAGGCCTTCCTTACGTGCCTCAATTCTGAAATGCAGACCTGTACCATTCTGGCAATTTCAAGTATTTTTTTTGTTTTCAACTTACTAGCCTAAACACGTTCGTTTCAGTTCCATCATCAGATCCCGGCAATCATCCAATACCAAAGTGTTCACCAAGACAAAACAAACAAGCCTAAACTTGATGAGATTGCGTTATTGTAATACAAAGATCCCATGGCCGACTTCCTGCTCTATCATCAGAGTTTGATAAACATTCAGCACTAAAGTCCATGTAAAGACGGATCAAACGAGCTCAAACTCAATGGGATTGCGTCTTTGTATTACAAAGATCCCATGGCCACCTTCCTGCTCGATCATCAGACCCTGGAAAACATCCAGTACCAAAGTCCATATAAAGACGAATCAAACGACCCTAAACTCGATGAGATTGGGTTACCTTCCAGCTCTATCATCAGACCACGGAAATCATCCAGCATCAAAATATATGTAAAAACGACTCAAACGAGCCCAAACTCAATGGAATAGCGTAATTGTATTACAAATATCCCATGGCTACCTTCCTGCTCCATCATCAGAGTTTGGTAAACATTCAGCACTAAAGTCCATGTAAAGACGAACCGAACTAGCCCAAACTCAATGGGATTGCGTCTTTGTATTACAAAGATCTCATGGCCACCTTCGTGCTCCATCATCAGACCCTGTTAAACATCCAGTGCCAAAGTCCATGTAAAGACAAATAAAACGACTCTAAACTCGATGAGATTGGGTTATTGTATCACAAAGATCTCATGGTAACCTTCCAACTCTAACATCAGACCATGGAAATCATCCAGCATCAAAGTCTATGTAAAGACGACTCAAACGAGCCCAAACTCGACGGCATTGGGTTGTTATCGTCAAATCGCTTCAAGTGTGCTTATTAACCGATAAACCGACTTCATAAAATTTGAAGTTTCTTCGATTTTTCAGGATTCCATGATCTGATCCTGACTTGATGATCATGGGACCAACTAGGAGGTATACTCTTTCAATCAAAACAATAATTTTTGAAATCGGTCCAGGCGTCTTAGAGAAATCGGGGAACATACATAAAAAAAAAAGATTCCGACGAATTGAGAACCTCCTCCTTTTTTTGAAGTCGGTTAAAGAGTCCCTCACGCGTTAAGGTACAACGCAAAAAATTGGTTGGTTGGTACATAGAGATATAAAGGATAGAGTGGCAGAGAGGGGCCAATGAGTGTCCGTCGGTGCGAGAGAGAACGCTACAGTTAAAGGCCCCCTGCATCTCTCTCTAACAGTACATGCACAACATTGCGCAATGGCGTGAATTGGCGTGCTACCTGTTACTATTATTTATATTAGTTTATCAGTAATCAATAGTTTAAAAGTTGTTTTTATTGATACAAATTCAATGTTTGGGGACACAACGACAACACACTTTGACAGTTGCCAACCCCATTGTAGAATGTAGAGCATGCGTTGTTAAAGAGAGATGCAGGGGGCCTTTAACTGTTGCGTTCTCTCTCCCACCGGCGGACACGACACAGTATTGACTTAGGTACTATTCTGCCACTCTATCCTTTATATCTCTATGGGTTGGTAGCGTGCCCAGAAGTCTGGCAGCATTGCCACGTTGTATGGCAATGCTTATTCTCTCTGCAAAATATAAAACAGCCTTCAGGGGAATCGATCAGCCTTTTGGCGATTTCTCTGTACAAAGCGCGTGCACTAGGGCCCCATGGCCCCAGCGTTTCGACCCAAAATGGCTCAAAAACGTAGTTACCAGAAAAGTTTCCGTATTTGCACCGTTTGAGGGTCTCCGCTGATGCAGCAGCAGCGCCAGCCGATTCACCTGTGCTTGAAAGATGTGATGGTGCAAGGGAATTGACGCATGTCGCGTCCCACTCTAGAGCCCTGCCCATCTTCCAAGGTAATAAAGACATACCGTCTGGTCTCTTCCCATCGTCACGTACCAACCCATTAGGTTTAAGATAAGCTAGTACTCCGGCGGTGACAAGAGCTCGACGGAGTATGTCGTTAAAGTGGGCAAGTCGGGAAATACGCCCAGCACTCCTGCTGCATGATAGCCCATGGTGAATAAAACTGTCGACGGCCTCACCGCAGTGACAGCGGTGCAGAGAAACGCATACAGCTCCCTAGCGTAGGCAAGAAGCGATGCGCAAAGTGTGTTGTCCAACATAGTTCCTATGTTGGACGATGGAAGTGCTTGAAGCCATAACCCCGATTCCCACTCGCCCACAGCCAACTAACGGGCGCGCTCTGCAACACTGGATGCAGTACTTAAAAGACATTCTCTCTTGGTACAGAGCGGCCCGTCCCATAGTCTCTGAGAGAATAGATATCGGTATCGGTAAGTCAGAGCTCAGGCAAGCCATTTTCCAAGCGTTAATGGCAACAGTCTTGCACGGCTCTTCAGAATTAACCAGTGTGGGTTCTAGAATTTTCCTGGTCAATTCGTCAGTACCGTGGACCGAGGCCAAAAACGCCGGTAGACTTACATCTGTAATTTTGCGAACGCCGAGGCCGCCCAAACGAACTGGTAAAGTCGCTTAAAGCCACACTCGGTCGTTCATGTCAAGATTTAGAATTTTGCTCAAGGTGTGCCGAATAATATTGTAAATGTTTTCCAAAAGGGATAAATGTTTCCTAAAAGGGAGGACCGCAAATAATATGTGAATTTTGGAACAAAAAGGCAGTACTGAATAATCGTGAAAGCCGAATAAATATTAATTTTATAAAGCCGTTCCGAGGTTTCACAGAAATGTTGTAGTTTTCCATTTATAAAAGTTTCAAAAGCGTCGTCGAAAATCGAGGACCCAAGGAGGCGGAAGGAACATTTATTGATGATTTTAATATTTGGCGCCAAAGAATTCAATTTTGATAAAATCAAAAGATTATCTAAATAGTCATTAATAAAAAAACACATTTGTTTTAAATTTGCTTTAAATTGCTAAACCAATTGCTTGAAATTTATTTTTTATTAGCTCTAAACCTTGTAAAACCTTGTTAACATCACCTCCTAGGGTCTCGTCGTCCAAATACCAAACGTTAAAATTTGAATTAATTTGTTTTATTATTGGGTGAATGGCTTAACTAAAAATTACTGGCTGGAGAGGGTCACCTTGTTGACAACCAACAGCAGATTCTAAAACATTTTCTTTATAAATAATTTGGATGGCTTTCTATGTACAGTCCGCGAGGCCTAAGCTGAGCTTTGCATTTGTGTGAGTGTTCATAGATAGTGTAGATGTGACTAATGTCACACACTAGGCTAATGCCTAGAGCGCGACGCGTCCCTTTCATGACTTAAACCTCTTTAAACTGCTTTTTGGCAACCGGCTTGAAGCGCCGCCCGTGCGTCCCTCGCGTGGTACATCTGACACTCTAGTACTGATAGCAACGTGACATATTTAATTCATTTTAAATTGTTTTTGGTGGTGGTAGCCCGATGTCTTCCGGAGATTCTGCGCACCCCTTGCCCCGCCGTTACCATGGCCGCTACCATAACCAGGACTAGCGGGGCCGGTTTTTATTGATGTGGTTCATGTTTGGGGGGATTTGCCGTAATCGCCACGCTTGGCAGGCGTATTGGCGATCGCCAAAGGCGGAAGTCTTTAGTGCTGGACGCTGCTGCCCATCTAGCATCTTGGGATTTACTAAGAGTTTCAGAAGGCTCAGGGTCACTCAGAGGGCGATGGAGAGAGCTATGCTTGGAGTTTCCCTACGAGATCGAATCAGAAATGAGGAGATCCGAAGTAGAACCAAAGTCACCGACATAGCTCTCCGGATAGCCAAGCTGAAGTGGCAGTGGGCAGGGCACATAGCTCGAAGAACCGATGGCCGTTGGGGCAGAAAGGTTCTGGAGTGGCGGCCACATACCGGACGACGCAGCAGAGGTAGGCCCCCCGCAAGGTGGACCGATGATCTCGTCAAGATCGCGAGAGGCGGTTGAATGCGGGCGGCTCAAGACCGGTCTGTGTGGAGAACCTTGGGGGAGGCCTTTGTCC
Organism: Euclidia mi; assembly: GCA_944739405.2. Classification (NCBI taxonomy): domain Eukaryota; kingdom Metazoa; phylum Arthropoda; class Insecta; order Lepidoptera; family Erebidae; genus Euclidia; species Euclidia mi. The sequence goes on from OX123200.2 coordinate 21,028,414, forward strand.
AACAGTGGACGTCGTTTGGCTGATATGATGAAATTGTTTTTTAGTTTTCAATTTACTAGTGAAATGGCTTCCATTACAAGTAAACTAAGAATACGAAAACCTCTAAATAGCCAAGTGAAGGAAATTTAGTGCAATTTGAATAATTGTTTCAAAGGCGTGAATGATAGAGACATGTCGAGTGTCATTACATCAGCCCAATTGGTAGGGACATCGACGGGAATGCCGCTGTCTACTGTCAAACGAGTTATATTAGAAGGTAAACGTCTTTCGGAAGATGGAAGTAAATTTAAATCGCCAAAAAAGACCAGATGTACGAAAATGAAAAAAGAATATCTGTGGGATAAGGGAGAAGGAGAAGGCGATGAGGCCTCCGGCACTCACACTCACCGAACGACACGCATATAATATAATTTAATGTACTCTGTGCATATAATACTCTAGCTAAATGTCATTATTCTGTGATAGGGTAGTACGTCCCCGGTCGATCCGACTAATTGATGCTGAAATCAGCATGGCTCTACTTAGTAGTAGGGTAGTAGAGCCTTGCTGATTTAGTAGAGAGAGCCACTAATATATTAACTTAAGACAAAATATATGTATGTACATATATCTAAAGCGATCTATATGAATCACTTCACTATGAGATCACCATTCTCACATAGCGTTACTTAAAAGCTCTTAAGCGTCCCCACTCTCGTAACCCATGAATAGCAAATGTGAGTTAGAACAACTGGGTTAACGACGGCAAATTGTACGTATTGACATACTTAAACTCATATACTCCTGCATTCTATGAGTTGTGGTGAATACAAACAAGAACATTATAGACAGCAATAGGTATAAATGTTATAAAATGGAGTCGCTGGCTGCCATGTCCTGTATATCTGTATGAACGGGTTAAACTCAAAACTAGCAAACAGATTTTGTGTCAATAGATAATGTGATGGCTGAAGATTATTTTACTTTTGACTTGTATATAATTCAGTCTAGTGATGAATATTCAGAGCAGCGAAAGTTCATAGTAAGATCAATTGCCTGTTATACAGCAGCCGTTTTCTGACGGTGCTTTGCAAAACTTATATTAAACCTAACAAAAGTTAGCCTAGGTAATAAAATTAAGTAACGTCGGTCAACTTTGCGGATGAGCCCCCTGATCGCGGGAAACGGTTGGACTGAGCTAATTAGAAACAGGTCTATAAAAATGTGCTGAGAGATCTATACAGCATGATGACACTTCGTCGCAGACAAATTTCTCTTTCGCAAATGAGAAGAAAGGCTTGAAATTATGATGAAGACCAACAGGTCTAAGGAATTTCTTAGAAAATTACGAAACATCCATTGTGTAAAATGATGGTAGATCATTTTATGCCAAAATTAAAAAAATATGTCGTTTGAATAAAATAAAAGGACTTCGTTATCTAAATTTCAACTATTATTACAAGTTTAAGCATCACTGAATCAAAGTCAGGCCAAGTAGGTAATTAAAATGATTACCATAATTTTTATCCGCATTTTTCTAATGCCGACAACTTACAATTGTCAATTGTCAATAACTGTCTCTCTGTCCGTTGTTTATAATATTTTATTGCTTATTTTTTTTTATGCGGGGACAACGGAGTCAGTTGTTCTTGTGATAATAAAATGTGCATTTTTGTAATTGATATTCATGTTGTTACAAATTGCGAATGAATTTTATTGTCTCTAATTATGCGGGGTCTACGTAATCTTTCTTCATTGTGAGGCCAAATGGTAATTTTAAGAGTTGTGCGCCGCGAACTTAGATTGGCGAAATTTACGCTACATTGGGTCTCATACTAAAGTCCTGTTTGTGCCACACAGCTACTTTCAAATTAGTTGCCTGTCGACTCACGCGCATTATGCCAATTGCGCTCGGGTGAGAGAAAGGAGTAGGACCGACGTCAATAAGCTACAGAATTCGCGAGTACAAATATTGGATAACAACTCTCTCTGGTAGCTTAACCGAATTTCAGTTGTTGTTTATTTGTGCTACGCAAAATATGCGACTAGCGACTCACAAAATTGCGTTCATTGGGCCTGACGATGACGACGCACTCCTATAACCTTTCTGGATGCATAGTAGTGGTACAGCTTATGTTTATATTTAGATATAGTATCTTTGACTGGCCTGGTGGTCTACAGGTCAGTGCCACTGACTGCTAAGCCAGCAGTGGTAGCTTTAATTACTACACGGTTTCAACAAATATTTGTTTATACCTAAGCTTGATAGGTTGTCCTCTGTCTTAATGTTCGTGATATACCTATATATTTATTTGAGGTGATAACTGTGATAAGTGCTTGTGTTTATCAGTTATATTGTCAGCATTGTACACGCGAAAGAATCGGCCTAGTTTGGGATTCAAAACTAAATTAGATATATTTCTTGTAGTACTCCAAAACTCCAATCGTCCATCTCTATGGAACTGAAATAGGAAATATGTAGGTACTTAACATTGCATATTGTGACACTTGAAAATGTTGCACATTTAGTCATAGGTTATTTATAATCTAGTTACTACTTTACTAATAATTTACCTTTTTTTAATATGTTATATCATGTAAGAACAAGGAGCAATAATGTAAAGAACTACTCAACTGATCATCCAAAATACTGTTGCCATGGTTACATAATAAAAACAAACGTAAGAATTTGAAATACGAATCCGAGCAGGTTATCTTTACAGCCAGCATTAAAGATTACAAGTGCATAAAACTGCACCCATAAAAATGCAGCTATTTAATTGAGTAAATTTCAAAACCAAGAAATACCTACTTATGACGAAACATCACCACAAGAAATCTTGAGGAAGTAGGTAATGTGTCAATGAAAAGCGATCACGAACCACATGATTGAGGATAATCATCACTTATATCTGATAATTAATGCTTTGTAATCACTAACTAGGTACATAGTATAAACAAAGTCTGTCTTTTGTCTGTTTGTCCCTATCTATGCTTAAATCTTAAAAACTACGCAATGGATTTTAATGCGGTTTTTTTTAATAGATCGAATTATTGGTTGACGGCATAGAATACAAGTGTCACCACCCCCTATCTTCCCGTGGGTGTCGTAAGAGGCGACTAAGGGATAACACGATGCAAATACCATCTTTGCGTAGAAACGGAAAACTCGACTGCCTCGTTGATCTCGCGGCATAAATGTGCGCGTGGGAGTGGGAGGTCCCGGGTTCGATTCCTGGGTCGGGCAGTGTTATTGGGTTTTTCTGTCACGAAATTCTCAGTAGCACAGTAGCAGCAAGGAGTCTGGAAAAGTGCCCGGTACGGCAATAATCTCGCCCCTTATTACGTGGGACTAAAGTATATCTGGCGAAAAGTGGGTGTAGAAATACACCTCTGCCTACCCCTTCGGGGATAAAGGGCGTGACGATATGTATGTATGTATGTATGTAATTATTCAAGAGGAAGGTTTATATGTATAATTGACGCGGGCAAAGCCGCTGGCGACGTCTAGTTAGTTTATAAATGTCATGAAAAGGACTGTGCAACATTTTGTTAGCTACACGTGTAACGCCCTGTTCAAGACCAGCACCGGCGGGCAGCAGCATTTCGATGTTCATGGCGTGTTCTACTCTGACGCGACATCACCGGGAGTAAAGCGCGACATGTACAGTCGAACAACTTCCCGCTAGACCACCATAAGGGCGAGAATCGCTCAGCAAGAAATCGTCGCTTTCAGTGCTACTTTACACGCATATTGACACTTATATACAAAATCAGTATCTAGTGTGCCTCGACTCTATGAGCGAGCCAAAGGATTTTTTTTCAAACTGGTCCAGCGCCGACTTGTTTGATTGTACATCGAAATCACCGCCGGCGCCGCTGCTTGACGTGAACGCGCCGTATAGGTCCTATGTCACCTACGTCAAACCTTTATGTGATGAGCACGATGTTTCGTTCTGTTCCTGAGTGTAATCCATATGTTCTTTTGTTAATATGTAATAGAGCAATATTTATTAAGTACGGTATGATTTTTGTGTGCGAAGATAGGTAGTTTGAGAGTGACATCGGCTTTTTTCAGGGTTAACATACCCGAACGCCGTTGAAGCCGCGAGTGAAGGCTAGTTTATGATTATAATAATTTAAATAAATAATTTATAACTGACGCACGACGGTTTAGCAAATTGTACCTAGATTTTAGTGTTGGGTACTCAGCACATCTGCTAGCACACTTGTAGTGACTCACTTCGGTAAGATGAGTTACTCCCTCTTTTTATTTTGACGTGCTAGCACACACCACAGTTTAGGCACACTCAATGTTGTTCAAGTTATTTATTATTTATTTTGTTCTTTATTAATGAGATGTAGAAAATAACTTAAATACTTATATTTATACGCTAAGTTATTAAATAATTCATTTCCAATATGTCATAACACGCGGTAAGCCGGCGAAAGACGTAAAAAGTGTACCCATGTCACACACGACCCGCGATGCGGTGTGGTCTGAGTACCGCACACTATGTACATATACTCTCACACTCACTGTGCCACCGGTGCCTCGTGGCCTCGCCTCTGATACCAAAGTGTGCTAGCACACTTCAAAAGAGTGACTCACACGATCCTCGATTCTGTATAGTTTGGAATCAGTACGTAAAGGTCGAAATTTCTCGATGATGTTCACCAACTTGTAAAGATCGAATTTATATGCACGTATTCCGATGACAAAACAGTTCTGTTATTTAGTAACTTTTTCTAATATCTTAGGCCAAAATCACCGGAATTTAATATCTGACTCACACAATGATAACGTAGCTGCGCATTACTTAGCGCTTTAAATAAGATTTGACTGAACCCAACAAACCAGACTAATATTTTTTAGTTTAGGCTAATGACAGTAAGCTAATCTCCGTGACTAGTGTCATAGATCTTTATAACAAGTGTGACTTTTGTGTTCTCTGAGTCATAAAAGAATGTGTCTTCCTTGTGACCGGTTATTCATAAATCGACGGTTCCTACGTACATAAGGTCAAGTCAAAAATCGAGGTTTACAGGAGAGCGTAAATTGTGTTCAACACGCCTTAAAAATAGTTCTACGACCAATAATAAATATTTTCTTTCTACAATATTTTAACAGTTTTAAGAGATTTATAATGTTATTTACACAAATTTAATTTTTTTACGTTTTCTTGAAAAAACTGATAAATGATCGTTTCTACGCCGATAATAAAATATAAGTATGTCAGTCATGTCTATTATACCTTTTTATACGCTGTCCGTGTGGTGACGGATTAAGAATACGGAATGTCACCACCCCATATCATCCCATGGGTGTCGTAAGAGCTGACAGAGGGAGCATATTATGCAGAGAACAGCACTGTAAGAGCAGGAAACTTGATACAAACCCTATACCAACCCCCTATACAAGACCGCATTCGCACCGAGTGGCACGCATTTTAAAACACCGTACAAAAAGATATGTACAGATGTCCGTATCTACGACACTTATTCTTTTTATTTATAATACTTGTTTTTATGCGATTTGTAAAACAAGGTAAATAAATAAAGTTTTAAAAAAATCGTATCTATGTCAGTATGTGCGCATAGATAATCTAAAGCCAATGATGCAATAAAAAAAATATGCCATTTTCGACATGTTTTTACATACGTAGGGACCGTCGAAATAAGTAGGTACTTACTAATATGATAAAGCTGCTAAGTTTGTTCGTTTTTTGAACGCACTAATCTCAGAATCTGCCTGGTTTGTCTTAAATAGTCCATTTAGAGAGGAAGGCTTCAGGCTACCTATACAATATCATGCTATGAACCACGGGAGCGGAGCAGTAGCCATAAGATATAGCTACGATAACAAAATACGTCAAACGGCGGCGAAGCCATAACATGAACCGACCGCATAAACGCATAACAATATGAATGAGTAATAAGTTGACATTGTTGTCACTTTTCGGTTTAAAATCAAGTTTCAACATTTCCTTTTACGTAAATATCGTTTATGTTGTGGTTGACTATTGTTTGGTCTAAATAAACAATACAATCGGTAGACAATGCCGAATGCTAACGTATTGGAACAAATGTTTACGTAAAGGCGCTCATTGAAGTTTATCAATACTGTACGGTAGATAGAACAAAGCTATTAAGTCATCAACGTAGATTCTGTGATATCATAGATACACAAACTTAAAGACAATTTTTACGTAAAAGAGCACCGAAGATACCAAGATCAGGCCATTCATCCAGTCCATCCTCACGAACTTTTAGGATTCAAAGTCAAAGTCAAAATCATTTATTCATCTAGGTCACAAGGTGACGCTTATGAACGTCAATTTTAAAACTAAATTACTTAATGCTTCTACATTTACATTTACTGCCTAATTCGCAAAGCAATAGGTAGAACCACGAGAAAGAACGGGCATTATTATGATACTAGTTTCTACCTGCGTCTTAGTTATTTAGATAAAAGGTGGCCTATGAGTTATTCCGATGTATAAGTTTCATTGCAGTAAAGATCCATTGTATTCTGTTCTGTAGTTTGCGTGAAAGAGTTACAAACATAAATCCAACATAATTACGTGATGGGTACCACATTCTTTCAAAATGAGGATCGTGTGAGTCGCTACAGTACATTCCACAGATAGCACACTACCCTCTTAAAGTGGGTAATAAATGGGCTAGAAAAGACGAAGAACGCGCTGAAGCCTTTGGCGCCTTCCTAGACGAGGTGTTCACTCCTAACTTGGGAGACTCATCAACCCATACCGAAGTACTCATAATTTAACATAAATCCATATAACTTCACAACTTATACATATATAACTACATAGCAATAGCGACATAGTTCGAGCATATGTATATTTCTGTCACTGGATCCTCTAAAGAGCTAGTTCAAGCGCTGTAACCATAAATTAGGGACTCTAAGATTTAGAACTGTTACAGTGCCTAATAAAGTTCTCACCCTGAAACTTGTAACGAATTTAATTGAAGATACATTGGAGGTGTTGGA